>OV743718.1:13467982-13963228 GCA_928272305.1 Volucella inflata | reverse complement strand
CCAGTTGGAATGAATTTTTTGTTGATTATTCGTTCATTCATTCCGAAATTTGACGCTTGGTTTCTAGATCGTATATTTTACATGGGTAACAATTATTCAATGACCTCTCAGGAGTACCAGACTCTCAATAAATTTTGATCATCATGAATGTGTGTGGTAAAATTTTTGTACAGATCTTTGTTTTGCCCAAGTCCTCGAAAAGAATGGTTCGGATAGTCTCTCTCTCTTGATGTTAAGGACTCATTCAAATTTTCAGTGAAGCATTACAGTCTTCTGCTCCAAAATCACTTACTTATTAAATCATTTCAGGCGTCCGAACTCAAATTGGATTTCCTGTGTGTTTGTTATCCTCCAGCGTCTCTCCGCCGCCCAAGAAACGTTTATGCCCCTCGAAAGCAACTTTTGTACTCAAATAAACGTCCAGCTACTCTTGTTCCATCAATTGGAATGTTTTCGAAGGATTTTTACCAAGTTTTGTGTGGAATTGACACATGTTTGTTCCATGCTAAAATTTCAACATCAAATCGAAAGGTGTTCTGGAAAAATAATTTTTAAAAATGTTAAATGTCAACAAAAATTCCTGAAATTTAAAAAAATAGTGGAGAAAGTTTCAAGCATTATAACGCATATTAGGACAAATAGATGGCGCTCTTGGTTGCTGAGATATGACTCGTGTCCGAGATATTATTTGCCACACTGTGTTTGTGTAAACTTGCAAACTATTCAGATCTTGAAAACCAATATTAAGCGCGTTATTCGAAAGGGATATTTGCAAATATTCGAAAGAGTGTCTCCTCCCCATCATCATATTTTTAGCTTCTGCAAAAGTTATTTGTAAACATGGTAAGCCTTCTTTCATGCTTGCCCATAAGACAGTAATAACAGCTATGATATCGCCGAGATGTTTTTTAGTTTTGAGATCAAACTATCAGGACGATTCAGATTCAGCTTGGGACAGATTTGTTTGGCCGCTTAAGATGTTGATTCAACCGTCCGCCTAAGGTTTGTTTTTCTATTAACATAATACCTTTTATAGGTCAGATGGGTATAGTTATTCAAATGTTGGCGAGTTCGAGACTTCGGTTCTCTGGAATACCACCTACTTAACGTAGGTGAATGCTTTGTCATCTCCATGTAAGATGATCGGCCGTCTATTTTAAAGAATTTTGTTGGAATGAGTTCAAGGATGTAATAGCGGCCTGAATTCTTCAAAAGATCAGGTATACCAAATAACTTTATATACTATACTTTATATAGTATACTTTAACTTCGCGAATGAAGCTCATCTTGAAAGGAGTATTACACCGTCCATGCCAGCAGCCTTCTATGGTTTGAAGCTATGCAGGGCCCAGGACAGCTTGTCTCTTATATTCAGACCATCAATCTTGGTCACTGCTGCAGTAGTCCTGTAAAGGTCGTTTCTGACCGTAAAAGTGGAGCTACCTGGAAAGTGGAAATCCAGTAGAGAGTTGAGTGATCCGTCAGATCATCGTTTTTTTTTCAAGACCTGTGGAGGAGATTTTTCTTAGGCACGATTCTTCTGTTATCTTGTCACAGATATTTTGATGAATACCTAACATTAGTTCCAGTCTGTCACTGTTCTTGTCTATTACGCTGGCTGAAAAATTTCTTGCAAGCATTTTTAAGTTGCAGCATTGATCTCCACCAGTGCGATTTTTTCTTACCTACAGGCTGGGCAGGAAGTAGTTATTGTCTGTTTGAGAGCCAGGATAAAGGCTTCGACTTTCGTATCAAGCACGTTGGAGTAACATGCATTAACTTAGTCGTCCAGCTTCCAGTACCACTCTTCCTTGATTGTCTACAAGGAGGAAGTACAAATCGTTAAGACTTGGTTTCACAAATATACAAGTTCTAATCTTACCTTTGTTTTTTATATAGAGGGAAACGGATTCAAGTGTCCTAAATCCTTGAACCAGGGCTTGTGCAATTTATGGTTTCAGGATAAGGATGATGTCTTCACAGTTTTCGAATAGACCCAGAAAGAGGTCTTTTTGGAGTAATACGAGTAGAAGTTAATCTGGAGAAACCATATCAACATTTCTATAATCTACCAAAGAAGCCTTCACCACACTATTGTTCGAGTACTTTGATTGTGAAAATGTGCCCATGAGCTCATCTTGGCCAGCATTTTTTAGTTCGTCGTCAGTTGAGATTTCCTACAAAGTGTAAGAGGTGGATACCGTCAGCTTAGTTGTCATCCCTTATAGATTAGAGTAGTCACTATCCACTTGGAGAAAAGATATCGACGCACGCTTTGTGAAGAAAGTTCCACCCAGTATCTTGTGCACCCAACAAAGATTATTGCAGCTGTTGCCGAAAGTGTGTGCCTAAGTCGAAGAACCTCAATACGCCAAAGATTTCAGCAACTGAACATTAGTTGTCTCCTCGCACTAGCATGAGGAGAATTTTGCTTAAAGATATTGGATTACTTACTAGATCCAATTGACCGAGGAATTGAAACAAAATGACCACCCGTTTTGCTACTACCTCTCTGTTTTGACTTTAACGCAGCTCGAAATCCATCTCGGCGTCTATGTAACGTGCTGCGATTTGAAGCCGCTGGACTTCTTTTTGTAGGGTGCCATTAATGATTGATGCTATGGGGACAATCCAAAGCGATTCAGGCACTCAAGAACAATACTGATTAAGTTATTCGTAAAATAATAGCCGAAGCCATCGAAAATGTATTGCAAAATTAGGTTGACAGGTCTATTACCAAGCCAGCCGATGAAGTTATTTGAAAAAAATAATATTTCAAAATTATATGGAACATCTACTCTATTCAACAAAGCAGCAAGTTGAAAAGTATTGAACAGTGTATTTCTGAAAGATTTATTCTTAAAAATAAGCAACAGATGGCCCACCCTTTACATTCCTCAGCTTAAGACAATTTTCCTATTTTTGCCACGCGGATTCTTTTCTCATCAAAAAATGATATTTCTATTTCCAGGGGGAACTACATTACAATATCAGCAATACATCATCCCCAATTGTCATGTCACGTTCAGATCAAGACAATTATAGGCAAAATGTGTAATCTACTTACTACCTACGAAGGGGGATAAGTAATTCATAGAATGTGACATATGACATTGTGAGTAATATTGTTCCTTATAATATCTCACACAGTAATGAAATAAAAACTTCCGAAAAGCTAAAAATATCAGCAATTGCGCATAAATTATGCAAATACCCAATTTACTTGAGTTTGAGCTCTGTATCTTAGCTCATACCACAAAAGACAGGAAATGATTACTGTACGCCTTGAGGTAATTGAAATTAGGAATATTGACAATTGTCAAAAGCTGATACTTAGGACATAATTTAATATGAAATGATATACATATTCGTATATAAATTCCTCATGAAAAGCAGAGAAAAAAAATATGAGATCACCTTCTCACAAGGCATTTTTTTATTGTTACATTTTGAAACTAGTGTTGTGAGCATGAAATGGGGATTGGAGCCTGCCCAATAGGCAAATTTGGTTGGTTAGTAACGCCAACTATGGTAAACTGAGCTTCCTTCGTCCATAAAACCTTTTGGAAATAGTGTTCATTCTCATTGAAACCTTTGAAAATACCCATCTTCAGTGGGCATCCCCTGGCAGTAGAAACTGTATCGGAGTCAAATGTAGAAGGTTCTGTGGATGCAGGCTGTAGGTAGCTCCGAGAGAAAACAAATGCCTACAATGCCAGCAGAGATATGAAGTAGGATGATTTTTTAAGCGTGTGGTTTTTAATTGTTAAAAAAAAACAGGAATGTTGCA
Source organism: Volucella inflata (assembly GCA_928272305.1). Taxonomy (NCBI): domain Eukaryota; kingdom Metazoa; phylum Arthropoda; class Insecta; order Diptera; family Syrphidae; genus Volucella; species Volucella inflata. The sequence goes on along the minus strand of OV743718.1, from coordinate 13,959,438 downwards.
AATGCTTGCCATTTAGGTACTTCTTAAAGACTTTTTCATGCAAATATTGAACACGACTACATTTTAAGTCGTCCATACGGAGAGTCCAGTTTTGAGTCATTTTTTCAAGCATATTGGAAGGTACTCGTATCTAGCTAATAACACGATCTAGCTAATATCTTCTTCAAATGCTGTAATTGACACTGACATATAAGTATATCCATAAAAATTAGTTCAAAGGCGACAAATCGCACAATCTAGCAGGCCGGTCCAAAACGAGACATATATTGCTCACCGAATTCATTTCTCAGTTGGCCGATCGATTTGCGTGCTGTGTGACATGTAGGGCCATCTTGCTGGAACCACATGTCGACCAAGTTGAGCTCATGCATTTTGGGCAAAAAAAAATATTGAAATCATTAAAAAATAGCGGGCGCTACTGACTGTTGAAAAATACCGGCTATTGGTTCCGCCGGGCCATAAATGCCCTTTCGACAAGACAATTTTTCTATAAACAAGCGAACCTTCCTTCAGCTGACTGAATCTTTCTCCTAACTGACCGAAAATTTGACACTATATGGCAATAAGCATCACCATACACTTTTTTCATTATACCTTCTAAAATTTACCTAAAAAGCTATTAAATTTCAAATTTAATAAAAAACAAATTCTTTGTCAATTTTGAAACAAAACAATTTATGAAGTTCAATAAAAAATGTTCAAATATTGAGATTATTCAAATTCACCTTCATCCGAATAACCATATTGGCCTTCCTGCATTCGAAGTGAATAGTATAAATGAAGAAGCTTCTTAGATCACTCACAGGGTAATTCATTTCGTTGTTTCAAGTTGGTAACTCTGGCATTTGACACCTGCCAAACTCAGCTGTCATTTGAAGTGTCAAAATATTAAGTGAATGTTTGTCATTTACAATAATGGATCGCTTACAAATCCAACAATGCGTTTAATCGACCGACTACACAAGCGGTCGGTAAAATTGCGAAGAAATTCTGATGTCGTAAGGTCTGTGCATCATCGTAATGCACGCTCAGTCGATAATATTGATGCTGTAAGTGCAAGTGTTGCTGATGATCTGAATTTATCAATTTCCCGGCGTTCGCAGCAATTGAACGTGTCGTACACCTCACTTTGGCGTATTTTTCATTTGGATTTGCATCTCCATCCTTATAAAGTTCAATTTATGCAACAATTGAAGCCTGCTGACCTTTCACAACGCCGTAGATACGGTTCTTGGGTGTTGGAACAACAGACAATAAACACTGATTTTCGAACAACATTTTCTTCAGTGATGAGGCACATTTCTCACTCGGTCAATATGTGAACAAACAAAATTTCCGCCCAGGGGCTCAGAGAATCCAAAAGTGATCGAAGAGGTGCCGCTGAATCCAGACGAAGTGACTGTTTGGTGTGCTCTATGGTCGAAAAGTGTCATTGGTCTGTATTTCTTCGAAGATGCCAATGGGCTGTAACCGTCCAGTCAATTCGGAGTGATATGGTCGAATGATAACCGATTTTTTTCGGCCGTCGATTGAAGATCATAACTTGGACTATATATGGTTCCAACAAGATGAGGCAGCGGGCCACACAACACGACCAATTATGGCTTTGGTGCGTGAGAAGTTTCCTGGTCGCGTAATTTCACGTTTTGACGACGTCAATTGGCCAACAAGATCATGCGATTTGACACCGTTCGATTTTTTTCTGTGGGGATACTCAAAAGACCGTGTTTACGTGAATAATGTGCAAAAAGGGGCTACAAATTACTTGCCAAATTCGGGTGATTAATTGCAGCCATGTCCCAAAAAAATATGGGATTTTTTATGTCCTTAAAGTATTTTAAAAAAGTTCATTTTTCTATTGAAACAATCCCAGTTTAATCCTTGTGCCTCCTCTATCAACTATCATTTTTTCGAAATCAGCGTGCCCATACTCTTGTAAAATTAAAGTTACTTTACTATTAAGATTTTTGTCGATTAAATTTTTTGGCAATAAATTTTCAATGTGACTACTCGTACTACAGGTGCTGTGCCAAGAAAATCTTCCGAAATTTTTCCCATTTTCTTCATAGTACTAGCATTATCAGACAAAACAGCGTAATGTCAGCAGATTCTGCCAAGATGTTTGGGAGCTTTTCTACTGTCTTAGAATCTCCAATTAGATCCTAAGCTTGGAGAACTGCTTGCTCCCCTTCAGCATTGTGGACTGTTTTACTGTTGTTTGAAGAATTCTTCCAGACAAAAAAAAAAGCACTGTGACGCTGACAGCTGCCGGCATGGGCCATGGCCTAGCTTCTTGACGCTCATTTGTGTTGCTCATGTTGTCATTTTTGTCACATCTGAGTGGGGGCTACGTTTTATCACCGAGTCCGAACGGCACTCCTTAGCAGACTTTTCGTAGGCAATTTTACTTTCGGGAGTTTGCCATTGCCCGCCGAAAGGGTGATGGCGATTTGAAAAATTGTTGGTGACCCAGCCAGGAATCGAACCCAGACTGTCTGCGTGATAGTCCAATGAGCTTACTATCGCGCCATCGCCATCGCCAGATCTCATCATTCCAGACATCTATCAGTAAAACAGCTTCGGAACTAATATCGGTCATATAAAAAATCTCTGCGGTGTTTTGTCACTAGATTGTGTTAATGTCTATTTATCTGGAAACACTAATCTAATTGTGTCAAACGAAAACCTGTTTGAAAGGTAACATACATATCAGGCTGCATTTTTGTGTAGACAGCTGTGTAATTCGTTGCACGTGTTTAAAGTTATACTGATTTGAATATGAGTGAAATATATAAGAAAAATACGCTATGTGATGCTTTTTGAGTGTTTGGTGAGATTAGAAGGGAATTGTCTATTATGAGCTGCTAGAACGTGGCGAAACGGTCAATTCGATCCTCTACTGTGCACAACTCGACCATTTGAATGAAGCTATCTAGAAATAGCGACCAGAATTGGCCAACAGAAAGAGAGTTGTCTTCCATTATGACAATGCGGCCACACACATCTTTGAGGACTCGGAACAAATTGACGGAGCTTGGGTGGGAAGTTTTTATGCATCTGCTGTACAGCCCGGACCTTGCACCCTCTGATTGCCATTTGTTTCGGTCTTTGCAAAACTCTCTTTATGGTAAAAAATTGGCCGACCGAATACTTACTTTAGGTGGCGCTACAGTCCGGGGTGGACTTGGGCCTCAGTCAACAAGCTTCTCCAGCCAGCTCGATCCCTGGCTAGCTGCCTCGAGTTTCGCACGCTAAGTTGGCTGAGTACCTCTTCCACTTGCGTGCGTCACCTGAGTCTTGGTCTTTCTTTACTTTTGAAAGATAGTGCCTCTTGTGTTTGCTCGTGAGTTTTGCACTATTCTTTCAAGTACGATGTTGAAAAAATCGCATGACAGCGCATCGCCTTGTCTAAATCCTTTCTGGACATCAAAGGTCTCGGTGAGATCTTTACCGACCTTGATGGAGCAGCGTGCATTCTCCATCGTCACCCTGCACAGACGGACGAGTTTGGCAGGGATGCCAAAACTAGACATTGCTCTATATAGCTCATCTCTATAGATGCTGTCATACGCGGCCTTAAAATCGATGAATAGGTGGTGGGTATCGATCTGAAGCTCATGGGTCTTCTCCAAGATCTGCCGTAGTGTGAATATCTGGTCGATGGTGGACTTTCCTGGCCTGAAGCCACACTGATGTGGACCTATCAGGTTGTTGGCGAACGGCTTCAGGCATCCTTTCGTCCGACCATATTTTACAGATGAGTTGGTGTATGCTCCTTACCAAGTCATCGCCTGCCGCTTTGAAGAGCTCGGCAGTCAGGCCATCCGCTCCAACAGCTTTGTTGGACTTAAGCTTCGATATAGCTATCTTCTTTTTATTCAGGTCGGGTGGACGGAATTGTTGGTCATCATCGTCCAAGTTGAAAGGTTGATTCTGCCTGACAGCGGTATTTGGTCCGTCATCGCCGTTATACAGTCTGCAGAAATGGTCTTTCCAAATCCTCAGCATTGACTGCGATTCTACTACGATGTTCCCTTGTTCATCTCTACAGGCATCGGTTCGGGGTTTGTTTCAGCGGCATGTTATTTTTACCTTTTGGTAAAACTTCCGAACCTCATTCCTGGAGTAGCATCTCTCAATTTCCTCGATCGCGCGCTCCTCATGCTCTTTCTTCTTATTCCTGAGAAGCCGGTGCCCGTCCCTCCTCTTCCGCTCATAGAACTCATGAGCAGCTCTGGTCTTTCTGAGCAGCGCCGCGTTATATGCATCTTGCTTAGCTGCATGTGCTTGCCGGCATTCATCATCGAACCAGGGGTTTCGTTGTGGTGGACGAGTGAAACCCAGCACATCAGAAGCGGCATCTCTGATGGCGTTTTGGCAGTGTTTCCAATGGTCATCGATGCTTGATGCTGGCGGCATTGGACCTCTTAAGAGATTAAGAGACACTCGATCGGAAAAGAACTTGGCGATCTTTTGCGATTGTAGCCGTCTGACTTCGAATTTTCTCACAGCATTAGTTTGTCTTGGCGTAGTTTGGGATATCCGCAACCGTACCTTGGCTACAACAAGGTAATGGTCCGAGTCGATGTTGGCTCCTCGGAACGTACGGACATCCATAATGCTGGAGCAGTGTCTTGCGTCGATCGCAATGTGATCAATCTGGTTGACTGTTGATTGATCAGGAGTTCTCCAAGTCCCCTTGTGTATGTCGAGATGTGGGAACCGCGTGCTAGCCATGACAATGTTTCACCCCGCCGCAAAGTCGATGAGCCTGAATCCGTTATCGGAGGTGGTGTTGTGCAGGCTATATTTTCCGACTGTTCCACCAAAGATATCCTCTCTTCCTAGCTTTGCATTAAAATCACCGACGACAATTTTAATGTCATAGCTAGGGCATTGATGGCATCCTTGGTGTCGTCATCTTTCTCCTCTGTGGGGGCATGCGCGCATATACGGCTAATGTTCGCGAATTCAGCCTTGATGCGGATTGCTACGAGGCGCTCGCTCACATGCCCGAAGCTGAGGACTTCTTGTCTTAGTCTGCCTGCGACAACAAATCCGCATCAAAATAAGCGCTGCTTTTTCCGTAGATAGCAATTACCGTAATAGATATCGCAGTTTTTCATCTTCTTTTTGTCCGGCCCATTCCATCGCAGTTCTTGGATGGCGGTTATGTCTGCATTGCAGCAGTCTAGGGTCTCCACTAGTTGCTCGGCTGCACGTGGTCTATTAAGGGATCTAACATTCCACGTGCATATCCGAAACTCATTGTCCTTAAATCGTTTGCGTGGGTTGTCAACAGTAGATCCGTCCATATCCGAGGCTTGTTGATGCTTCGTAACTTAATTTTTTTTTAAATGGCCGGGCAGTTACCCCGGCGGCACAACCCCCAACCTGGAGGACCAGTTCTATTTTGAGTGCCCCTAGGACGAGGGGTCGGTTACACCGAAGCCAGTAACCCGTTCTGGGATGTGAGCGCTGCCGTTGGCCCTTATAGGGTTCGTCCGCCACCATCTCTTTTCCAAGACCCTGACTAAGTCCTAGAAATCCTTTCCGGCCTGAGCTCCAAATATGTCGGAGTAGCCCGGATAAGGTCTTGGTTTGTTTTTCCGGCACTAATCCTGGTTAATGGCGCAGGAAACTCGCCATTTGCCCCCTTCACTTCGCAACCTCTAGTGAGATTCCCAGATGGCGCCACGGGGAGGCGTAATGTAGGACTTATTAGCAGAGCTGCAAGATATTGGGCTGCAGAGGCTCATTCTCATCATTTAGGGAACCGCACCTGTCGGAAAATGCTACTTCTACGAGGCCTTATACTAATCGTTGCCATCCGACCGAATAGCCGCTGAAAATCACTTGGCCAAGTTGTTTACTGATAAACCACAGAAGTTCTACACCGATGGAATTATGAAGTTACCGAGAAATGGCAAAAGGTCATAGAAAATAACGGCCAATATAATCGTGATTGAAATCGATTCTTAATAAAAAACGTTTTTCTTCAAAAATGTATGTAAATGCATTTGTCATATGCTTTATCCAATATTGATGTGGAAAGTGGTTTACGACCGGGTAGGTAGTTGGTTTGCGTATGCCGGTCGAATCATTTTTATAAAAATTTTCAATTGAATTACCTAACTCGACTATTCGAGTTTAAGGGGATTTTGCATCCAAATACCAGTTTTTCCAAAACTTTGTTCAACTCGGCTTCTTGAACTTGCTTGAAAACTCCACAATTGAAAGCGTTCCTGTAGTTGTTGTAAATACTTTGTTTGATCCAATGCTCAGTGGTTCTTGTTTGTTTTAATTAAACGTTTAAGATTAATTAAACGAAAATGTATTTCTCACAGAAGATATTCACAAGCGTTTTGCTAACCATTGCATCCTGGTTCTCACCTTCTTTATTACTTGAAACAGACAGCTAAGAAAATTTGTTATTGTCATTATACATTTTATATTGAGAAAAATTTAAAAACAATAGCTAACCGCATTCCCAGAGTTATACTGATCATAGCTCAGCTCGTCGATATCACCTATCTATTAAAATAATCATTGAGGCATCATTGGATTCAGAAAGAAATTCTTTATTCACGACAACTTGTCCTGCAATGAATTTATTTGCAGGTTGAAACAGCTATTGTTGACATTGACATCATGGTTGACATTGTCGACATTGTTTACCTAATTGTCTATACTAGTCGATACGTAGAGGAACAACACTGCTTAAAAGTAGTGACCCAGCCATCTCAGCCTACTTTTTAAGCTACTTCGATGTCGTTGTACAGCTCATACAGATCGTCGTTGTATCGTTTTGTGTACTCACCGTCAATGCACTCGTAGAACTTTCAACTCAAAGCACCCAAGAGCACCCTCATCCATTTTTGATAATGTCTGTTCCACTGCGCCATGGACAGATCATGCGATCTTAGCGCTGCTGGTGTCGTTTGAATCTGAATTGGTAGCGGAACCTAAGAGGCAAGGAACGCATGGAGTGTTCGTTAAATTGCTTTCTGGGTTTTTTAAGAATCAACCTCATATACACCTCGTTGTCTTAAGTTAAAGTTAATGTTTGCAAAGGCTGTTATAAGAGACAGAGTACTTTGGAGTTCTTTCACTAAAATAAGCCATCGATTCATACCCTTCATATACAGTTCAACCAATGAAACAATGTAACAGCAGTTCTGAGTTTCATTTGTAACTTTAACGGATATAATCTGTGGTATTCAGCTTAGGGAGAATTTGGATTTTTCTCATTTCATTTCTACTAACTTCAGGAAGTTCTTTCAACAGATATTCTGTTTGAATTCCAAAAATCAAATTAAGAAATTATGATTGTGTGGACCAAAAACAAAATTGATAAAAAATAAAAACCAACTTCTGCTGCAATGTTTAATTGTTTCAACTTTTTGGTAGCAATTAACACTGCTACTGCAGCAGAAAAACTTCTTCATCTCAAAAAAACAAAAAAATGGAAGTGGAAGTAGAAGTGGAAATGTGGAATACACGTATGTTGGAAAACTTTGTTATGGAGTTGGATGAAATACATGAGTAGTCGTACATGGGAAGGATGTGAATGATGGCAGGCTAGAGTACCAAAAAGACAAGTTCATCCTCATTTCCTGAGATGTCAGGAAAAGTTTTACAAACATTTTCCAGTTGTGCAGTAGGTACTTGTATTTGTGGACTAGAGCATGGTACTGCATAGTGAGCTAGAAACCTAAAATTAAAAGTAAACTTTTCTGATACGTATTTTGGTTTGCATCAACTGAACTGGACTGCGAGCTGACGGTATTGCAGTGTCCACAGGAATTCAAATTTCGATCGTCTACATAAAACAGAGTCCACTTCTACGTTTTCAATAATTTAAACCGGCCTATGTAGATACTTTGAGGAATAATTTGACAGTTAAATTGAAAAGTTAGTTAACAATTCTAAGTGAGTACAATACTTCGGATATTGTGTATCACTATCAATGCCGTAGAGCATGAGGTTTGATTGTGATTGTATCTGTGACCTTCTTAAAATGGGAGCCCAAAAATATGGAAATATAGGACATTGTTGGAGAAATTATTTATTATGGCCCGAAAAACTTACATAAGTCTGGTGGTAGGCTCTTGTAGATAATGTGTTCTAACTTATGATGAAGTGAATGTAGTAAAAATTCTCAAAACCTTGTTACAAGATATTTAACAATAGAACCTAAGCAAGCTTCTGAAGGCAAGAAACTTGGTGCTTACTATAGCAAATGAAATTATAATTGACTGTCTGTTTCTTGATGACCTGTCCCATAGTTGCTAAAGAAGCAATAATCGGAGTAACGCCTTTACACTAATTTATCAACAAAGTGGCATTACTCAGCTCAGCAAGTATGGTGCAACCCAAATAACTAGATCTTTGCGACCACCCGGACCTAAAGATCCTACTCTCTAAAAAAACAGAATTTGACATGACTTGTGCGATAATATATTCCTTCAAGAGATATTATTCTTCGAAAAAAGATTCTCCGCGCAGATTCCTAGCAAAGAAGCATGGGCTAGTAAATAACGCACTAAACAGTCAAAATGACATAAAGTGCTATACGGATGGTCCTAAAATGGAACTCGGAATCGGAGCTATGGAAAAAGTGTATTCCAACCAAAACTATGTGCCAATCAGCACATCTGGTATCACAGGTGCAAACATCAATATATTTACCAAGGGTCAAGTAGCTATAAATGTCCTTAGTATGCATATCCTTGACCCCAGATAAGGTATGCAATGATTCAAAACCCTACAAAAACATTCTGCTGCTTAGGGATGCAGTAGTCAATTTAGCTTTCAATAGCTGGGAGCACTCGAAATGCATCCATATTAGGAGAATATTCCAAATCTAAGACAGACCAAACGAGCCATACTGTCCTTCAACAAAAATGCCAATAGATGTCTAAATCTAAGTCGGCCAGATATCAGAAAACTTGTAGGTTACCTCACGTGACATCACTGTTTAAGATACGAGTATCACCTCAACAAAATGGATTTAGTCAGCTCTCCGGAGTGTCGACTTTGTCGGCCCTTTAACGGAATTACGCGGAATATTTTCTTCAGGGGACAATTCGACACCGATGAACTAATGAATTTCTGTGATGGTAGCGTTTTACCTTCATTCGCTTAAAAAAAAGTCCTGAGAAGCAGTACAAAAGGTATTTAAGTTCGAAGTGCCTTACTTCCCAATTGGCGAGTCAAAAAAAAAAAAAAAAAACAAAGTCAGTAAAAGCTCAAATAAAGATCCGGATGCATACAGTAATGCCGTCAAGTAAGCGGTAATCCATTTTCCCAAGAAGGTCCATCGAATCAATGCATCAGGTCGTTCCATTAGTATTACGCGATTTTTGAATGTCTGTTTAATTTATTTGCACCAAATGCAAATGTAACTCTTTCATAAGATAGCACTTCCTTCCACCTCTCATGCAACTTCTTAATTTTGTCTATGAGATATGGCCTCTTGAACATCTTCGCAAGATCCGAATTTTGTTTCATTAAAGAAGTTTTGCACACTTCAGAACAACTGAAAATCTCAAGGTGCTAGATCTGGAGATTAATGCAGTTGTATTTTCTTTTCTCAGCGGAACTAAAAAAACCCAGTGTGTGAGGGCGAGCGTTATCCAGATGAAATAGATTTCCTCTTGTATTTACTAGACCTGTCCGCTGCTGCTCTAGAGCCGACTATAAAACTCCCAAACAAAGTGTTTAAGTGCTAGACAGAAACCGTAAGAACTGCTAACATTTTTTGAATATTCTCAATTCCTAGAATTGCGTTTTCGATGGCCGACTCGCCAGAACAAACACCTCATAGGATCAGTTTTCACTCGCAGGCCAACAAACTAAAACTCTCTTGCCGAATTTGCAGCAAGAGACAACATGCCATTCGCAAATGCAAACGGTTTTTAAAGATGAGTATTGCTTATCGTCCGCAAAATATTGCTAGGATGCTTTCACATCAGCACAAGCACCCATTTAATGGAAGTACAAGTGGATTTGGCTGTCAACTCACTATATGCACTGTCGCACATGCCAATGCAGGTTTGATGACGACAGCGGTTATTGAAGTTAGATCTGTTACAGGAGAGACATTTACGTTGCGAGCACTTTCGGATCCGGCTCGAAGGACCAAATGTTTTTGATGGAACTGAAAAGTTTCCAGAAGAATCAGAAAATCACTGGTAGAGGCAAGGCAATGAGTCGCAGACCGGGCTGTCATTTAACAATTATAAAAATTGTATTTTCATTTGATGTTGAAATTTAACATCTAACAGAGAGCGGTCAATAAATCTGACGGTAAACTTGGAAAAAATGCACTAGAAAGATTCCGATTGATGCGACAAGTCAACCGTGATGATTGTTTGAGTAGAACGCTTTTCTCTAGTGGCATAAATGTTTTTTTGGGGGGCAGAGAGATGCTGGAGGATGAGAAATACGCAGGAGGGCCAATTTTAGTTCGGACGCCTGAAATAATCCAAAAACAACGTGATTTAGTTACAGAAGGCCGCTGTTGCAGAGGATACTTCACTGAGAATGATGGAACAGACCTTAAACATCAGCAAAGATACTATTCGAACCATTTTTGACGAGGATATAGGCAAAACAAAGTTGGTCTCAGGTGCACTACAATGCACCAAGTCGCACAGCACTCATTGGTCGTCAATTTTTGGCTCGAAATCAAGTGTGTGTGTGTGTCTAAATCATAGCTCGTATTCATCTTATTTGGCACCGTCCGACTGCTCTGTGTCCTCGAAATTAAAATTGATGTTGAAAGGATACTTTTTTTGATGACATTCCGACCATTCAAGCAGCTTCGGCACGGCTAGTGAAGGATATTCTGCAAAATGAGCTAGAGGAGGCATTTGAATCACTATTGAATTGCTGTATCAAGTGTATTGAATCGAGAGGAGAATGTTTCGAACAAAAACAGAAAAATTAACAGAAATATTTTTTAATCGTAGTACAGGGACTGGGGTAAAATGTTATCCCAACGAAACTTGGGAGTCGAATAATTTCTTTCTGACAAGTTTTGAAACCTGGGGTCTTCTGCTTTTTCTTATCCTTTTATTAACCCTTTCCTCGTTATACGAACTTATGCGTAACGAGTTTCCCATTTTTACTGCATCGCTGCTGCTCCGCTTATGGGGTTGGCTAATGTCGCAGACCGCAGAACGCGTCTACATAATGCTCGGTCCTAGATCGCTTCAGTGGTAAGCCCCAGGCGTTGTTGCGAATTTGCCATCAGAGAAATTTAGGAATTCTTATTTCGAGCTCGTTTTCTTGCAGTTGGAGTGACCGTAGCTGATAGTGCCTATTTAACCGGATTTTCCGCAGATCTTCTTTCTTTGAACGTGGCAATACCAGCTTATTCTATTCGCCTCAAGCTGTTCGGTTACCGAATTCTTTATATGTAGACTTCCTCTTATACGCGTAGATCTAATACAATCGCGTTTAGAGACTCCACTAGACATCCTTAACATTTTCATTTCCGCTGCCATCATTTTGTTTTTAAATGCTTCGTACATTGTCCAGCACTGTGAACCATATATAAGAGCTGGTCTAGCAACCGTGGTGTAGAGTTTCCCCTTTAATTTAAGTGGAAATTTTCACATTTCGTCACATTTCGCTTCCATGTTAACGATTGATCCTAAGTACTTAAAGATAGTGCTTTTCGGAAGAACTATTCCGTCTAACATTATATCCGGAACAGGTCGCAACGGATGCGCAAATGGGCACGTCAAATGCTCCGTCTTTGAATGACTTATTTTAAACCCGTTTCTCTCTAGCGCATTTCTCCATGAATCTAAGGCATTCTGTAAATCTTCGACGTTATCGCTAAGTATAACTGCGTCGTCAGCGAAGAGAATTGGCGTTACATTTGCTTCGCGCATGCAGTCTTTTAAAAGATAGTCGAATACTACGTTAAAGAGGAAAGGGCTAAGTACGCTTCCTTGATGCACTCCGACATTAACTGGAAATTCTCTCGTCAGTCCAGTAGAGCTTTTAACCGCAGTTTTCACGTTTCCGTACATGTCTTGTATTATTCTAACATACGTTTCCGGTACGTTTTGAGACCTCAGCGCGGCCCATATGAGATCCCTAGGCACTCGATCGAATGCTTTCTCGAGGTCGATAAATACCATGTGTAGGTCCTTAGACGAATCTCGGTGCTTTTCCATTATTATTCGTAGGCTTTGGATAGCGTCCACCGTCGATCTTCCTTCAACAAATCCACACTGGCTATTATCGAGCTTTATTATTTGCCGAAGACGTTCGTTTAAGACTCTTTCGACGATTTTCATTGTGGGTGACATAAGCTTGATTGAACGGTAGTTGTTGCATTCTCGTGTGTCGCCTTTTCCTTTGTATAATGGAACCAAGAAGCTACTTGTTGATTGATTCGGCATAGGTTGTCCACATTTTAATTTATTTAAAAGTTTCGATAGCCAAACGCTGCCGATCCCCTCCATCTTCGACCAAAACTCTGATGGAATGCTGTCTGGTCCCGCCGCTTTCTCTCGTTTCATTTTTCCAATTGCTATACTTATTTCTTCGATTGAAAAGTCCGAAACTTCCTCCTCGAATAGACCAGCTGTCGGCACGATATCACGTGGAAACTGTTTGTTAAGCAACTCCTTGCAGTATTCAAGCCACCCGTCACAAATTTCCTTTTCATTTGTTAGTAAGCGACCGTCTGCGTTTTTGATGTATTTCGGCGAGGTTATTTCCATTGAATTTTTTCTCCTCTGTGCAGCGAGCTTAAAAATATTTGGCATTTTAGTGCTGTACGACGTTTGAACTTCTTGGATAGCTTGTCTTCTATCCGCCGATCGTGAGGATATTTGTTCCAACTCCTGCTACAGGTTTTCCGCTTCTGCCGCTTGAGTTCGAGCCAGGACTTTCTTTGCGATCTTTTCAAGACGCTGGTATTCAAGAGCCAGTCGAGCTTTTTCGATATCGTTGCTCCGATCGCATTTTGTCCACGCTTGGAATGCACTCTTCTTGTCGGCCACAGCTCGTTTGGTTTCGGCATTCCACCACCATGTTTCTTTGCCGACGTGATGGTATTTCGATATAGTCCCCAGATGGGACCTTGCGAGTGTTATGCATTCCTCGTGCATTCTGTTCCACATTTCTTGCGGGCTAAGTGAGTCTGCGATACCGTTTATATTGTGAAGTACTTCTTTAGCCAGTGCGATAAATCTTGCGCTTTGTTCCTTCGATAGATTATACCACCGGATTTTTGGCTTTCCAAACGATGCCCGTGTTTTCGGTGGTTCCGCTGTGAAAAATTCTGTAATGAGCAGACGGAGTTGGCTTACTAACGATTCTCCAAGTATTACTTTACAGTCCTTAGAACGGTTTCTCACCGACATTTTGCAGAGGTGATAATCTATTTGCGTTTCGTGGCCCCGCTGCTATAGGTGATAAGATGTCGTTGATGTTTAATAAACATTGTATTTAAGACGGTTAAGCCGTAAGCCCTACATGCTACAAGGATGTCTTCGCCAGCTGAATTTCTGGTTCCAAGGCCTTTACCGCCGTGGCAGTCCTCATAATCAACATTTGTTTCTCCGACGTGGCCATTTAAATCTTCGCCTACGAAGAGCATCTCATCGATAGGTATATTTCTAAGCAAATTACCGAACTCTGACCGAAATGTATCTTTTTCTGATTGGTCGCATCTATTTTGTGGGGCGTACGCGCTAACAATGTTCCACGTTTCATTGTGTATGGCGAGTTTAGCACTCATCAAGCGGTCGCTTATTTTCAAGATACCAACGATGTTGTTTAGAAGATCCGCTGCAACAACGATTTCAACACCTTTTCGTCCATTGACCGTTCCATTGAAGAACATCTTAAATGCCTTAGTTTTTAAATCTAGAAAACGCGCTTAATTTCCTGTATTACACCACTTCGTTTCCTGTACGCACAGGATTTGTAGAGTTCTGCGACGCATAATCGCTTCCAGTTCTAAACTTTTTGAGGTCATCGATCCGACGTTCCAACTTGCAAACCGAAGTTTATGAAAATCCGTCGGACTCTGACACAAGCACTTCTGCTTGCTCTGGGATCACCCGAGTGCGTTGCAATCGTGGTGCCCAGCGGGGTAGTGCTATTAATTGCGATCATTTCCATGAAGTGTATCTAAAGTTTGAGTGGTTTGACACTTGTATGCTCATTTCGAATTGATTGACTGTTCTTTTACCCCACCGGTAGTCTCCAGACGTGGGAACCCACTGATTGCATACAAACTTGTGGGAAAGTTTTAAGGTGTTAAAGTGTCACAGGCTCATTTTTGGTGTCATAGTTGCCTGTATATGATTGGTGTCCAATTTAGTCGCCTCTTACGACAAGCTGGGACGCACTGCGGCACTATTCTTTATCCGATGCCGCACGGATGACCTGGGGTCTTCTGCTACTACTAAAAATTTTGCCCGGAGTCCATTAAAAACGGTTTTAGTGATATGGCGCTTGTCCTGAGTCCATTTTAAACATTTTTTGTGATCTGGTGGCGTCCCATATATTTTTGCCATATTTTTTTTGCAAAAGTCTACGAGGTTAATGTCTGAGGTAACATTTTACCCCGCGCGCTATTTTGTCTGCCTTTTAGTTAATTGCATCTTTCAAAACGTATTGCCTTCTTTCTGTGAGTTTTGATGTTATTTGTTGACAACTGCTTCTTAAAAACAGTTCATTTCGTGCTGCAGTTATAAATATTTTGTATTGTTAAAAGTGTATTTCCGGTATGAAAATTGATTTGTTTAGAATAAAATAAGAAGAATTGTGCAAATATTGTAGATTTTTAATCTACGCAGACTTAATCGCGGTCAAATGACTGCAGTCCTCTGCGTGAGGCATTTGTTATCGGTTTGCTTTATGAGAGCTCATCAGACGAATAAGAAGATCTCTTTTACGTTAATGATGAAATGTATCCGGATTTAATTCCAAAAACCGAATCACATGCAAACGCACATATGATTGAATGTAATTTTTCGTAGATGTTACGAATGTATCTTTATCTTTTTAGCTGACGATAATGATGAAGAAGTGATTCTTGTATCCGATTATACCGAGTTAGAAAATGATGAAGATGAAATTTTGATAAAGATGAACATGAAAATTCAAATTGTGTTGTCAATCAGTATCGTGCACCAAGTGGAAGAATTTAAACCAAAAAACCAGTTGTAAGTTCAACAACTGCTCGAATACCTGTACTCTACGTATTTCGACTAGCCAGAAAGCCTGGTCCTCTGCCTTTTTTGAAGCACGACTCGATCATGAACCTAAATGACAAGATATTCACATCGAAATTGAAAAACGAAATCATAAATTGGACCAACGCCAAAGCCAAACATTGCTATAACTTTTTGAATGAAAATCATTAACGAAAACGTCAATGGAGACATCTGACTTTATCTGAATTCGATGCATATCCTGGCTGTTTGTTGTATGTTGGTGCAAGGCGAGATCAGCATTGTGATAAGGTGTCGCTATCTCGAGACCACAACTCTGGTCTCTTTCGGCGAATTGCTTCACGCAAACGTCTTATAACACCCAAACAATACTCTTTGTTTACTGTCTGGCCCTCTCTCAAAAATTCATGATGCACTACACCGTTGTAATTCATGAAAACGGTGAGCATTGCCTTCTTTTTTGACTGAAAATGACCTGTTTTTTTTTGTCTCGGCTCATTTGGTGAACGCCATTCACTTGCCTGATGTCTGGATTGCATGTCGTACTCATAAACCCACGTCTTGTCTCCAGTAATGATCCTTTTGATGAATGTGGGATCGGATTCAGCATCGCAAATCATCTCTTTTGCGACGTCAACACGGTCTGTTTTTTTCATGAAATTGAGGTTTTTTGGCACCAACATTGCTGCTACACGACGGAAACCCAAGTCATTAACCAAAATGTCTTGGATGGATCCATAGGCAATTTTCAAGTCCTCCGCTATCTCTCTGATGATTAGTTTGAGGTTATTGACCAAAATTTCTTTTACTTCATCAATGTATTAGTCGGTTTTCGATGGTCTGCCACTGCGTTCATCATCTTCGATTGACTCACGACCACTTTTGAACCGCTCGTGCCGCTGGTAAATGACGGGTTTCTTTAGAGAATCGTTGCCGAAACACTTTTCCAACATTTCCAACGTTCGTGCACCATTAAGTCCGTTTTTTACGCAAAATTTAATACAAGTTCGCTGTTGCAAATTTAAATTCACTTCTAAAATTGTAAAAAATCGCCAACACACACAGAGATAGATGGACTCTTGGCTACGTAACTTTTGCAAATGTCAAGCTATGACAAAAAAACAGAATTCAAATCGAACAACGGGAGCGCCACACGGCGCAAACAAATTTCTACGTTTTGATAATGCACTTTCTCGTCGATCAAAACCACTTGGTTATCGATCTGTTACACATCTTCGACCAGTTCAAAGTATGGTAGTATATATAATGAACCAGAATTAGACTACGGCATACCAACCAGTTGAAAAATTGACTAAAGGCGTACAGCTCAAAGGTTTCGTGGCCGGTTGAAGCTTCGGCAACACATGCCGTCGAAACCATCGAAGTATGGGATAAAAATATGGTGAATAACCGATAACCGATGCCAAATTTATGCAGGTTCTCAACAAAACATATCTCCCCATGGTAGTGCATTCGATGTGGTTATGTGTTTGATGAAAGAATATAAAGAATGGCAACGATTAGTATAAGGCCTCGTAGAAGTAGCATCTTCCGACAGGTGCTGGTTCCTTAAATGACGAGAATGAGCCTCTGCAGCCGAACATCTTGCAGCTCTGCTAATAAGTCCTACATTACGCCTCCCCGTGGCGCCATCTGGGAATCTCACTAGAGGTTGCGAAGTGAAGGGGGCAAATGGCGAGTTTCCTACGCCATTAACCAGGATTAGTGCCGGAAAAACAAAACAAGACCTTATCCGGGCTACTCCGACATATTTGGAGCTCAGGCCGGAAAGGATTTCCAGGACTTAGTCAGAGTCTTGGAAAAGACATGGTAGCGGACGAGCCCTATAAGGGCCAACGGCAGCGCTCACATCCCGGAACGGGTTACTGGCTTCGGTGTAACCGACCCCTCGTCCTAGGGGCATTAAAAATGGAACTGGTCCTCCAGGTTGGGGGTTGTGCCACCGGGGCAACTGCCCGGCCATTTAAAAAAAAAGGAAGTTACGAAGCATCAACAAGCCTCGGATATGGACGGATCTACCCACGCAAACGATTTAAGGACAATGAGCTTCGGATATGCACGTGGAATGTTAGATCCCTTAATAGACCACGTGCAGCCGAGCAACTAGCGGAGGCCCTAGACTACTGCAAAGCAGACTTATGTCGCTATCCAAGAAATGCGATGGGATGGGCCGGACAAAAAGAAGATGAAAAACTGCGATATCTATTACGGTAATTGCTACCGACGGCAAAAGCAGCGCTTATTTTGATGCGGATTTGTTGTCGGAGGCAGACTAAGACAAAAAGTCCTCAGCTTCCGGCATGTGAGCGAGCGCCTCGTAGCAATCCGCATCAAGGCTGAATTCGCCAACATTAGCCGTATATGCGCGATTGCCCTCAAAGAGGAGAAAGATGCCGACACCAACGATGCCTTCTATGAGCTCCTTAACAAGACATACGAGCTATGACATTAAAATTGTCCTCGGTGATTTTAATGCAAAGCTAGGAAAAGAGGGTATCTTTGGTGGCACAATCGGAAAATATAGCCTGCACAACACCACCTCCGATAATAGATTCAGGCTAATCGATTTTGCGGCGGGGCGAAACATTGTCATGGCTAGCACGCGGTTCCCACATCTCGACATACACAAGGGGACTTGGAGTACTCCTGATCAATCAACAGTCAACCAGATTGATCACATTGCGATTGACGCAAGATACTAATCTAGTATTATGGATGTCCGTACGTTCCGAGGAGCCAACATCGACTCGGACCATTACCTTGTTGTAGCCAAGCTACGGTTGCGGATAACCAAAACTACGCCAAGACAAACTAATGCTGTGAGAAAATTCGACGTCAGACGGCTACAATCGCAAGAGATCGCCAAGTCCTTTTCCGATCGAGTGTCTTTTAATCTCTTAACAGGTCCAATGCCGCCAGCATCAAGCATCGAAGACCACTGGAAACACTACCAAAACACCATCAGAGATGCCGCTTCTGATGTGCTGGGTTTCACTCGTCCATCACAACGAAACCCCTGGTTCGATGATGAATGCCGGCAAGCACATGCAGCTAAGCAAGATGCATATAACGCGGCGCTGCTTAGAAAGACCAGAGCTGCTCATGAGCTCTATGAGCGGAAGAGGAGAGACGAGCACCGGCTTCTCAGGAGGAAGAAGAAAGAGCATGAGAAGCGCGCGATCGAGGAAATTGAGAGATGCTACTGCAGGAATGAGGTTCGGAAGTTTTACCAAAAGGTAAAAATAACATGCCGCGGAAACAAATCCCGAACCGAAGCCTGTAGAGATGAACAAGGGAACATCGTAGTAGAATCGCAGTCGATGCTGAGGATGTCTAGTTTCGGCATCCCTGCCAAATTTGTCCGTCTGTGCAGGATGACGATGGAGAATGCACGCTGCTCCATCAAGGTCGGTTAAGGTCTTACCGAGACCTTTGATGTTAAAAAGGGATGCGCTGTCATGCAATTTTTTCAACATCGTACTTGAAAGAATAGTGCAAAACTCACGAGCAAACACAAGAGGCACTATCTTTCAAAAGTCCGTCCAACTACTCGCATACGCTGACGATATTGACATAATCGGGAGAAAGCAGCGTGATGTCAGTGTCGCTTTCGCGAGTATTGAGACGGAAGCGGCGAAAATGGGTTTAGCGGTCAATGAGGGCAAGATCAAGTATATGCTGTCAAGCAAAAAGGACAACCAACACCGACGTCTCAGACAGAACGTCACCCTCGACAGATATAACTTTGAGGTAGTTAAGGACTTTGTCTACCTAGGCTCCGCTATAAATACAGACAACGACACCAGCGCTGAGATCAAGCGAAGAATAACTCTTGCCAACCGCTGTTTCTTTGGGTTAAGAAGGCAATTGAGTAGCAAAGCCCTCTCTCGGACAACAAAAGTCACCCTTTATAAGACTTTAATAATCCCGGTCCTGCTCTATGGCGCAGAGGCATGGACATTATCAAAAATGGATGAGGGTGTTCTTGGTTGCTTCGAGAGAAAAATTCTTCGGGCGATCTTCGGTCCCGTCTGCATTGACGGTGAGTGGAGGAGGAGATACAACGACGAACTGTATGAACTGTGCAGCGACATGGACCTAGCCAGAAGAGTGAAGATCCAAAGACTGACATGGCTGGGTCATGTAGAGCGCATGGACACCAATGCTCCGGTCCGTAAAGTCTTCGAATCCGCCCCCGAGGAAGGCCAAGACTTAGGTGGCGCACGCAAGTGGAAGAGGACCTCAGCCAACTTAGCGTGCGAAACTGGAGACAGCTAGCCAGGGATCGAGCTAGCTGTAGAAGCTTGTTGACTGAGGCCCAGGTCCACCCCGGATTGTAGCGCCACCTAAAGAAGAAGAAGAAGAAAGAATATCTTAATGTCGGTAGAAATCTAACTATTTTATTTTATTTCTGTTGATCTAGCACTGACTTTGAGAGATAAAAGATCGACTATTGTTGGAATCATGCGAAAAAATAAACGTCGCATTCCGAAACCATTTGTCATGAAAGAGGCTGTCGATGACAACGATGCAATTATTGTAAATAATAGAACAAAAACAGGAATCGTTTAATTGAGAGCAGTTTGTTTGGATTCTCAGATGGAATGGCGCACGTCTCTTATGTGCCTAAAAGGAATTAATCGCTCGTTTTACTATCAACCAAGCATTCGTCAACACCTGGAACGGTCCAGATAGTCCAGACTACAGCCAAAGTAAAGGAGGTGTTGATCTGTATGATCAATTGGTATCTACCTATTCGTGTGCCCGTATGACAAGACGATGGCCAATGGTTATATTCTATAATTTTGTTGATGTTGCGGCAGTCATTTGCCCACGTCACTTTCATCCACCATCAGCCGACTTGAAACGGTTTCGACATTCTAAACTGAACGAGCTTGCTCGGCAATTGTGCGCAAGAGAAATCGACATTCGTAAGAATACTTCAACAAAACAGCAAAAACCCTGTGGCGCTGGCAGCCTGGTATGGCCCATGGCCTTGCTTCTTGACGCTCATTTGTGTTGCTCATGTTGTCATTTTTGTCACATCTGAGTGGGGCTTACGTTTTATCGCCGAGTCCGAGCGGCACTCCTTAGAAGCTTTTTTATTTTCGGGAGTTTGCCATTGCCCGAAGAAAGGGTGATGGCTATCTGAAAAATTGTTGGTGACCCAGCCGTGAATCGAACTCAGACTCTCTGCGGGATAGTCCAATGAGCTAACTATGACGAGATCGGCGTATGATGTGGTCTGCAAAAGACTCACGCCTAATTTAATGCCAATAAATCTGCCACATCTGGCCTAATTTCCCGTTTACCTGCGTTTCTTAATTCGCGGGGTATCATTTTACCCCAGGCCTTAAAACTTCTAAGTGGACCTTGCCCCTGTACTAGGGTTAATTGTGTTTTTCATAGCCAGTCTGGGATATTACTCGCCACACTGTATGTAGATACACATATAAGTTGACCATTCGTCTCCTACGAATTCTTTCTTTTGTATAAACCTTTGCGAAGCTATAATTCTCTGGAGGGCATGTTGATATTGAAAATTTACTGGCAAACTAGTCCTTGCCTTACTGATTCAAATACAAAACACAATATTTCAAATGTCATAAAATAGTTACAAATTTCCAGCCGATGGGATTCAAATAAATTTTTCTATTGTAGCTTCAGAGAGGGACACTGCTAGATTAGACCAAAAGTCCAGTCGGGAATGGATTTTTTGATTTTGATTAAAAAATATTCAAATTGGAAAACTCTCTGTCAAAATGGTCTCAAATACTGTGCTGGGTTTTATAGATTTACAACACCTCTGCGATGTGTAACAAAAGCTTTTCATCCTGATTTAGATGCGAAAGTTTCTTCACTTAGCAATTTCATCAACTATGCAAATGCTCTTAACTCCCATTCGCCACTACGTTCAAAGTAAGACAAATCCATCTCGTCTATAACCCAGTTCAATGGAATAGGGAATAGAGCAGCACCTGGTTTTTGTTTAATTCTAATTGAACTCCCCTACCAGCCATAGTTTACATTTCTGAAGTGCAACTCGGATGCTGAGTCGTTAGCCCCACGTCGAGTGGAAAAATAAAAATAAAATAAAAAAATTCAAATGCCATGGTTGATGGAACAGAGTTACAGAGACATTGTAACGAGCTTCCCCCACATACAAACAAGAGAAAGCGTGGACCTTGGCAAATCCGTGATTTTCGTCAATCAACTGCACTTTTCGTGGCTCTCTGTTCGTGCCGTGGATCAATGATACTTTAACTACCATTATGAATTGACAGGGTACAATGCGAAGTGGCATTATGAACGAATGAGTCATTGACCAGGAAGGTGGCTGGTGGAAGAATAGAACTTCTTAGATGTCAACGAGCTTTGGTGTGCTTAAGTGTTAGTTTAACGAAATGAAAGAACACGAGTTTTGTCTTTCTAAAAATGAACCGAAATTCAGAGTATGAACCACACTTATAGTTTATCTAAAGAACGTACATATATGAAACATTTCCTGGTAGAATGTTCATCATAGTAACTCAAACGCAGTATCCCCCAAAGTAGAATCCATAAAATCCATTTCTGAAACAGGAACCAAATTCGAAAACGGTGTTAAGCCTAATTCAAATAGTATCCACATCTTACATTCATTTCGGTGTCCCAGAATGTAGCAAATCCAAAGCAAAACAAGAAATCCAAAGTCCTTGTGCGTGTGCAGTAGTTAAAACCTTGAAATTCCAAAGAAGGATTACGACTTTCACCTTCTGTCAGTGGTGTTTACTTTGAGTATCCTCAGCAATACGTCACCACGCTTTGCTCCAGAATTCTGTATGGTGCAAGAGCTGTAAATGAATTCCACCAGATTAAGTTTCCCAGTATGGTACACGACATTCGTAGAATGTCACAACAACGTATTAAGGCATTGGGTAAGCTCAACTCACCTTGAATGTGGACACTTTTGTTTTATTTCCCTCAAAGTGGTGATAATCTGCTGTCGGGATTTTGATGAAATATGTGCATGGTTGCATGTTTTTGCTTAAGTCCTTTGTATAAAGGAAGTGTCAGGTGTAAGAGATTTTCATCAAACACAGAAAACAAAGTGTGGGGTTTTGAATTGCGTTTGTTTTTGATTCAAAAGATTGTTTACCGAATGCACCTTAGAACACAATGGTGACCTTTATTACAGTGGGTTGATATCTCTTTTAAGAATGATTCCGATTGACTAAATCTTATTTTAGAGAACGAAATTTTTCATCCAGACCTATTGGTAACACTCAAAAAAGGTGAGAATCCCAATGAAATTGCTTCGATCGCTCAAAAGATGAACCTCAGACTTTGAAGTCTGGTGAAACATTTACTTAATTTAATTTCTCTCTTCTTGTTCAAGATTTAGATTGTATCGGGGAAATTCAGTTCTTGGAGATGCGAATAAAGAACAAGTGGAAATGGATGGCATAAATCTGCGGTCTCATCCAAATCCAAGATAAGGATAACAAAGTGTTAGAATACGAGTTTATAGCAAACAATAAATTCATTTTTTTAAGATATCAATTATTCTGGCTTACGTGTTCTGTTAGCATCATTTCTTCAGTGGAAGGATAGCAATTATCTAAGCTCACTGGCATCTCTTCTACGATAATGAAGACCATAAGAATTGAAGAGATTATTGTGTACTCGTACCTTTGAATAATTATAATATTAAGACGAAAATGATTATAAAAACGTACAAGGATTGAGATATCCCTCTAATCTAAGGTCCACTTTTATGTAAATGTATAAAATTTGTATGCGGTTGGTTAAAGACATTTTCATGTATACAAATGGGATCTAAGTTTTTATTGAACACATCCCCAAAAGCTTTTTCACTACCTTACCCCATTTAACCTCTTGCTTCAAGCCTATAAAAGGAAAAAAGTAGCTTTGACTCTTTGATCTTCAAAAGCTCATATTCTGCAAAAGGTGTTTATATGGAGCTGCGAAATTATTCATTGATCTGGAGTCCAAGCCTTTGAATTATATTGATCTAAAGCGAGCTCTATTAGAGGAATTTCAGGTTAAACTGTCGAGCGCAGAGGTACATGCTAGACTTCGAGGGAGGCGGAAAAAGAAAGACGAATCTTTCCGTGAGTACTTGTATAACATGTTGAACATTGCTTCTCAAGCTGACGTAGATCAGCTTTCCACCATTGCTTATGTTATTGACGGCATTTGTGATGATTCTACAAATAAAATGATCTTGTATGGTGCTAAAGACATTAAAGAATTTAAAGAAAACCTTTTTGTGTATGAGCAAATTAGGAAAAGTGAAGATACAAAACACGTGGTAGAAAAGAGAAATGACCATAGACTCAAACCACCTATTAAGAACCAAAATACTGTTGGTCAGAGATATGGACACAAGAAACCAGAATGCCAGGAGGAGATTCCGAATTCTAAACCAATGTTGATGGCGTTAAGAAGAGCAACGAACGTAAGTACGGCTACTTATTCAAAAGAAAATGTTGAGTTTACACCTATTGAAAACCGAAAAACAGTGTGCATGGAAGCAAAGGTAAATGGTATATCTTTTAAGTGTTTGATTGATACAGGGAGTAATATTTGTGTCATGAAAAACTGTTGTATGAAACTCATTTTCCTCAGGTTGATTTCAAGAAACTCTCCTATTTCAGTATCTGGTTTGGGATCGAACATCGTAACTAAAGGTTCCTGTAAAACGTCAGTTGAAATCGACAATGAAGTATTCGACGATATCGAAATTCATGCAGTTGATGGTGGTTGTTTATAATCTGATATGATTATTGGGATGAATTTGTTGCAGTGGGCGGTAAGATTACTATTGTTAAAAGTAAAGCAAAACCAATCGGACAAGAACTACCCGCTAAATCGGAAGGAAAAGAACTAATGCATGCCAACGAGTCCATTTGTTTTTTGGCGAGTATAAATATGCATGTAGAAACCGAAAATAAACTTAATGTGTCAGGATTAGAAAACCTAAAATTAGAAGAGGCTGAACAAGTCCTTTCTTAAATTAAAAATTACTTACCACAGGTACCAGAAAAATCACCTATAACCATGAAGATTGTCACCATGGACGACGAACCATTTTACAAACCACCAAGAAGATTCCCACCGCTAGAGCAAAGGATAATCGAAAACCAAATACGACAGTGGCTTGATGATGGGGTAATAACCGAAAGTTCTTCAGATTACACAAGTCAAGTGGTGTTGGTGAAAAAGAAGGATGGGTCAAGCAGACTTTGCGTCGATTTCCGAGGTGTAAACAGAAAAATATTCAAGGAAAGGTATCCACTTCCAAACATCGAGGAGCAACTAGATAAGCTACATGCAGCAAGGTATTTTACGACGTTGGACCTGGAAAATTGTTTTTTTTCACGTCCCAGTCGAAGCGGCAAGTACTCGTAGAAAATACACTTCATTTGTTACTCATTTCGGACAGTTTGAATTTTGTAAAGTGCGTTTTGGGCTTTGCAATTCACCGCATGTTTTTCAAAAATATATAAATTTTATATTAAAAGATTTAATTAATAGGGAAATTGTAGTTTTGTACATTGATGATGTTATTATTCCATCACAGACAATAGAAGAAGGCATAAGAAGACTAGAAGAAGTTCTCAGCGTTGCTTCGAAGAACGGCCTCAAAATAAAATGGAAGAAATATCAATTTCTTAAATTCGATATCGAGTATCTTGGTCATCGGATACGAAATGGCAGCATCTCACTATCCCCATTTAAGTCTAAAGCAGTTGTTAACTTTCCCATACCTTCTACAGCTAAACAACTACAAAGTTTTTTTGGACTTGCAAATTATTTTCGCTCGACCACTGTCCGACATATTGCAAAAATCAGTCAGTTTTAAGATGAATGAACCACAGTTAGCTGCAATCAATGATTTGAAAACGGCGTTAGTCACAGAGCCGGTACTCAGGATTTTTAAGTACGGTGCACCAACTGAATTACACACGGATGCATCAAGAGAAGGTTACGGGGCTGTTCTCCTTCAGCGAGATTCAGAAGATGGCAGTCTTCACCCAACATACAATGAGCAAAAAAACAACGCCAGCCGAGCAAAACTACAACTCATATGAACTCGAAGTTTTAGCTGTTATCGAAGCGCTTACAAAATTTAGAGTCTACCTTTTAGGTCAAAGATTTAAGCTAATTACGGATTGTAAAGCATTCGAGTGTACAATCCGAAAGAAAGATTTAACAACTAGAGTCGCGAGATGGGCACTTCTATTAGAAGAATTTGATTACTTGATCATAGACCAGTAACTAAAATGAAGCACGTAGACAGTTTAAGTCGTAATCCAACAGTATTTTGTGTAACGAGTTCCAGTAGCAGTGATTTTCTCCGAAAACTAGCGGAATCTCAGCGTAAAGATGATCGGTTGAACTCTATAATCGAAATTTTAAAAGATAAACCATATAAAGATTATATTATGTACAATGAAATACTCTGTAAAATTTTAAATAGTAATACTGTTTTTGTCGTTCCAGATAAAATGGTGAACAATATAATAAAACCAAACTCATATCTAATTGCATTCAGTGTATATTGGCAGAAAGAAAAACAGAATAATCAGAGTGCCTTTTACAACCTATACCGAAGGGAGAGCGACCACTGCAGACATTCCATATCGACCACTTAGGACCCATGCAATCTACACGAAAAAACTACAGGTACATTTTATCAATTATAGATGCATTCACCAAATTCTGTTGGCTGTTTCCCACGAGAAAATTAACCAGCGAAGAAGCTATCCAGAAGCTTGAGATTATAGCTGAAACATTCGGAGATCCTGAAAAAATCGTTGCGGATAAGGCAGAAGCGTTCATCGCTAACTCTTTTAAAGACTACTGCAAAAATCGTTATATTAATCTACATATTACGAGTATAACCGTAGGAGTACCAAGAGGAAACGGGCAAATCGAGCGCCTTCATTCAGCTGTCATTGCAGCTCTAACGAAATTGACAATCGACGATGCGGGAAAGTGGTACTCGTATCAACATGTTAAGCCATTGCAGCAAATGTTAAATTCTTCTTACTAACGTGCAATTAAAACGACACCCTTTCAACTTTTCGTAGGTACTGACATGAAAACTCCGAAGGACTTGAAGATAATGGGGATTATAGAAGAAGAATACATCCGATAGTTTGAAGAAAAAAGAGAACAACGAAGACAACAGGCTAAAGAAGAAATTTTAAAAATACAAGCAGAAAACAAGCGGGATTTTGACAGGAGAAGAAAAAACGCGTTGAAATACGATGTAGGAGACCTAGTAGCCATCGAAAAAGTTCAATTCGGTGTTGGTCAAAAAATTCGACCTAAATTTATGGAACCATACCGCATTACTTTAGTCAAAGAATTTGATCGATATTAGGTTAGGAAGCAAGGCGATCATGAAGGACCTAACAACACCGAAACCAGTGCAGACAAAATGAAACCGTGGCCTAGCGCAAACGTTGGTGATCAATGCTCTAATTACGACGAAGAAGAACTATCTTCCGGAGAGGAAGATACCTCAGGACAGCCGAATGGGATCTAAGTTTTTATTGAACACTTCCCCAAAAGCTTTTTCACTACCTTACCCCATTTAAACTCTTGCTTCAAGCCTATAAAAGGAAGAAAGTAGCTTTGACTCTCCCTCTTTTCATTTTGCTTCTGTTCTGTGAACGATCAACCGTGGCCGTGGATGGTAAATTCTGTCGTTTTCACAAATTATAAACTGTTACTGAATACCCGTATTACCGCTTTATAAAACTATCATTTATTACCTACTAAATTGTCATACTAAATTGCACTGAATTATTTAATTGGATTAATTACTTATTTAAATATTAAACTGAATTGGCTACCTACTGAATTATTCTAAAATCTAAATAAATTAGTTTCCTATTGAATTGTTCTAAACCAATAAATTAGAAATCCTTTTTAATAAAATATTCATTGATATTGTTTTGGAAATACTGTTTCAATTCCCACATACATATTTGCCAGCAGAAAACAGGCGAATAAAAGTATCTACTTCTGGGATTCGAGTTTTACGGTGGTTTATCATTCAATTCAATTCAATTTCAATTTCAATTTATTTATAAATCTTAGTACAGGTAGACCTTACTTAACACGGGGTTTACGTTCCTGAAAAATGCCGTTTTAAACGATACAAGAAACTATTGCAAAAGGAGTGGTTACGTTCCATGATTTCAGAAAACCCTCATAATTTTTGTTTTAACTTTTTTAAATATGTTTTATTCGATGTTGCATTTTTATTAAAGATGAAAAAATTAAAAAAAATAAAGAAAACATAACTTTCTTCCCGCATAACTTAACAAAAAACAAAGAAAAAACTAAACAAAAACAATTTCAAAATAAAATTTCAAATGGTGGAAGTTCATTCTTCGTCACTGCTTAAAATTTTTTTGCTTGGTTGTAAAAAAGCTTTCGGTAGGTTTCATTGTAAGGTAACATGCATTTTTCCAGCTCTCTTTTGAATTTTAATCGCCTTTCAATAGATGGATCGGCATTTAAAAAAAAAAGTTTTTAGCTAGTTCCATTCCCTTTACCAAGTCTTTTGCTGTTAACTTGTCAGCTTCTCCCTCGTTCTTGTCGTCAGTGCCGCTGCAACTGGAGTTCGGTTGGTTAGGATTCCCTGCTAAGATTTCCATTAAGTCCGTTTCTGTTAGTTCTGTATCTTGCAGTTAGCCTTGAATATCTTCGGTTTACATATCCTCAAAACATTCGCCTTCGATGGAATGAGCAATCGTTAAAATTTCTGCAAATTCAGCTTCTGACACATCGACCTCTTGCTCTTTTTCAACTGCTGATGGCAAAAGTTTTTTCCAACTTCCATTCAAGGTTGACTTTTTTAGCTCTTTTATAGAAAGTGATATTATTTTGATTTGGATGGCAACGATTAGTATAAGGCCTCGTAGAAGTAGCATTTTCCGACAGGTGCTGGTTCCTTAAATAACGAGAATGAGCCCCTGCAGCCGAACATCTTGCAGCTCTGCTAATAAGTCCTACTTCACGCCTCCCCGTGGCGCCATCTCGGAATCTCACTAGAGGTTGCGAAGTGAAGAGGGCAAATGGCGAGTTTTCTGCGCCATTAACCAGGATTAGTGTCGGAAAAACAAAACAAGACCTTATGGCCGGACAAAAAGAAGATGAAAAACTGCGACTACTACGGCAATTGCTATCGACGGCGAAAGCAGCGCTTATTTGGATGCGGATTTGTTGTCGGAGGCAGACTAAGACGAGAAGTCCTCAGCTTCCGGAATGTGACCGAGAGCCTCGTAGTAATCCGCATACAGGCTAAATTCGCCAACATAAGCCTCATATGCGCGCATGGCCCCACAGAGGAGAAAGATGACGACACCAAGGATGTCTTCCTTCAACAAGACCTACGAGCAATGCCCTAGCTATGACATTAAAATTGTCCTCGGTGATTTTAATGCAAAGCTAGAAAGAGAGGGTATCTTTGGTGGAACAATCGGAAAATATAGCCTGCACAGCACCACCTCCGATAATAGATTCAGGCTAATCCATTTTGCGGCGGGGCGAAACATTGTCATGGCTAGCACGCGGTTCCCACATCTCGACATACACAAGGGAACTTGGAGAACTCCTGATCAATCAACAGTCAACCAGATTGATCACATTGCGATTGACGCAACATACTCCTCCAGCATTATGGATGTCCGTACGTTCCGAGGAGCCAACATCGACTCGGACCATTACCTTGTTGTAGCCAAGGTACTGTTGCGGATAACCAAAACTACGGCAAGACAAACTAACGCTGTGAGAAAATTCGACGTCAGACGGCTACAATCGCAAGAGATCGCCAAGTCCTTTTCCGATCGAGTGTCTCTTAATCTCTTAAGAGGTCCAATGCCGCCAGCATCAAGCATCGAAGACCATTGGAAACACTGCCAAAACGCCATCAGAGATGGCGCTTCTGATGTGCTGGGTTTCACTCGTCCACCACAACGAAACCCCTGGTTCGATGATGAATGCCGGCAAGCACATGCAGCTAAGCAAGATGCATATAACGCGGCGCTGCTTAGAAAGACCAGAGCTGCTCATGAGCTCTATGAGCGGAAGAGGAGAGACGAACACCGGCTACTCAGGAGGAAGAAGAAAGAACATGAGAAGCGCGCGATCGAGGAAATTGAGAGATGCTACTCCATGAATGAGGTTCGGAAGTTTTACCAAAAGGTAAAAATAACATGCCGCGGAAACAAACCCCAAGCCCCGAACCGAAGCCTGAAGGGATGAACAAGGGAACATCGTAGTAGAATCGCGGTTAATGCTGAGGATTTGGAAAGACCATTTCTGCAGACTGTATAACGGCGATGACGGACCAAATCCGCTGTCAGGCAGAATAAACCTTTCAACCTGGACGATGATGACCAACAATTCCGTCCACCCGACCTGGATGAAGTGAAGATAGCCATATCGAAGCTTAAGTCCAACAAAGCTGCTGGAGCGGATGGCCTGACTGCCGAGCTCTTCAAAGCGGCAGGCGATGACTTAGTAAGGAGCATACACCAACTCATCTGTAAAATATGGTCGGACGAAAGTATGCCCGATGAATAGAACCTCAGCATTGTTTATCCAATTCTCAAGAAAGGAGGTTCACCCCGGACTGTAGCGCCACCTAAAGTGAACTGGGTAAGATATTATTTTGATGCATTAGAAAGACCAGAGCTGCTCATGAGCTCTATGAGCGGAAGAGGAGAGACGAACACCGGCTACTCAGGAGGAAGAAGAAAGAACATGAGAAGCGCGCGATCGAGGAAATTGAGAGATGCTACTCCATGAATGAGGTTCGGAAGTTTTACCAAAAGGTAAAAATAACATGCCGCGGAAACAAACCCCAAGCCCCGAACCGAAGCCTGAAGGGATGAACAAGGGAACATCGTAGTAGAATCGCGGTTAATGCTGAGGATTTGGAAAGACCATTTCTGCAGACTGTATAACGGCGATGACGGACCAAATCCGCTGTCAGGCAGAATAAACCTTTCAACCTGGACGATGATGACCAACAATTCCGTCCACCCGACCTGGATGAAGTGAAGATAGCCATATCGAAGCTTAAGTCCAACAAAGCTGCTGGAGCGGATGGCCTGACTGCCGAGCTCTTCAAAGCGGCAGGCGATGACTTAGTAAGGAGCATACACCAACTCATCTGTAAAATATGGTCGGACGAAAGTATGCCCGATGAATAGAACCTCAGCATTGTTTATCCAATTCTCAAGAAAGGAGACCCTCTGAACTGCGCCAAATACAGAGGCATCAGTCTCCTTAACATCGCATATAAGATCTTATCCGTCGTATTGTGTGAACGCCTGAAGCTGTTCGTCAACAACCTGATTGGTCCATATCAGTGTGGCTTCAGGCCAGGAAAGTCCACCATCGACCAGATATTCACACTACAGCAGATCTTGGAGAGGACCCATGAGCTTCAGATCGATACGTACCACCTATTCATCGATTTTAAGGCCGCGTATGACAGCATCTATAGAGACGAGCTATATAGAGCAATGTCTAGTTTTGGCATCCCTGCCAAACTCGTCCGTCTGTGCAGGATGACGATGGAGAATGCACGCTGCTCCATCAAGGTCGGTAAAGATCTCACCGAGACCTTTGATGTCCAGAAAGGATTTAGACAAGGCGATGCGCGGTCATGCGATTTTTTCAACATCGTACTTGAAAGAATAGTGCAAAACTCACGAGCAAACACAAGAGGCACTATCTTTCAAAAGTCCGTCCAACTACTCGCATACGCTGACGATATTGACATAATCGGGAGAAAGCAGCGTGATGTCAATGGCGCTTTCGCGAGTATTGAGACGGAAGCGGCGAAAATGGGTTTAGCGGTCAATGAGGCAAGACCAAGTATATGGTGTCAAGCAAAAAGGACAACCAACACCGACGTCTCGGACAGAACGGCACCCTCGACAGATATAACTTTGAGGTAGTTAAGGACTTTGTCTACCTAGGCTCTGCTATAAATACAGACAATGACACCAGCGCTCAGATTAAGCGAAGAATAACTCTTGCCAACCGCTCTTTCTTTGGCAAGAAGGCAACTGAGTAGCAAAGCCCTCTCTTGGATAACAAAAGTCACCCTTTATATGGCCTTAATAATCCCGGTCCTGCTCTATGGCGCAGAGGCATGGACATTATGAAAAATGGATGAGGGTGTTCTTGGTTGCTTCGAGAGAAAAATTCCTCGGGCGATCTTCGGTCCCATCTGCACTGACGGAGAGTGGAGGAGGAGATACAACGACGAACTGTATGGACTGTACTGCGACATGGACCTAGCCAGAAGAGTGAAGATCCAATGAGATGGCTGGGTCATGCAGAGCGCATTGACACCAATGCTCCGGTGCGAAAAGTCTTCGAATCAGCCCCCGAGGGACAGCGCAGTAGAGGAAGGCCATGACTCAGGTGGCGCACACAAGTGGAAGAGGACCTCAGCCAACTTAGCGTGGGAAACTGGAGGCAGCTAGCCAGGGATCAAGCTGGCTGGAGAAGCTTGTTGACTGAGGCCCAGGTTCACCCCGGACTGTAGCGCCACCTAAAGTGAACTGGGTAAGATATTATTTTGATGCATTTCTTGATTGTAAACTGGTTACATCAATAGACTTAGATTCTGTTAAATTTAAAATCCACCGCAAAGAACTCCTGATCCATTGGCTGCAGCAGTGACGTGGTATTAGGTGGTAAGAACATGATTTTGACATTAGGATGAGCCAAAGCTTGTAAGTGTCTTTAACATTATACATCAACAATAGAGCCTTGAAGTCTACGTTTTTATTTTTAAGATATTTGCTTACTTCTAGCACAAAACAATTATAAAACCAGTCTCTGAATATCGCTCCGATTACCCAAGCTTTTGAGTTTGCTCTCCAGAATACCAACAAATCTACATTATCAGGGAGCAATGAGGATCTTTTAGATGTGACAATATTTCCAGCCGTGGAAAAACAGCGTTCTGAGCTAACAGATGTAGCTGGTAGAGAGAAATATTTTCTCGCTAAAATTGCGATAGCTGTAAATTTATCATGTCTGTTTTTCCACCATTCATATGGATCTAGGTCAAACTTCAATTGAGGTTCAGCTAAATAAGTGTCCACTTGATGTTGGATAGTCTTTCGCTTAGTTCCATGTGTGTTATAAAGAAACTCTAAGTCACTTGTAAAATTCAAAGTGGACCCAGTTTCTGTTTCCGAATTATTCTCGGAAGGTAAATATGCTGTCATGAGCTACTTGACTTTATTTCTTATAGACATTTTTTCATCAACCCCTTTCATGCTGTAGGTCTTTATATCGTGGGTCAAGAAAAGATGCTAATTGCCTTGCAGAAACATCAGTTGTGTTACTCTGATTTAAATCAAATCTATTTCGTATATCATTATGTAAACTGATTTTAAACGATGTAATCATGTCTGAGTCACTTGCGGAAGAATTCATATGTTGCTCCAGAATTTTTAGCATAAGAAGTCGCACCATGGATGTAGACGAATTTTCATTGCTGAGAATCTTTGTAAGCGCTTGAATAGGCCGCAATATTTTTCCAAATTCTTCCATCATTGCCAATTCTTGTTTTAAAATTTCCAACTTTGTAGCGATAGCTGAGGAAGTGACTGTACGATCTGTCAATACATTTATCACTGGACTCCGGTTTTGTGTTAGACGCTGAAGCATAAAAAAGATTGAGTTCCACGGAGTGTTGCATGCATGGGATTGTGCTGGTAGACCCAATTGTTTCTGCTTTTCTTGCAAAGCATATTTCGCAACGTTGGAATGTTTAAAATGTGCAAATTAGTTTACTGGCTTTCTTAATTACTTTTTTTATATTTTTAGACATGGTTGTCCTTACTGCCAACTGAAGACTGTGTACTGCGCATGTCAAACCGACATTCTGCTCTATTCGCCTCATAGATTCCACAGCTTTAACCACATTTGCAGCGTTGTCTGTGACTACTGCTATGACTTTTTCATTAAGTCCCCAATCGAGAAAAATGCCTACCATCTTGTTCATGAGATTTTCTGCATTGTGACGTCTATCAATTTCACATGTCTCAAGTGTAAAAGACTGAGGTACCCAATCGTCATCTATGAAATATGCCGTCAATGTCATATATGATTCTTGCGCGGCAGACGTCCAACAATCGGACGTACAAGAAACTTCATTAACGCTACCAATTTTGTCCTTTATTACTTCCTGTTTAAGTGATTGCAGTTGTTTTTTTTATTGCATCTTCTCTCAACGGCTTATAGTTCGGTTCAACAACAGTCATGATGGAGAAAACCCGGGCTTGAACCGAAAGACATTGGAATTTGGTTTAACGCAATCATTTTAGCTAGGGCAATTTTGAAAGAGGACGGTCCAGGACAGCTGTCATCGTTGGTTTCAGTTCTTTACGAATCTCTATCAATCATGCTGTAATTTGAATCACAAAAAGTGTTAATCTATTTTTATTAACTTGATTTGAGTAGAAACCGAATTTTCTCTATTTATGTTTGTTTGGATTGCATGAATTCCTTGCAAATGCCGTCCTAATGACCCTGTCGTACCACCGAGACAGGAGAAAGAATTGTTCCTGTCCTCTGCACAAATCACAGAAGTCTATATCACCTTCT
The DNA here is from genome assembly GCA_928272305.1 of Volucella inflata. Taxonomy (NCBI): domain Eukaryota; kingdom Metazoa; phylum Arthropoda; class Insecta; order Diptera; family Syrphidae; genus Volucella; species Volucella inflata. The sequence goes on along the minus strand of OV743718.1, from coordinate 13,925,539 downwards.
CGATGTGCATATTGCCATACCCAACTCTTTGGTTTCATTTTATCACTTTAACAATTTGAATTAGCAAAAGATATATTAATCAGCCTTTCGAGATCAACACTCAACTAAAACTGATAAGAAGCTCTTCGTCATCAATTCATAAACCGGTTTAATGATTAAAATTTAATCTCAATAAAACATAGAAAAATAAACTAGGGCTTGAACAGAAATAACTGAAATAACGGCAAGTACTCGTAACATCCAATAATCGAAAAAACATTGTGTTGTAATTACATGTGTTATTTTATTTACACGCATATTTAAAAAAACAAAAAAAGGTTCTTACTAACCGTGTACACGTGACAACAATACACGTGTAATTACATACACGCTTTAAATCGAGAGCCCTAGTTCATAGACTATCAGGGCTTTTTCCTTGATAAGCTGTTTGCTTAAAGGATTTCCTGTTTGGCAATTGTCTTCTATCTATATGTTGAGTGCTTTTTCCATTTTCTCCATAATTATCGGACGCAGTCGGCTTGAATGTTTAAGTGATGTTGACGAACCGTCAGCTACAGTTTTGCTTATTGCCGATTCATTTTTCTTTATGGTCCGTATCGAAGCTTCATTCAACTTTGAGCTCTTCGCAATTGCAGTTGCATTTTCACCTTTGACTAGGCGATCTAAAATGCTCATATTTGCTTGTAAAGATATAACATTTCTCTTAAGTGGTTGTTTTTCTTTCTTCGCTGACATTTCAAAGCCAATTTATAAATAAAGGCTTGAAAATTGAACAGTGAGTTCTAATACATACTTTTTACGCGATTACAATTCACCTATGTTAACACAAAAAAGGAACTGAGTAAATTGGACTGAAACCGGTTTCCACACCACTATCCGCTTTCTACATGTAAAATGGGGAAGTCCCTTTTTAGACCGTGCTAGAGCGAGGCTTTTTTCGGGTTAAACAAAAATATGGCGCAAAATGTGAGCGTGTTAGAACGAGGCCGTGCTGTAAGAAGTACGTGTTAAGTGAGGTCTACCTGTACAAGTAAGATCATAAGTCTGTTATAGTACATAAAGATCGTGGAAAAACAATGAGATTTCAAATTAAGCTTAGATAAATGAGCACAATTAAGAAAAATTAATTAATTCAATACAAATTACTTGTATGGTAATAATTGCAGAAGCGGAAAACCTGTACCAGGAGTTGGAACAAATATCCTCACGATCGGCGGATAGAAGACAAGCTATCCAAGAAGTTCAAACGTCGTACAGTACTAAAATGCCAAATATTTTTAAGCTCGCTGCACAGAGGAGAAAAAATTCAATGGAAATAACCTCGCCGAAATACATCAAAAACGCAGACGGTCGCTTACTAACAAATGAAAAGGAAATTTGTGACCGGTGGCTTGAATACTGCAAGGAGTTGCTTAACAAACAGTTTCCACGTGATATCGTGCCGACAGCTGGTCTATTCGAGGAGGAAGTTTCGGACTTTTCAATCGATGAAATAAGTATAGCAATTGGAAAAATGAAGCGAGGGAAAGCGGCGGGACCAGACAGCATTCCATCAGAGTTTTGGTCGAAGATGGAGGGGATCGGCAGCGTTTGGCTATCGAAACTTTTAAATAAATTAAAATGTGGACAACCCATGCCGAATCAATGGAGAAGTAGCTTATTGGTTCCATTATACAAAGGAAAAGGCGACACACGAGAATGCAACAACTACCGTTCAATCAAGCTTATGTCACACACAATGAAAATCGTCGAAAGAGTCTTAAACGAACGTCTTCGGCAAATAATAAAGCTCGATAATAGCCAATGTGGATTTGTTGAAGGAAGATCGACGGTGGACGCTATCCAAAGCCTACGAATAATAATGGAAAAGCACCGAGATTCGTCTAAGGATCTACACATGGTATTTATCGATCTCGAGAAAGCATTCGATCGAGTGCCTAGGGATCTCATATGGGACGCGCTGAGGACTCAAAACGTACCGGAAACGTATGTTAGAATAATACAAGACATGTACGGAAACGTGAAAACTGCGGTTAAAAGCTCTGCTGGGCTAACGAGAAAATTTCCAGTTAAAGTCCGAGTGCATCAAGGAAGCGTACTTAGCCCTTTCCTCTTTAACGTAGTATTCGACTATCTTTTTAAAGACTGCATGCGCGAACCAAATGTAACGCCAATTCTCTTCGCTGACGACGCAGTTATACTTAGCGATAACGCCGAAGATTTACAGAACGCCTTAGATTCATGGAGAAAAGCTAGAGAGAAACGGGTTTAAAATAAGTCGTTCAAAGACGGAGCATTTGACGTGCCCATTTGCGCATCCGTTGCGACCTGTTCCGGATATAATATTAGACGGAGTAGTTCTTCCGAAAAGCACTATCTTTAAGTACTTAGGATCAATCGTTAACATGGAAGCGAAATGTGACGAAATGTGAAAATTTCCACTTAAATTAAAGGGGAAACTCTACACCACGGTTGTTAGACCAGCTCTTATATACGGTTCACAGTGCTGGACAATGTACGAAGCGTTTAAAAACAAAATGACGGCAGCGGAAATGAAAATGTTAAGGATGTCTAGTGGAGTCACTAAACGCGATTGCATTAGATCTACGCGTACAAGAGGAAGTCTACATATAAAGAATTCGGTAACCGAACAGCTTGAGGCGAAAAGAATAAGCTGGTATTGCCATGTTCAAAGAAGATCTGCGGAAAATCCGGTTAAAAAGGCACTATCAACTACGGTCACTCCAACTGTAAGAAAACGAGGTCGGAAAAAGAATTCCTGGATTTCTCATATGGCAAATGCGCAACAACGCATGGGGCTAACCCCTGAAGCGATCCAGGACCGAGCATTATGTAGACGAGTTCTGCGGTCTGCGACATTAGCCAACCCCATAAGCGGAGCAGCAGCGATGAAGTAAAAATGGGAAACTCGTTACACATAAGTTCGTTCAACGAGGAAAGGGTTAATAAAAGGATAAGAAGAAGAAGAAGAAGATACGGGGGTAGGGTTAAATCATAAGTGCTTTGCTCTGCTTTTCTATATTGAATTTTTCTATTTTTTTTTAATTGATTGGAAAACATTATTATTGACAACAGCGATAGTCCATTCGGTGTATGAATACACGTATCGGATATACTTTCATCTACTTTTGGTGCATTTTTTTGGTGAGTTTTTCATGGAGTTTTCCTACATTGCAAAAAAGCAGTTGCGAGCCTCAGAATCTAACGAACAAGGTGAGTAAAGACTCGAAGCTCAACGACTACGTACAGTTGAAGCCCGTTCGTCAGAAATAAGCGAGCGACGTGAGCAAAGACTTGAAGTTCAACGATCGCGCACAGTTGACGCCCGTTTGCCAGAAACAAGCGAGCGACGTGAGCAAAGACTTGAAGTTCAACGATCGCACTAATTTCTTCAGATTTATTTCATGGGAAATACAGATGAACAAATTGATCAACGTTGTCGATTCAATAGGGACAATAGAAGAGAAATTGTCGAATTGATTCAACTGTTCAGATCTGCCCTTGAACGAATGCCAGCTGCCGATTACAAAGTTGTAATTCGCGCAGATAAGGCAGCCGTTGGTCAACACGCAAGACAACATAATGCTTCAACGATTGATGAAACAGCAATCGTTATAGTTGGCCAAGAACTCGAGTCACGCGATATTATTCCCCATCGCAGAAATATTGTAGTAAGGTCCGACGAGTCACAGAAAGGCATCTCTCGTACGACGGATTGCAATATCCAGTTCTATTTATGCAACGAGAAGATGGGTATCATTCCGAAATCAAAATGAGAAATCCGTTAGCCGATGCAGAAACGAATAAGAAAGTCAGCGCTATGAACTACATAATCACATCCTGAAATTTCGTCAATTGTTCCCCCAATATATTGTCGATATATGAAAATAGAAATCGAACGACTTCTCTACATTCGCTTGAATCAAACATCCATTTACGCGATGCAGTCGTTAATGATGGCAACGTCAATCAATTCACTTGATTTACCCGGCATGCTTCCGCACGTTTTAACATTGAAAATTGGAGTGCCTATCATTTTCGACCAGACTCTCTTTGAAAAAAATTATAGCCAATATCATCGAAGCTACAGTCTGTTTGATAACATCGTATACGACAAAAATTAAAGAAGAACTTATAATAATAAAAAAAAGTCAATTGTACTGGTTTCTTTTGTTTATTTATTTGAATACTTTTCAATTAATATGTTGTCCACTCTCCTCCATTATCAATAATTGCTTGGAGTCTTCGAGGCATGCTTTCTACTAATCTAATAGTATAATCTTGAGACAAAGATCTCCATATAACTCGTATTTTTTGTGATAATTGTTTGACCGTCGAGATCTTCTTTCCTTGGAGCTTTAGCTTCATGAATGCCCAAACATTTTCAATGGGATTTGCATCCGGCGACTGTGATGGCCAATCTTAAACATCGACGTCATTTTCTTGTTTCCACGCACTGCACAAACGACTGCGATGTTTCGGGTCATTATCTTCCTGCAGTAACCAATTCTCATTCTTTCTTTTAAACCACCTTTGGGTAGATGGTAATAAAGCCTTCTTATAAATTTTGACCATGTTGGGTGCGTTTAAGTTATTTGTAAACATGAACAAATTGCCAAATCCTTGTTTTGAGAAGCATCCCCAAACGTGCACCTTTGCCGGCTGTTTGACGGTCCGCTGGATTAATTTATTGGATTGTGTACACCAGGTATGAGTGATAGGAGACCATTCTCAGAAAGAAGCTGCATCAGAAAAAATAACGTTGTTTCAATCTCTGTCCAAATTCTCCTTGGCCCAACTGAGTCGTTTTTCTACGTGTTTTTTGACAGTACTGGTTTCGTTATTGTGCTTCGAAATGTTACATTATTGGCTAGTAAACGTCTTCGTATCGTATCACAACACACATTTAGACCCCCTTTACGTAAAATCCCTTGTCCTCCACGTAACGATGGAAGAGGATTTTTTTTCAAACACGCGTAGAATCATTTTGTCCTGCTTTTTTGTTGTCTTTGGCGGAGACCCACGATCCTGTAAATCATCCACATTTTTAACTTGGGAATAACAGTGCACCGACTTGCTAACAAATGCTTTTGACTTTTTCATGTATTTAGCAGCTGCTCCGTATGACATTTTCGGGCCTTTTGGATGCGTGCACAAGAATACTGCTTCACAACGTGATGCAAATGCGACACTCATTTTAAAATACTTCCGTCTCTGACAAAAATTGAACACTCTTTACATTTTTTTATTCAAAGCATCTTAGCAGAAGTATTTTTTTATCTGCTTATGCAAATGCCACTTTCAAACCGGTTTTCATAAACGAGTTTTGCCATACACGATCTTATCAAACGGACTGTACTATCTTGAATGGAAAATTCAAAGGAGAAGATGTACTATTGACTCGCATTCCATTCATTCCAACAGATCTACCATTCGAACTCAAACGTTTGCAGTTGCCAGTACGACTCGCCTATGCAATGACCATCAACAAGGCACAAAGACAATCTTTACAAATGCGTGGCCTGAATTTAGAAAGTCCGTTTTTCTCTCATAGGCAACTACATATATGTGGCCTGTTCACGCGTCGGAAAACCTTCTGATTCGTATAAACGAAAAAATTTGTATATCCAACAGCACTTCAATAAACAAAATAAAAAATAAAAGTGTTCTTATGCTTATGCTGACTTTTTTTAAATTTGATTTTTTTAATATGCGTAGCAACGCCCGACGGCTACAGCTAGTACCTAATAGTCAAACCTTTTAAACAAATTTACTAACTTATAAAACTCGAAACAAATCCATAAATTTGTTGAAACATGGAATGACACAAACATAAAACAAAAATCTATCCCCAGGGATATGAAAAGCCGTCGAGAGTTGAAATGTTGACATTTTTAGAATATCTAATAAATTGTTCGATTTTACAGTCCAAATGGTGCAAAGCATTCGAAAAATTTTCTGGTTGCATGTACCAGTATCTGTATGTTCATATACGAATACAAACAGAGCATGACCCATGCAATAAATCATCTATAAATGTTTTTTAGAAATTCGTCGCAAATTTACCTATAGTTATGCATTCGTCAGTGATGAGGTTGCTGTGACTATTTCGTTTATCGGATAAAAGCCAACAAATAAGAATATCTAAAAGGTAGATTGGTTATCGATTTTTAATTCCCAAAAACTATTTTATTTAGAATGGCAAAGGAAGGAGAGATATTTTAAACAATTTAATCAAGGCCGAGGTTCAGTTCTATTTCAATTTATTTTCATTCCCACAAGCACAACCGAAAACTTGTTATTTTTCATTCAAGACTCAAGATTCCGTAGTTAACCGCCATTTGTTTCAAAACTTAATCTCCTTTCGTCATAAATCTAATAATTAAAGGTACATAACGAAAAAGCCGAATTTCTTGCCAACAACCAGCTGACGACCGCATGATGAGATTTCACAACGATTTGCACCTGATACCGAGATGAATAATTCCTCCTTGCTCCTTAGCAAAACCAAAATTCATCATGCTAAGCCGGCTACCGCAGGAGGAATAAATTAATTTATCCTTCTTTGTGGATTCACGAATACAAGGAGCTTGTTGGAAAAAAAAAATCCAAATTGGTCGTTAGCTATACTCTTATCTTTGGCTACTGCTGAAGGACGAATAAGTCTACGGGCATTATCCCTTTCCTTAAAATTGTGTAAAATGCCTAAATGACGCCTTGATGGCGGGTAAGGGTCGATCTAAATTTTACACACCCCAACTATTCATCATGGTAGCTTAATTCGCTCCAAAGTGAAGGATGGCTTTCCTTATGCGTTTCGTTACATTGAACAATAAATTCCGTAATTTGCATGCAAATTGTATCCTAATAGTGGTAGCAGTGGTTCATGTTAAAACCATCTGAAGGTAAACAAATCTAGAGGTTGCCATGAAACGAACCTCCTTAGGTGGAATTTTCCACCTAGCAGTTAGACCTATGGTATCATAGACTTTACGAGTAGTTTGCTGGCTAGACGAGAGAAATAGTGTTGCTCATTAGGCAAACGAATGCAACCTTTGCCTTGATGTGGGTAATTGATTTCATAGACCCTTCTGTCCATGTATGTCAGTTATTATGGCAATTTGCAGTGTTCACTCAGGAGTAGTTAAATTGATTTAAATTGCTACTGGCACTACTTATGACACATGCAATAAATGTCGAAGCACGAAGGATTTCTTAAGAGTGAATGTGAGGAGTTCCCTCTTGCATCATTTAGTCCAGCACAAAAGGGTGAAATGCAATCCTTATGCAAGTAAGGACACATAAATCGAATCAGCACCGGTGCTAACTTTATAGTATGGAAATTGTATACAATTGTAATCATATTTCAATGACTTGAAAAAGTGAAGAAAACTAGCAAGGCCTGCCTTGCTATTTTGTTTTTGATGAATTTCTCTCCACGGTGAGCCAAGGCAGAGAAATTGACAAGCCCAGCACAAGAGGAGTTCCGGCGTTCTTTTCACGCTCAATGTCAAGAAACTCGGAAAAACTCGCAACATCCAAAAGGTCTGTCACGAAGTTCTCAATATAACTCCCCAAATAGTTGACGTTGATCTTGCTGCTTTCCGGAACTATGTACACTCTAAGAGAGTATCTCAACTTCAGTGTAGACGAGCCGACCATGGTAATTGTTTTTTTTTTTCTTACTTGTCTTTTTTATTTGTATTTTACCCGTCTTCCCCTACTCCTCCACGCAACAATCTTTCTCTTACATTCTACTACAAACATTTAAGAGGATTTGGCTTTAAAATTCGCGCTGTTTTGTCTAAATCACATGTCCCTTCTTTCGAAAGCAATGTGTTCTTACTTACTTACTTTAGGTGGCGCTACAGTCCGGGGTGGACCTGGGCCTTTGATAATTTCCATGCCTCTGCGCCATAGAGCAGGACCGGGATTATTAAAGTCTTATAAAGGGTGACTTTTGTTGTCCGAGAGAGGGCTTTGCTACTCAATTGCCTTCTTAACCCAAAGAAACAGCGGTTGGCAAGAGTTATTCTTCGCTTGATCTCAGCGCTGGTGTCGTTGTCTGTATTTATAGCGGAGCCTAGGTAAACAAAGTCCTTAACTACCTCAAAGTTATATCTGTCGAGGGTGACGTTCTGTCCGAGACGTCGGTGTGGGTTGTCCTTTTTGCTTGACAGTATATACTTGGTCTTGCCCTCATTGACCGCTAAACCCATTTTCGCCGCTTCCGTCTCAATACTTGCGAAAGCGCCACTAACATCACGCTGCTTTCTCCCGATTATGTCAATATCGTCGGCGTATGCGAGTAGTTGGACGGACTTTTGAAAGATAGTGCCTCTTGTGTTTGCTCGTGAGTTTTGCACTATTCTTTCAAGTACGATGTTGAAAAAATCGCATGACAGCGCATCGCCTTGTCTAAATCCTTTCTGGACATCAAAGGTCTCGGTGAGATCTTTACCGACCTTGATTGAGCAGCGTGCATTCTCCATCGTCTTCCTGCACAGACGGACGAGTTTGGCAGGGATGCCAAAACTAGACATTGCTCTGTATAGCTCGTCTCTATAGATGCTGTCATACGCGGCCTTAAAATCGATGAATAGGTGGTGGGTATCGATCTGAAGCTCATGGGTCTTCTCCAAGATCTGCCGTAGTGTAAATATCTGGTCGATGGTGGACTTTCGTGGCCTGAAGCCACACTGATATGGACCTATCAGGTTGTTGACGAACGGCTTCAGGCGTTCACACAATACGGCGGATAAGATCTTATATGCGATGTTAAGGAGACTGATGCCTCTGTAGTTGGCGCAGTTCAGAGGGTCTCCTTTCTTGAGAATTGGACAAACAATGCTGAGGTTCCATTCATCGGGCATACTTTCGTCCGACCATATTTTACAGATGAATTGGTGTATGCTCCTTACCAAGTCATCACCTGCCGCTTTGAAGAGCTCGGCAGTCAGGCCATCTGCTCCAGGAGCTTTGTTGGACTTAAGCTTCGATATGGCTATCTTCACTTCATCCAGGTCGGGTGAACGGAATTGTTGGTCATCATCGTCCAGGTTGAAAGGTTGATTCGGTTGATTCTGCCTGACAGCCGTATTTGGTCCGTCATCGCCGTTATACAGTCTGCAGAAATGATCTTTCCAAATCCTCAGCATCGACTGCGATTCTACTACGATGTTCCCTTGTTCATCTCTACAAGCTTCGGTTCGGGGTTTGTTTCCGTGGCATGTTATTTTTACCCTTTGGTAAAACTTCCGAACCTCATTTCTGGAGTAACATCTCTCAATTTCTTCGATCGCGCGCTTCTCATGCTCTTTCTTCTTCCTCCTGAGAAGCCGGTGCTCGTCTCTCCTCTTCCGCTCATAGAGCTCATGAGCAGCTCTGGTCTTTCTAAGCAGCGCCGCGTTATATGCATCTTGCTTAGCTGCATGTGCTTGCCAGCATTCATCATCGAAAAAGGGGTTTCGTTGTGGTGGACGAGTGAAACCCAGCACATCAGAAGCGGCATCTCTGATGGCGTTTTGGCAGTGTTGCCAATGGTCTTCGATGCTTGATGCTGGCGGCATTGGACCTCTTAAGAGATTAAGAGACACTCGATCGGAAAAAGACTTGGCGATCTCTTGCGATTGTAGCCGTCTGACGTCGAATTTTCTCACAGCATTAGTTTGTCTTGGCGTAGTTTGGGATATCCGCAACCGTACCTTGGCTACAACAAGGTAATGGTCCGAGTCGATGTTGGCTCCTCGGAACGTACGGACATCCATAATGCTGGAGGAGTGTCTTGCGTCGATCGCAATGTGATCAATCTGGTTGACTGTTGATTGATCAGGAGTTCTCCAAGTCCCCTTGTGTATGTCGGGATGTGAGAACCGCGTGCTAGCCATGATAATGTTTCGCCCCGCCGCAAAGTCGATTAGCCTGAATCCGTTATCGGAGGTGGTGTTGTGCAGGCTATATTTTCCGATTGTTCCACCAAAGATACCTTCTCTTCCTAGCTTTGCATTAAAATCACCGAGGACAATTTTAATGTCATAGCTAGGGCATTGCTCGTAGGTCTTGTTGAGGAGCTCATAAAAGGCTTCCTTGGTGTCGTCATTTTTCTCTTATTTGGGGGCATGCGCGCATATAAGGCTTATGTTGGCGAATTTAGCCTTGATGCGGATTGTTACGAGGTGCTCGCTCACATGCCGGAAGCTGAGGACTTCTTGTCTTAGTCTGCCTCCGACAACAAATCCGCATCCAAATAAGCACTGCTTTTGCCGTCGATAGCAATTGCCGTAATAGATATCGCAGTTTTTCATCTTCCTTTTGTCCGGCCCATCCCATCGCATTTCTTGAATGGCTGTTATGTCTGCTTTGCAGCGGTCTAGGACCTCCGCTATTTGCTCGGCTACACGTGGTCTATTAAGGGATCTAACATTCCACGTGCATATCCGAAGCTCATTGTCCTTTAATTGTTTGCGTGGGTTGTCAACAGTAGATCCGTCCATATCCGAGGCTTGCGGTGGCACAACCCCCAACCTGGAGGATCAGTTCCATTTTTAATGCCCCTAGGACGAGGGGTCCGAAGCCAGTAACCCGTTCCGGGATGTGAGTGCTGCCGTTGGCCCTTATAAGGCTCGTCCGCCACCATCTCTTTTCCAAGACCCTGACTAAGTCTTGGAAATCCTTTCCGGCCTGAGCTCCAAATATGTCGGAGTAGCCCGGATAAGGTCTTCTCACTAATCCTGGTTTATGGCGCAGAAAACTCGCCATTTGCCCCCTTCACTTCGCAATCTCTAGTGAGATTCCCAGATGGCGCCACGGGGAGGCGTGAAGTAGGACTTATTAGCAGAGCTGAAAGATTTTCGGCTGCAGAGGCTCATTCTCGTCATTTAAGGAACCAGCACCTGTCGGAAGATGCTACTTCTACGAGGCCTTATACTAATCGTTGCCATCCAATGTGTTCCCCAACATAAAAAACCGGGAGCTATTTCCACCATTTTATAATATTTTCCGAGATGGCGGTCATTTTCTTCCTGACGTTGATGATCCCACTGTCCTTAAAGTGGATTCTATATGCCGAAGAGTTTACTTACCACTCTCAATAGTCTTTACTCTTCCCTCATCGCTATCTCTTCTTCCGCTAAGCTTGACTTTGCTTCAATTAAAATAACACTCCCGAATAGGTCTCTGTACGTTATGTGTTGTTATCTCCCGGCCCAACCTATCGATTCTTACATCTTTACTATTAAGGCGGTGGATCACTTTAGTCACCTAATTGATTCCATCTATGATATACTGTGGAACCTCTCGGACGATCAACTCTTCTTTACCGCGTCAAACGCTAGTTAAACCATGGAATATCTATTCATTGATAGGATAACTGACTCAAGGTCTGCTCTTTCTTACAGTGAAATATTTATTTCAATTTTTCTTCACGTCCCCTTTCCCATAAGAAAACATCCACATATCCCCCTTGGTATAGCAAAAGACTTCACTCAAAGAAATAAATTAAGGGAGGTGTTTCTTCTCACCAACTTCTTATCTGGAAGGCCGTTATTGTAGCGTTCGCCTTAAGTCAGTCGTCTCAACTCCAGTTCTAGCCACTTCTGGTGTCCCACAAGGCAATCATCTAGGTCGTCTCCTTTTCATCTAAACAATAAACGAAATTGATAAAATTATTAAACACTTCCCTATTCATTTAAGTTGATGACACCAAGTTATCCAAATAAATTTCCTTGGCCCATTCACCCCTTCAAGAAGACTTTGGTGTCGAAAAAAATTGCGGAGAACTTAATATCTCCAAATGTCAATCTATCACTTTGTCACGAAAGTCAAACCAATTTGCTCCTCGACTTTATTTTCGGGACGGCGAACTCATACCCTGGGTTCAATCTCTCGATCACGATCTTGGGACATTGTACGGTAGAGAATTGGGCTTCCGCTGGAATATAGATGTAATAATCCCTAAGGCCAACTCATTACTTGGTCCAAAGAATTTTCCAACTCGTATGTGACTAGGTCCCTTTACACTACCTTTGCCCGACCCCGTTTTGAATATGCCAGCCAAGTGTGGTCCCCCGTTAAGCAAGTAGACATATCCCGAGTCGAGAGCATTCAGCACCGTTTCCTTCAATTTGCTCTTCGAGATATTCCCTGGGATGACAGTCTTATTTAACCACCCTATCGAGACCGCCTTAAACTTCTTAACTTAAATGGACGCGAAAAACTCTGGTTCCGTATATTTTGTCTTCCTATTTCCTACAATACTAACCGTCGTTATTTTCAATGCCCTCGTCTCTTCTACGAGTATATTCCAACCCATCGCACCTCTCATGGTTCCAACGAACTAATCTCTCGTATGCTCGTAAAGGAAAGAATACAGGATTAGCTGTATCTGTGAATCTAGTGGCCTGATATGACGCGACGAAAGAACGAAGAGAGAAGCCTCTGATGCTGGGCGCCCAGATCTCTGTAGCCTTGTGGGCGACGGCCTCCTGCACCTAGTAACGCCTCCGGAGGTCAGGTTATGGTAAGCGGAAATGAGAGTGGCGGACTGCCTGCGGAGTTATTGCGTTGAATTGGCGGCCCAATAAATGGAGATGGTCGTCTATATCAGGCAACATTGGTTTAGAAAGGACTTCTTTATAATAATCTTAGGTGCGGAGGTCTACGCAATCGGAAGGTCTTGTTGAGTGGCAGGATGACCGGTAGTCCCACTAGGACTTAAGACACAATACCGTGGGAGTCAGGACCTCCAGACAGCGGTCCAGTTAGAGTAAGGCCCCTTAGCAGGAGCATCACATTAGGTGAGGTCTTAATCTAACCATAGCGCGAATGGTCTTTTGATTAGTTTATACCTAATGTAGAGTTGCAAGAAGTAGATACTGAGTGCCTTGACCCTTACAGCAGCAAGAGATTTTAAAACCGCTTCGACTCATACCAAGATTGGACATAGGTTCCGCTTTGGTATTATATAACTAATGTGGGTAAGCGATGATTAAGTGCATTCAGGATGCATGTGCATGCGAGTTTAATCACTTTTAGGAAGGACATTGTGAAGTCGGCTTATGCCCAATATTGTCTGCCCTCGAGAATCCAATAAGCATCACACAAACGCGACTATTGCCCTGAGGCAATATAGTATAGTACACGATCTTGCCCAAGGTAGCAGCAACAACGAAGCTGTTAGGGGACCGAGTCGACTTGTCGGTGAAAGCTAATGACATCGTCTTGGCGATGTAAGGTTATGAAGGAAGCGTGAATACCTTCGTCCATTGGACCAAAAAAAAAAAAAAACCGGACATGAGTTATTCACGTTTAAGTATAGATTTGTACACAGCCAATGTGCGCTATTTCCTGGCTTACAAGGAGGATAAAATACCAAGAAGGAACAGTCAATGTGGAAAGTCTAAACTGAACGCTACGAGACTAATGTAGTTCTTTACAGTATCCGTTATTAGAATTTCATCTCTCGAAACAAAGGAAGCTTGTCCGAAACGGTGAGTGTAATTCAATTTTGAAAATGTTACACCTTTTCCACACTACTGGATAACTACAATGAGAACAGTACTTTCGGAAATATCTCGACTGTAAAAGCTTGTTTTGAAGACCACATCGATTCAAAGTCGTTTGCAATAACTGGGCCCTTGCTCATATGTTGGTTCAAAGGCTTATAGAAGCTATTGGTGCAAGAGCTAAAGTGGGGTAACCGTTTATTGTTTTTTTACTGTAAAATTTTGTTCAGTGATGGAGCGATGACAATCAGAAAGTTCAACAGATGCCATTGTATACAAAATAATGTACCATACACTGCGAATAATATGCCGGTTGCATTATCAGTCAAAAAAGAGTCGGGAGCACAAGTTATATTCAATGCCACCGATACAGTGCGATTATCAACAATTACTCGTTCCCCAGTTTGCGTGACACCAATGTGGAAAAACGGTGTTTTCAACAGGATAGTGCTCTATACATACTGCCAACGAAAATATCTCGTTACTGAAGGGTCTATTTGGCAATAGAGTCATATTGAGATATGATCTCGGTAATTCACCACCAACATCTTACTTCCTGACGTCTTTCGATTGGTTACTTTTGTGCTTTGTCATGCCACTAAACCAGCAATGTTTGATGCTTTGGAGCAATAGACAGATGACGCGGTATATGGTGTGGCAGCTAACGCAGAGGGCTTTACTCTTTATGTGTCGATCAAATTACACAAAAATACATGCTTAAGTTCTCCGGAATGTCTTAGGCATGCAGTCATCTATGACATGTAACTGCGGCTAAGACGAAGCTAATTCTTGTCATCTTCATTGTCCCATTTGGGTATGATGGCAGTTCTCTGTTCTTTTCGAGCAGTGGTCTTCATTCTAAATAATAAACTGAGGTGGAAATGAAAGCTCCAATTTTCATAAGAGGGCTGTTTGATAAAAGTGGAATCTACAACGCAATGTCATGTACTAAGCCTTTAACATAGTTGTGGAAGGAATTCCCATTTTTGGCAAACTCATTTGAGGACTTGCACTGAAAGAATCGACTTGTTTCAAGTCAAAATGAACCCAAGGTGTTGTTTTCATATGCATCACTGGTGCGTTAGTAGCCTTCCCATCTAGATCTCTGCAAATTTTAAACTACTTGCTATTAAATGGGATTTGTTCGGCATCGAGATTTGCCTCAGGCTGAGAAAAAAAAACCCAATTGTGGGATAGAGCAATCTACATACGCTGCATCCCGATCGCTCTGAAATGGACTTGATTCAAGAAAAGAAGGAATCGAAACATCGCAAAGTCTTGATGGCTGAACAACGTCAATGCATAAATGCACTCTGCCATACAAGTATCACACTTCTAAGCTCTCCGTAGGAGCAGTCATCAAATGACTTATCGAAACAACTATGAGACAAATGGACCTTAGACGATACAAAAAGGTGGTTGGCCAATCGAAATATCTGAAAACTTATATAACTTTCCTCACAACAATGCTTGCAGGAGTTAAAGGAATCAAGGGGAAGATAATTCTGTGGAACACTCCCTTTGGCCTTTTTAGCCAGAATGCAATCATTAAGCAGTTACAACTATCCTAATTTATCCGCCACTGCTCAGTGACGATCATTGACAAGACGGTTGTAAGGAAATTTCTGTGGTTCCAGAAGTAGCTATGTCATCGCCTTCCCACTCTGCCTCAGTTGTATAACAACGAACTAATAACTGGTCTTAGTGCATTTGAACGGGAGCCACTCTTACCAAATTTTCACTCAATTTGAGGCAAACTTAGAGGTCTAAGCTTAGACCGTTGAAGCTCACATCAGAAGTAACGAAACAAGAAATTTCTCGGAACTGAAGTCAAGTAATGAGTGACGCTTAACTCGGTTGTGTGTCATTTGATGGCAAGAAAGTATTGACCAATTTTGCTGAACACTGTTGCTTACTGAAGAGAATATTCATTATTAACCAGAAGCTGCCCTCTAGGTCGAGCCTCTGGGGAACACTGCTATGGTTCATGAGGAACTCCAAGTGCGACCAAAGCGAACTAAGAATAATCGATCATTCACAAGTTGGCTTTCAGTCAAACCTCTACAAAATTTGTCTCTTCTGCTCTAAACGACAGGCTTGACTTTTCTATTGTCAAATGCACGACAATTTGTACAATGAAGCTAAGTATCTCTAAGTCTGCGTAGGTGGCAACATTCTGTGGACTTGACAGGTTACTGTCGGTTTTATGTAAGAGAAGGCGAGTTTTCATCGAATAATGTGCCCTCTATCAGGCTTTGTATGATAAGACGATTTCTATCGCTCAGTTGTTCGGTGGAACGGGTTATCTTTTGAATAAGCCACTGCTTCAAAGTTTTATCCAGATCAAGGTATGGAAATCTCAGTCATGTGAGAACAAAGTTGTCGCAATTAGAAAAAAAAAATACTTCAAACCAAATATCTCAGTAAGCACATACTCGTACTCGTATACGGTGATTTCCTTTCAAACTACTGCCGTACGAATTCCTATTACTTGTAGTGATAATCCAATTCAATCAAAACCAAACTAGATATTCGTCACGTTCTTAGAAAACAACAAATTAGTTTTGCCGCACACATTAGATACGAGTACACATTTCAATTTCCTTTTAAGCTGCGAAGAAGCTTAATTTCCGCACAACGCATCCATAACCATTTGAATTTAAACTTCATCCGTGTACCGGAAATCCACAAACCGTTTCGGTGTAACCATGCAATCGTGTGTTAAGCTGAATAGAATTCAACAAATTGAACAACAAAACGACCCCATGGTTGAAAAAGGATTTCACCCATGGTTGCCGTTTGAAATGCATGCAATCACGTGTGGCTTAAATGCGCGTTACATTGCAACTACCACAAAGAATGGTTCCATTCATTACAAAATGTTAATTTTTGGGATAGAAGTGGGCTGTTTGTACTCTAAAAAACCAGATGAAGTAGGGCTTTTGAAAACGAAGTACTTTTAGCTTCTGTGTATGTTAGCGCTTGGCTTTTAGGTTTAACGTTAAACAATGGGCGCTGATAATTGCTGAATATGTGATAATATGTTTAATTTTGTAGATTTTTACTCAGCGCACTTTGGCAAAACAAGATGATTTGGGCTTGGATAGAAAATAAGGGAAACAGTTTTTGGCCTCACCACCCTTTAAAAGTGAAACGCTTTGGCTGAAAATAAATTTTACACCCTAAGCACTCCTGGGTTGGTGAGAAATCCTTCTCTCTATACAGAAGTTGACAAGACTTAGATATTTTAACTCTGACAGCCTCTTAATATTTGCTAACTTGCTGCTGAGGCTGGTGAAGTTTTAACTTCTTAAGGGGTGTGTTATCCCCTCCCAGGTGCCTTCTGAAGATCTGCAACTCTACGGTTCTAGGTAAAGATTTTACAAACAACCGACAACTCATGGGATTATTGTACCTGATATTGTAGAAGGTCCGATGTCGAAACCTTCTATCCCTAGTCGGTAGGATGAATTGCACTTGAAAGTATATATTGAGTCATTCCGACCTAACGTACCATAACATCAATGCGATTGCAAACATTTGGTGCAAATTTAACTTCTAAAACTACAACGAGCTCTTAAATATTGATTTTTGATACCGTATCCTTCAGGTTATGAGTTCCCAAGAAGTCAAAATCGGTTACTACTCGTACCATTTTGTTAGCAAGTTAAAACTGAAGTTCGATCAGATACTGTATATGCAAGTATTAAGAATGAAGCCTCGTAGAAGAACTACAGTCGGTACTGAGAATATTGAAAGATTATTTATCCAACAACATATCCGTCCATCCGACTAGGGTGGAGTCAGGGCAGTCATTTCCAAGTTTATTTTCAACAAAGTTGCTGACCCCTATGGCTAAACTGCCGAGCTGTTATCATCATCATCATCATCATCATCATCAGCTGCTTAAGGTAGGATTGGATAGGACGGACACATCATCTCATCTCTAAAGTTTGGCTCAATGATCCTAAAAGAGCTCCGAACGACCCCACCAGTGTAGTTTTAGGCCATGAAACTTAACTACTGATCAAATTTTCAAGTTGCGGAAGATAGTGAAAAAATTTCAAGAGGCAGATGCACATTCTTTCGAAAGTCTGTTCAGTCACTCGCACATGCATACGGCATTGAGATAATAGGAAGACCACGGTGAGCTGTCAATCTACCATTAGGGACTATTTTAATGGAAAGGGTGCGGACAGGTTTAGCCTGTACTGAGGGATATACAACTTTGTCACTTATTACAAAGAGTTCTAATAGGTAACTTCATCGTTCTGGTTATGAAGGCAACAGAGCAGTTTTGGGCAGCCAAACAGATCTTATACAATCATCACAATCCTGCTTTATGACCGATGGTCTCAGATTCTTCAAAAGAAAAGTTTCTTCGTCAATTTTCCAAAGATCTGCTTGGATAACCATTTCAAATTGAACTCACGGACCACAGAACCTCGACATGTAATGTTTTGACTACAATCCACAGGGGCAATGCTGTAGAGAATGAGCTCAGTTTAAATGACATAAACACGTGGAAGGGGGCTCGTTTTGTAAGCGCCGCTAGATGTACATAACTGGCGTACGTGCTAACCAGATAAGGTTGTTAGTTAAGGCCAAGGTTCACCCCGATATATGGGGCCGCTTAGGTTAGTAAGCTATGGCGCAGAATCACAGCCATTAAGAAGGCTAGTGAATAGGCTTTGATCATTTTAAACGCTTGATTTGGGGTAACATACTTCCGGTATAGACAGATGACGAGTTGGTTAGAAAAAGTTTAATCAATCCCCAGAGATATATATGGCATTCAAAGCTGATGAATGTTACTCGTAATGTTAGGCACTCAATTCCTTCTCGGATGAGAGAGACAGATAAGAAAGACCTCGCCTGAGGTGACGCGCACGATTAGAGAGCGAAACTAATGATGATTTTTTATTTGAGGCACATCTTCAACATGGTTCAACAGTGCTTATTTTATCTCCAGGTAGAAACCATCAAGTACTGGTCAATGTCCATCCGGACTCGGCTTGCCATGGTTATAAGTGCTGACCAGCAGACAAAAATAGCGGCACTATAAACGGGATAGTGGATAAATTTCTAAAATAAAATCAACGTTGGAATAGAATCTTTGAACAACAAAAATCAGCTTTTATCCGGACTACTACGACATATTGGGAGCCCAGCGCGATCAAAATTTCCTAAACGTAGTCAGGGTCAGGGTCTTGGCGATGGCGATGGCGCGATAGTTAGCTCATTGGACTATCACGCAGACAGTCTGGGTTCGATTCCTGGCTGGGTCACCAACAATTTTTCAAATCGCCATCACCCTTTCGGCGGGCAATGGCAAACTCCCGAAAGTAAAAAAGCTTATGAAAAAGCTTCTAAGGAGTGCCGCTCGGACTCGGCGATAAACCGTAGGCCCCGCTCAGATGTGACTAAAATGACAACATGAGCAACACAAATGAGTATGAAGAAGCTAGGCCACGGTCCATACCGGGCTGCCAGCGCCACAGTGTTGTTTGTTTTGTTTTTTTAGTCAGGGTCTTGGAAATGGTGGTTAGTCTTAATAGACCAACGACAGCTTGGGTTTAACCAGCACATCGTTCTAGGGGTATCAACAATGGAACTGGTCCCTCTAGGTTATGGAGAAAAAAAACGATAGTTCCGAAACAGAAACAAGCCTCAGAGTCGAATAGATCTACTGTAAACAACACGTGTAAATGAGTTAAGGACATTCAACTTCTTGGCTCGTTAAGTCCTTTAATAGGTCATGTGCAAGCTTAAGACCTCCCCAAAGTAGACATAACCACTGTCCAAGAAATGGAATGCCATGGCCCGAATAAAAGAGTTGTTGTTGAAATAGTCTTGAGTTTCCGTCATGTGAACGAGAAGCTCGTAGCAATCAGTGTCGACTTTGCCGAAGAAGTCCTGATGAATCAACCGTCAACCAGATTAATCACATTGCGATTCACGCAAGATACTCCTCCAGTATTATGGAGGTCCGAACATTCCAAGGAGCCAACATCGACTCGGACTACTAGCTTGTTGTAGTCAAGGTACGGTTTCGGATATCCCGAACAACATCAAGAAAAGCTAATATTGTAAGGAACTTCGACGTCAGACGGCTACAATCGCAAGAGATTGCCAAATACTTTTCCAATCGAGTCTCCCTTCATCTCTTTAGAGGTCCCTTGCCGCCGTCGTCAAGCATCGAAGGCTAGTGGCAAAACAGCCAAAAGGTCATCAGAAATGCCGCTACTGATGTGCTGGGTTTCGCTCGCCCACCACAACGAAACCCCTGGTTTGATGACGAATGGCGTCAAGCACATGCAGCAAAATGAAAAAACATATCACGGACACACAAATTCCGAACCGCAGCCTGTAGAGACGAACAAGGGAACATCGTAGTAGAGTCGCAGTCGATGCTGAGGATTTGAAAAAATCATTTCTTTATACTGATAAACGGCGATGATGAACCAAATACCCCTGTCAGGCATACTGAGCCTTTGAACCTGGACGATGTAGACCAAAAAACGGTGGTAACAACCCATTCTTCTTGGACCTGGATGCATCACCGTAGAACATACTGGGCAATCAAATAATAGAGAAATGTGTGCTGGTTGGTTGAAATGTAGATCTGCAAGTGGCTTTTCAAAGGATGATTTACAGGCAATGTGACTGGACATATTTGGGAGTGATCCGGTAACTCATTTGACTTCTTGGGTGATTCAACTTCAGCTTTATGTTGGAAATGGAACGGACCAGTTTTTCAGTTCCAGTTTCTCCTCCTACCAAGATGATTTTGATAAGTGTCCATTTTTTTGGCGATCGCAGCTTCGGATATATAGTTACCTTAACTGCCCTGATCTGGTAAACTATGAGCGTGGCAATAAACGTTGGCAAAAGCACACCAGAAGATGCATCGGACTCATTTTAGCGTAGGTAAGTGCTGCTAGTTGATGAAGGATAGGTGATGATCGGAGTGAATTCAGGATAAATTTCTGTAAGGTAAGGCCTTTGAAAGGTTTTGCATATGAAATACTGCTTTGATCTGCATGGGAAACGATAGTAGGGGATAGATTGTCGATGCTGTACGCAAAAGATACAAATATTGTGCTCACGCGGCAAGGCTTCTCGCTTCTGAGCACTCAGGAGTTTTGGATGTTGATCTGTGCAAATGAAACACTTCTTTGTCAGTTTTTCCCCTGCTTCATTGGATCGGAGAATAACATAATAATCTGGTCTGCGGAATGCTAAAATCTTTAGATACTCTTTGTGGTCGTCATCTTGATCTATATGGTGCTGATATTCCGTGAACAGGAAACTTTCTATCTCCTCTAACGTGCGAAGTCTGGTCGTCCATTCTGCCTCGTGTGGTAGAGGACCAAAGCCTCGAAAGATTAAACAGGCCATGTGCTCTTTTCTCTATTTATCTTGTTTCTTTTAAGATTGGAGACCCGTCCATAGATAATGCATGTATCTATGTTATTAAAGGCGTACCATTCCCTGGGATTGTTGGTCGTTGAGGTAGAGCTAGCATAGCCTTTAGTTCCCATTAAACTTGATGGCACGGATTGTAAGATGTTGGGTCCGCTGACCGGGAAATTGGATGGTTGTCTCCTTTGTAAAATCTGAGTCACTAATTGTTTCCAATGCTTTCACAGTTAGCTTTGACGTGTGAAGAGCGAAGCGATCAATGTTGGACGTTTGGCCCCATTGTACCAGTGAATCGAACTGCTCCTTGAATTCACAGTACATCATGATATCACCACTGTAATCTTTTGGAACTATAGTCTCTTCTGGAATTTTGATACCACCTCCTTCCGCCCACGTCCCTGTGGCATGTGACGGGTTCCTTGACTTCAGCGTGAGTTTGGCTACCGCGTGTAGAAGAACTTCGGTTGGGTCTTTGTTGACCGGTGTGCTCATGATGTTTTGAAAAATATACCCAATTCCTTGCACGTGTGTAAATATCTTCTGAGGCATGCCGTAATTTTGGGCAACTTTTTGGCAGGTCCCTAGATGGATGGATCGGCTATGTAGCTCGTGGATACCTCCTGGTAAATTTGTGAGGCTTGGGGCTATTGCTCAGAACCACCAGCTGTGATAAACTGTACATTGCAGTTATCGCCAAATGCAAGAGAATTGGTTGTCTGGGACTTATGCGATGGCGCCAGATGGGAACTTTTTGGTCCAAGACTAAGTGTATGCTGTCAAACAAAAATTTGAGAGTAGTTCAGTTGATGCTCGTTTAGCGTTTTCGAAGCGAATGCAATAGGCTGCTCGGACCCATCTGTCATGATGTGCGACAAAATAACTCCAATTCCATGCGACGAAGCATCGGCTGCAAGAAAAAGCTTTGCTGCTTAAGTGCATTAAATGCGTGTTCTTGTTCTGCTTTCCAGGTAAATGGGACGCCTTTTCTGTGCAAGGCATTCAATGGAGCTGCAATTTGGTCTCCAGCTCCTTTAGATTACATGGTTTTGGCAACTTATCGATGGCGGCTAGTTCCGAATCCGATGGTCGTACTCCCTGGTGGTTGACCACATGGCCCAGATATTCTGCTTGTTGTTGGAAAACTGACACTTACTCCGATTGATGCATAACCCATTGTCCAGCAGCCGCTGTAAAACTGCTACCAGCTTAAATAAATAAGGATGTAATCTAAATACATATATTGCGCAATCAATTCTATTCAAAATCATTTCCAGTGTTCGCTGATAAAAAGCAGGAGCGCTTGCAATACCGAATGGGAGGCGTTGGTATTGGAAAAGTCCAATTGGCGTGCTGACGATAGCAAGAGGTTTCGATTCTGCATCCAACTCTAATTGTAAGTATGCGTCGGACATATCGATTTTGCTATAGAATCTCCCATTCGCAAGCTTGTGAAAAAGTGACTCTAAAATCCCCACATATTTTCGATGACACTCACCGTGGTTTCACCGAGAATCGGTATTGCGTTGGCACCAAACGCTTTCAAACTACACGAAGGTGTATGATACTCCGGGCAGTTACGTTGTTGCACTCGCTTCGGTGTCCAATAAAAACTCCGTCTTCACATTGCTTACCATCATATCGATCAACAGCTTATTATTTTCTTCTCGTAAAGTTTTAACAGATTAAATGTGTTCTATGTGATAAACATGCTCACCTTTATTGTTGGGATGATGACGATACGGCTTCCTTTTATTGGCACCTAAGCAAACTGGGGCAATGTGGCCAATTTTTCCGCATTTGCAACAAGTTACGCTTAGGAACTTGCAATTTTCGCGCTGATGATGAACATTACACCCCGAGCAAGACTGCATTTTTTTTTTGCTTGTATTTATAACATTATCCTTTTTCCACGTCTTTTTGCACTCATTTGATTGATTTCAACGTTCGCTGGTTCTTGTTTCATCGTTTGTAAAGATTTCTGAGTAGCTTCGTAGGCTTCTGCGATCAACATCACATCCGACAGCGACGCATTAGACTTTTGTAGTGTAGCGGCTCGCACACTATCATGCGGCGTATGTAAAACAATGACGTCACATATCATATCGTCAACAAATTCACTAGAGCAGTCGTTGGCGGAGCACACGAATTGACAATGACGTGAAAGGCCACGCAAATCCGCAATCCAGTCAGAGTAGTTTTGATTCGCCTGCTGTTTTTGTTGTGCCAAGATCTTCTTTCTTCTTCTTTAGGTGGCGCTACAGTCCGGGCTGGACCTGGGCCTCAGTCAACAAGCTTCTCCAGCCAGCTCGATCCCTGGCTAGCTGCCTCCAGTTTCGCACGCTAAGTTGGCTGAGGTCCTCTTCCACTTCTGTGCGCCACCTGAGTCTTGGCCTTCCTCTACTGCGCTGTCCCTCGGGGGCGGATTCGAAGACTTTTGGGACCGGAGCATTGGTGTCCATGCGCTCTACATGACCCAGCCATCTCAGTCTTTGGATCTTCACTCTTCTGGCTAGGTCCATGTCGCTGTACACTCCATACAGTTCGTCGTTGTATCTCCTCCCCCACTCACCGTCAATGCAGACGGAACCGAAGATCGCCCGAAGAATTTTTCTCTCGAAGCAACCAAGAACACCCTCATCCATTTTTGATAATGTCCATGCCTCTGCGCCATAGAGCAGGTCTGGTGCTATTAACGTCCTATTAAAAGTAAATTTTGTTGTCCGAGAGAGGGCTTTGCTACTCAATTGCCTTCTTAACCCAAAGAAACAGCGGTTGGCAAGAGTTATTCTTCGCTTGATCTCAGCGCTGGTGTCGTTGTCTGTGTTTATAGCGGAGCCTAGGTAGACAAAGTCCTTAACTACCTCAAAGATATATCTGTCGAGGGTGACGTTCTGTCCGAGACGTCGGTGTTGGTTGTCCTTTTTGTTTGACAGCATATACTTGGTCTTGCCCTCATTGACCACTAAGCCCATTTTCGCCGCTTCCGTCTCAATACTCGCGAAAGCGCCACTGACATCACGCTGCTTTCTCCCGATTATGTCAATATCGTCGGCGTATGCGAGTAGTTGGACGGACTTTTGAAAGATAGTGCCTCTTGTGTTTGCTCGTGAGTTTTGCACTATTCTTTCAAGTACGATGTTGAAAAAATCGCATGACAGCGCATCGCCTTGTCTAAATCCTTTCTGGACATCAAAGGTCTCGGTGAGATCTTTACCGACCTTGATGGAGCAGCGTGCATTCTCCATCGTCATCCTGCACAGACGGACGCGTTTGGCAGGGATGCCAAAACTAGACATTGCTCTGTATAGCTCGTCTCTATAGATGCTGTCATACGCGGTTTTAAAATCGATGAATAGGTGGTGGGTATCGATCTGAAGCTCATGGGTCTTTTCCAAGATCTGCCGTAGTATGAATATCTGGTCGATGGTGTACTTTCCTGGCCTGAAGCCACACTGATATGGACCTATCAGGTTGTTGACGAACGGCTTCAGGCGTTCACACGATACGGCGGATAAGATGTTCTATGCGATGTTAAGGAGACTGATGCCTCTGTAGTTGGCGCAGTTCAGAGGGTCTCCTTTCTTGAGAATTGGACAAACAATGCTGAGGTTCCATTCATCGGGCATACTTTCGTCCGACCATATTTTACAGATTAGTTGGTGTATGCTCCTTACCAAGTCATCGCCTGCCGCTTTGAAGAGCTCTGCAGTCAGGCCGTCCACTCCAGCAGCTTTGTTGGACTTCAACTTAGATACTGCTATCTTCACTTTATCCAGGTCGGGTGGACGGAATTGTTGGTCATCATCGTCCAAGTTGAAAGGTTGATTCTGCCTGACAGCGGTATTTGGTCCGTCATCGCCGTTATACAGTCTGCAGAAATGATCTTTCCAAATCCTCAGCATCGACTGCGATTCTACTACGATGTTCCCTTGTTCATCTCTACAGGCTTCGGGGTTTATTTCCGTGGCATGTTATTTTTACCTTTTGGTAAAATTTCCGAACCTCATTCCTGTAGTAGCATCTCTCAATATCTTCGATCGCGCGCTTCTCATGCTCTTTCTTCTTCTCTCCCCTTCTGCTCATAGAGCTCGTGAGCAGCTCTGATCCTTCTAAGCAGTGCCGCTTTATACGCATCTTGCTTAGCTGCATGTGCTTTACGGCATTCGTCATCCAACCAGGGGTTTCGTTGTGGTGGACGAGTGAAACCCAGCACATCAGAAGCGGCATCTCTGATGGTGTTTTGGCCGTGTTTCCAGTGGTCTTCGATGCTTGATGCTGGCGGCATTGGACCTCTTAAAAGATTAAGAGACACTCGATTGGAAAAGGACTTGGCGATCTCTTGCGATTGTAGCCGTCTGACGTCGAATTTTCTCACAGCATTAGTTTGTCTTGGCGTAGTTTGGGATATCCGCAACCGTACCTTGGCTACAACAAGGTAATGGTCCGAGTCGATGTTTGCTCCTCGGAACGTACGGACATCCATAGTGCTGGAGGAGTGTCTTGCGTCGATCGCAATGTGATCAATCTGGTTGACTGTTGATTGATCAGGAGTTCTCCAAGTCCCCTTGTGTATGTCGAGATGTGGGAACCGCGTGCTAGCCACGACAATGTTTCGCCCCGCCGCAAAGGCGATTAGCCTGTATCCGTTATCGGAGGTGGTGTTGTGCAGGCTATATTTTCCGATTGTTCCACCAAAGATACCTTCTCTTCCTAGCTTTGCATTAAAATCACCGAGGACAATTTTAATGTCATAGCTAGGGCATTGCTAAGGCATCCTTGGTGTCGTCATCTTTCTCCTCTGTGAAGGCATGCGCGCATATAAGGCTTATGTTGGCGAATTTAGCCTTGATGCGGATTGCTCCGAGGCGCTCGCTCACATGCCGGAAGCTGAGGACTTCTCGTCTTAGTCTGCCTCCGACAACAAATCCGCATCGAAATAAGCGCTGCTTTTGCCGTCGATAGCAATTGCCGTAGTAGATGTCGCAGTTTTTCATCGTCTTTTTGTCCGGCCCATCCCATCGCATTTCTTGAATGGCGGTTATGTCTGCTTTGCAGCAGTCTAGGGCCTCCGCTAGTTGCTCGGCTGCACGTGGTCTATTAAGGGATCTAACATTCCACGTGCATATCCGAAGCTCATTGTCCTTAAATCGTTTGCGTGGATTGTCAACAGTAGATCCGTCCATATCCGAGGCTTGTTGGTGCTTCGTAACTGAATCTTTTTTAAATGGCCGGGCAGTTACCCCGGCGGCACAAGCCCCAACCTGGAGGACCAGTTCCATTTTGAGTGCCCCTAGGACAAGGGGTCGGTTACACCGAAGCCAGTAACCCGCTCCGGGATGTGAGGGCTGCCGTTGGCCCTTATAGGGCTCGTCCGCCACCATCTCTTTTCCAAGACCCTGACTAAGTCCTGGAAATCTTTTCCGGCCTGAGCTCCAAATATGTTGGAGTAGCCCGGATAAGGTCTTGTTTTGTTTTTCCGACACTAATCCTGGTTAATGGCGCAGGAAACTCGCCATTTGCCCCCTTCATTTCGCAACCTCTAGTGAGATTCCCAGATGGCGCCACGGGGAGGCGTGAAGTAGGACTTATTAGCTGAGCTGCAAGATATTCGGCTGCAGAGGCTCATTCTCGTCATTTAAGGAACCAGCCCCTGTCGGAAGATGCTACTTCTACGAGGCCTTATACTAATCGTTGCCACGTTGTGCCAAGATATTTTTTATAAAATCTTGCTGAGACTTAAGAAGTTTTTGTGACTACATCCAAGATGTTAGGATCGGTCATTTTGCCAGAACAATATCTAAATATGTATGCAGGAAACGTTTGCTGGGTTCACGTACGCTAATTTGTGGTTATCAGCACACACGCGGCTTCGCAATTCTCGTCGCCAATGAAGTATATGCGAATATATCAAACGCTAACCATTAACATAAATGTATATTTATTAATTCAGATATTATTACTTAAGAAAGATACTTTTTACACTAATTATTAGAAGAGGAATACATGTGTGAACCCAGCAGCGGCACGATGCGAAAAGACCACGTTTTCTTATGCCCACTTTGACAGTGACTTGTGACAATCATGAGATTTGACAACTGATGAGTTGACTGCGTTCCCGGTCGTACGTTCTTATACATATCACACAACATCGATGTCTCGGGCAGAACCTCACCTACGTCATCCCAGTCAAATGAATGAAGCAATAGTCAGTGAGGATGTGCGAAAGAGCATCATTCCCGAACGTGTAGGGAACTCAAAAGAGTTCTTAGATGAAGTCCTTAAAAGACTTTGTTCTTGAAATGCAGAAATATTTGATATACTTATACTTTGGGGTATATTTCGTACTTCAATCCTGACCTACATCCGAATATGTTCACTCTCAGTGGGTTCAATTCACATTCAACTACCCCTCATTAAAAATGCACACATCAACTCAATCCAGTTATCTGATTATCTCCAAATATCATTAAAGTCCATTTTCACATTTGGTTTTGAAGGACTTCTTGTTCCGGCATTCTCAGGAGCGAAATTCATAAGTTCTTAATCAGACTCTGCAATAATTCAATGAAATTCGAACGTATTACGCGATACATACTCCTGTTTGATTACCACTTCCTTTTCCATTAACATTTTTCCCACATACATTAAGTGTCCATTTGGAGTTCGCATTGTAATATCCTTTCGATCCTGTGGAATACATTTTACGAGCAATCATTGATTACTTGTGGTGCTTGAAGAGGTTTTTCCTCTTTTCGGTTGGATTTCAGCAGCACGTCGATGTGCTTTTGGGAAATTCGGAAAATTTACATGTGAATGAGGGGTTTCATGGGCTTTTTTTTTGAGTATCCGTGAGCAACTGTTCTTAAGAGTCAATGAAAAGTGGTTTTCATTGAACCGTATTGAGGGGTGGGCTCAATTCACAAGTACTTTCCCAGGCCTTAAGTGAATATGTGGAGGCTTTTCGTCTGTTCCTTTATGGATATCCAAATTGATGACTGGTTGAAGGAAGAAATTGAAACCATAGAAGGCCCATCTTGCATTTGCCTATATGAATGGATCAGTCTCTCCCTCCAACTTGATTAACAGGCAACGATTGTTCTAGAGTTGCAAAACTATAATCATGATCCCAATCCGCCTGTTATTAACGTGAATGGATTGTCAAAAGACGCCTCAACTTGATGGCAAAACCTCATAGAGAAACCATGCTTATAATTTGATGGTCGGTTCGCAGTCGTGAATTGAATATAGGTCATGCGTTTCATGAGTTTGGTATGATTTTGATTACATGTGGTTACTGAAGCGGACATTACATCCTGAGATACTCAAGAAATATCTGCTGAAAAATTTATAAGAGCTTCACATCCTTTGCAGACTATAAAAAATCAGCTACAGAATAAACTGACAGGAGTTTCCATCAAAATACCATCAATTAACACAGCCGTATGCAAGTTCATATGTTTAATTGAAAATTTAATTAAAAATCCAATTTGTATGCAAATAAGAACCCACGCCCATGGAAAGATGAGGATGACTTTTCACCGGCCCAAATAAGACAATTCATTCATATGATGATGTCCCAAAAGGTAGAAAAACAATTGCTGTCCACCCGAAGAAACGTCGATGCTGAGTTTATTGGTTAAAATCCCCAAATGCTTTTTGGCTGTCCAAGAGTCACATACATCTCCAGAAAGACAGACACAGGAGTCAGTGAGTCAGAAGTGCGAAATCATGGCCTCATGGTTTGACATATCCATGTGGAAGGAATGAAACCATTAAAATCAGTTAAGTGTCCTTTGGATATTCCATTGAAGGAAAACCAGAAAATACTCTTTTGATTCTGAAGTTCTGTTCGCGTGTGATTGCTTCCTCCTCTCTCCCCCCCCCCCCCAAAAAAAAAAGGTTTAATAAATCTCCTTCAAAACAATGACAGATAAGAGCGAGAAAAAGGTCCTTCAATCAATTCTGCGGCAATTCGTCATCATTTGCCCTTAAGTGACTGGAGACAAGTGGCAATGATATTCTTTATTTAAGTAAAAGATGAGTTATGATCGTGTCATCGAAACCTTACTCCATGTACCTCGTGGGCGATGATATGAAAGTTTCCATTTGAATAATGAGCATCTGACACACATTTTCGATAGAAAAGCAATTTTGTATAGCACACTGGTCTGCATGGTCTAAATATGCATGCCCCCAGGGAAACATATTTAAGTAAACAAATAAATAAAACAATTATGTTGCAAGACTTTGCCGAAAAGTATAGAAAATGTTTCCACATAGGTTGGCGTGTTAAAGAGCAAACGGTTGTCAGATACGAGTATATCCGTTTGGTTGATGACAACAATTCCTACGACCTACACAATATGCGTGATAACTACAAGAGTTGTACTCCTGGGAAACATGATTTCTAGACAAGCACTAATTACGGACATTAACGTGCTTCTTACCACAGACTAATAGCCGACTTTTGAGATGATTGTAGTGCTGTTAGGTATAATGGCAAAAAAGTAAGGATTCTTGCATAAAATAAATTGAGCTTTATAGATTTTTTCGTTCCACACGTGGCATACACATGTGTATACACAATTTCAGCATAATAGATAAGCATTCAGAAAATGTTAAGAGGAAGAGAGGTTACTGGCGGATCAGACCTTGAACCATGGCCTTGCTTCTCGACTATGATATGTGGTTCACCTTGTCATTTTGACAGCACAAAAGAGGAACTAAGAGGTCCATGTTTTATCATCTTTAAATGGCGGTGGTAGCCGATTAGATAGATTTGTGTAAACGATTTTTTTTTTTGTTTTTTGCAGTGGTAAACTGGAATTTAGACCTAATGGTCTGGGGTAGTAGCCGATGGACTTAAAAGTCAGATGACATCGCTTATAAGGAGTCATTAATAAGGACTGAAATTTATTTGAAGTAAAATAGACAATTTAAGTAAGAATAAGAAATCCGATCTCGTTTATATGACTACCGCGAGCACGTTTGCAGCGATTGATTCTTCGTACAGTCAATTTTCTATAACTTCACCACACATATCGGCAGAACGATGACAATTCCGCGTTCTATGTTGTTTCTCAGCTCTTCTAACGTCGTTGGCCTGTTGGCATAGTACAACGACTTAGAGTATTCCCATTAAAGGAAATCCAATGGCATTTTATATGACGAAGCCATTTAAGCCGAATTTCCGCCTTCCATAGATCAATTATTTGATCAGCTACGAGTATATGTGTGGCATGTGATACCCATGTCAAGTCCATCCAATTCGGCAAAAAAAAACATCTTTCAACATTGCACGATAGCGAACTCCATTAACCGTAACATGGGGATCATTTTTCTTCCGGCAAGAAACCCACGCTACACGATAACTTTTTGTGGATGCAAAACTGAGCTGAAGATGATTTTTCAATAAAACTCAGGATTTTCTTAAAACTTTTGCAAAGACCAAACAGAGAAGTTTCGGACACTTCAGACGAGAATTTGATCTTGTTGCGGAGTAACCCAAGAGTTCTCCCAAAATTTGCCATAATGTCCATTGAGATGTTGCCAATTCCTATGAACAACGAGGAATCGACAGAAAATTGGAGAAAGTGCTCTTAACCCTTGTGTGAGTGGCAACATCAAATTACAGTTAAGAGTGCCGTGGTACCCAAGTACTGCAGTAATTGTATGTTGATTTGTGAATTATATAAAAAAAAAAACTATCGTAAAAATAATAAAAAGCTTAATTTTTGCAGTGCTGATCGCATACTGGCTTTGTGCACCAGGCACATTCCTTACGTGTTTTGCGTTTACGAACTGAAACACAAAGGTGGCAAGTACCTTTGCACAAAATGCGTTCGTCTGCTCCGTCGGCTTACCAAGCGCTAACTGGATACAATGCAACGTGGAGAAGTTGGCCATCATTCTTGGGATTTTCGACCGCTCCTTTACACTTGGCAGCATTAGTTGCTTAGCCATGTTGGTGAGAAACAACCTACGTTTATTAGTCGCTGGGTTGTTGTCCGGGTTGTTGAAAGAATACACGACATAGGCTGCTAGACACCTGACATCGAGCAAATTGTAAAACATGGCAAGCGGCCACCGTTTGGTGAAAACTTTTCACAGTCCTTATGTCTTTTCATTTGTGGTGGAATGAACGTATTATTTTGGAGAACGATGCCAAGCCAAGTTAAATTTTTAGCGAGAAGATATCTTGCGAGGTCCAAACTAGTGAAAAAATTCTCGGTGATTACATTTCGGCCTGATCCCCCGTATCTCCGCATCGCAGGCCCACCAATCCTTCATGCCATATTTGGCTGGTTTTGAAGGTATGTACTGCGTAAACCAAGAACGACTCTGTACGGAAATAGCTGTTCATCGGTAGTAATGGCTGATGATGGCATGTAGTTACTATGCAGATGTTCGTTCATTAAGTTCCAAAGATCAGTAATTGACGCTGCCTTATCAGTAGACATTCGATCGGCTCTAGTGTGTATATAATCGGATCGTATAAAGCGCGTAAATGCAGAATATCGGCAAAGAGACATTGCAGCACAAAAATGGATGATAGAGTCCGAGCTCCAGAGAACCGATGTGTACTTTCCACCTTCAACTCTTAAGCAGTGAGTGGTTTCCACATCCTTGGTGGCCGATCTGAATGTCGAAATGAATGACGCATACACCCTTGGAGCTTTTCGATTAGTTTCTGTTACCACGATGTCTGCTTTGAAAGGAGTGAAAAAAGCCATGAAAATATCAGCTTTAGTTTTCATTTCCAAACCAGCGATAGGCCTATTTCTTTTTCTCGAATGATGTTATACGCAGGAGTCCGAATACTCGTATTTATACTGACGAAGCATATGGCTCGATTTTCGACCTGAATAGTGCGTTTAACATAGAAATGTTATAAGGAAGGTACTGAATATACTGACAAAGTGGCTGTGATGGAACATTTTTTTTTGTAAAATTATGTTGAGGTTAAAGTTGCGACCACCAGCTCAGAATTTCCGTAGAACTTATTAATAATTTCCAAACGTAGCTCGTTCTTGAACTTCACCATGATAGAAATGTGAGCCATGTCACGCTGTTTTGACATTAGCAGGTCATTTATAAAGTTTGTGGGAAACGGCAGAAAAATTTGTTAAAAAGTCGTTGAGTATTGAAAAGTTATAAGTTAAGCTGTCGGAAAAAAACAAGAAAATTTTCAAATAAGTGCCTGTGAAGTGTTCGGACAGCTTATGTTAGGTTAGGTTAAAACAGGGAAGGGTCATCACACAAACACTAGGTACCAAAACGGGTCTATCGCGATCCTTGTGGTACAGTTGAATTTATCTTCAAAGGGCAGAAACCTTAACCATATCTCTGGTAAAATACTCAATTTCTTTAAAGAAGCCAAGAAGACCTTTGCAATCTGTGCCGTCTATTTGCTTTAGGTTTTCAAAAACCGTATTTTCACAAGAATTTCCTTCGGCTATACGTTATTGCCTCGCATTCACACAGTATGTGTGTGTTGTCCTATATCGCTGATAGATCACCGCAAAATCTGCAAATGTCCGTATCTGACAATTTGGGTCGTTTTCTTTCAGCTGGAGACAGGGTTCTGTCAGGATTCCTATAACTCTCCTAAGCTTATCCCTGTCTAATTTTATTAACTATTTAGATCTTTTACCGTCAGTCAAGAAGTGGCCATAGAGCCTTGGATGCCTTTGAAGATTTGACCACCTTAGGTTAGCAGTCCTTATAGTTTTTTCCTCTATTGCGGTAAATTTTTACGCAACATAGCTTACCCTCTTTCCGTGTTCATGTCACTTCGTTTCCTCTTCTCGTTGGAGTGGGAAAGCAGAGCTCTGGCGGACGTGCAGGGCAGGCATGGTCCCATCAACTAATGTCCCACCTACCACAGACCTCGGAAAGTGACCCATATAGCCTACGGGCTATTTTACCATCAGAGCAGGACG
This sequence comes from Volucella inflata, assembly GCA_928272305.1. Lineage (NCBI taxonomy): Eukaryota > Metazoa > Arthropoda > Insecta > Diptera > Syrphidae > Volucella > Volucella inflata. The sequence continues at coordinate 13,892,649 of OV743718.1, read as the reverse complement.
AGGTGGTTCGGCCGGTCAAGCCCTAAGGACGCTGGGGAGACTGACGACGAACCAGGAACCTAGGGTGTGACAGGAGGTCCACCAGGAATACCGTTGTCGCAGCCCGTAGGCTAGACGGGAGTCTCGCAATGGGCAGCATCAGACAGGACGTCTGAAAGTTGTCGACGGGTGGGGACGAACGGTCCTCTTAAGCCAGACACCCCAACACGATGATGACGGGTGGGGCAGGGCGATTCCTTGATCCTACACCCCAGCGAAAGCCAATTGCCACAAAGGCTATGAAGTACCGTATTTCGCAAATCGATGTGGATGCAGAAACAAGATCAATGGGTGAAGAGATGACCATCTCTTTGATAACTACACCCCGACCAGGCAGCGGACGGCCAACATAACAAGACACATTCTAACAATGCATCAGCATTGAAACACAGCTTCAATGGGTAAAGGGACGACGACCGCTTTGGAGTCAGCACCAAGAGAGTAGCAGAGACATGTAGGCGGAGGGCCAAGTTATGAGACAGCCTCCATCGTGGAAAACATATGCACCTACAAAGCATTCGAATAACGATCAGCGACAGCGATCGGCGATCTAGGGGTATAATACGATTGGGATTATAGCCACAGAACCTTCCTCCTTCGCCCCTGTACTCCATCTATCTTCGATCAGACTTTCTTTCTCCTTCGCGTTTGTTTTAATTTGCAATTTTGAATAGTTCGACGGGAGAAAATTACCCGGGAATCAGTAAGAAGAAGAAACATTGCTTCTCTCAATTTCCAAGAAGATCAAGTGTCTAGGGAAATACCTAGACATAGCGAGGTTCCACAAACTTCCATAAACTCCCTCAGTGGAGTTCCCAGTGATGACGGGAATGTTCTATTTCCTGGAAAACCTCTAAAGCAGAGGTACTACCCCATCTCGCCTGCCATGCAGGTTCATTTTGATAAAAAGAAGATGATGGACGCGGGGGTCATTGAAAAATCTAGCAGTCCATGGGCATCCCCTATAGTTCTTATTAAGAAGAAGGATGGGTCGTATAGGTTCTGTGTAGACTATAGAAAGCTCAATAAGGTCACTGATTGGACATAAAGCCAGCTTACTGGCAGATCCCGAGAAAAGTCGAGACCCTTCACCGCTTTTACAGTGGCGAACAGAGGTCTATTTCGGTTCAAGAGAATGCCTTTCGACTTACACAATGCACCAGCGATTTAGCAGAGGTTCATCGACAGCGTGTCCCGATCTCTAGCCGTTCGTGTTTGTCGTGTTTAGACGACATTATCATCGTCACAAACTCGTTCCAAAAACACCTGGAAATACTGAAAGAGGTCCTCAGACGGCTGATGGAGGCAGGGTTGAAAGTCGATCGGGATAAGTGCCATTTTTGTAAACCCGTTTAAAGTTCCTAGGATACATGGTTGATCGAAAGTGGATCCGAAAAAGTGGAGAGTATGGTAAAGATACCAGCACACAAAAATACAAAAGAGGTTAGGAGCTTCATAGGAACCGTGTATAGATGCTTTGTACTGAATTTCGGGGTATTGGTCAGGCCCTTTTTAGATTTTCTGAAAAAGAATAGGAAATTCATTTGGGCTAGTGAATGTGAGGATAGTTTTACAAAATCCAAGGAATGTTTTTGTAGTCCAAACTGACGCGTCAGATTATAGAAATGGAGCTGTTCTTTCCCAGAGTTTCGAGGATGGGGAGAAGGTTATTTATTACCCTAGTAGGTCCCTTAATAGGTGTGAGTGCAACTACTCTACCACGGAGAAGGAGTGCTTAGCCTTGCTGTGGGCAATTGAGAAGTTGCGAGCATATATCGAAGGTAGTACGGTCGTAACCGATCATTATTCTCTGGTATGGTTAAGCAATCTGAAGGATCCGCAGGGAAGATTAGCGCGTTGGGCAGTTCGGCTCAAACAATTAGACTTCGAGATCATTCATCGAAAGGGGAAAGAGGATGTGGCTCCGGCGGTGGCCGAGGTTTCGTATGAGGATTTGGGCCCTTGGGTTTTAAAGAAGATCTCGCTAGATAAGACAAACCCCCTTGCGTATCCAATGTGGAGAGTAGGGAACTGCCGTTTGTTTAAATTTGTGAAAACTAGAAGGATGATTGTGCACGAGAACAACGATGAGTGGAAGCTAGTAGTAGGAAAAACAGATAGTCTTAATATTTTGAAACAATACCATGATAGTCCATTAACAGGACACATGGGAATTAGGAAGACTTTTGCTAGGATAGGAGGCAATTATTATTGGCCAAAAATGAGAGGGGATATAACCAGATATGTTAGGGCTAAAAGTTTGCTAACAGGTGAAACTGGTTAACAAAAATCCGGCTGGTCTTATGACGGAGAGAGTAGGGACTACATCACCGTGTAGATTTTGTCGGTCCGCTGCCAAAGTCGTTTAGGTGTTTCACTTATATCCTCACGCCCGTAGATTATTTTACCAAGTTCCCTCTTCTTTTCCCACTACGGTCTGTAACATCGAAATCTGTGTGAAGAGAATTAGGACAATGTCTTCCTTTTATTTTGGCATTCCATCGGTAACCCTGTGACAATGCTCCCCAGTTCCGTAGCAAGGAACTGTCCACTCTATGCAAGTCTTATGGATTACGCCTACAATATATGGTGCATTATTATTCCCAAGCAAACCCCTCGGAACGCATTAATCAGATAATAAAAACCACAGTTAGGGCTTATATCTCAGACAACCATCGGAAATGGGATACCAACCTCTCAAAGGTAGCTTGCGCAATACGTTTGGCTCATCATGAGGTGTTAGGAGTCTCACCGTACTTTGCAAACTTTGGGAAGGATATGGTTACTCACGGACGGGAGATACCGACATGAGCAACACAAATGAGTGTCAAGAAGCTAGGCCATTGCCAATACCGTGCTGCCAGCGCCACATTCGGTGTTATATGTGTTTTGTCGTCAGAAAATAGAGGCAGAGCCTCCAAATAAGGGACATAATCTTCTTAATAAGAGTCGCTCGGTCAAGTTTTATTTTATCATCATTTCAACCATTGCAAAATGTTGCAAATCATTTGGATGAGCTTACAAAACTAAAGGGTGTCACTGAGTTTGGTTTACTGACAGACTTATGCTGACCTGTTCCACTAATGCACGTACCTATTGGTACTTCATTAAGTAATTGTCCTTCGAACTGTGAAGTTCCTAGCCCTTTTAAGAACCTGCATACTTATTAAATTTTAATGCACAAAATTTCTATTAACATACACTCCGTTCATAATACAAATGTCCCCATTTCAAAATTCATTACTCTACACAATCATTACCATGAACCTCCATCAGGTGGAAAAAGCTAAACAGTGTTGCCCTCAAAGTTCACAAAACCCAAAAGCCCAGCAGAACCATTAAAAACTCATAAAAGTCACCCGCCTTCCATCGACAAAGGTGATTCGAAAAAGGACAACCAAATAGTGTTTCATGACGGCGGCGCCATCACATTAAATCTATCGATTAGTGTGTGTATGTTTTGTCCTCCTACAGTCTTTCATACTGACAAGCATTCCCCCAATTTTCTAGGTAACAACTCCCCACCCGAAAAGCCACAAGCTTCAAATTTATCGTCTACGGTGTAATAATTCTCCGAATTGTGTAATTAAAGTATTTTATGGTCAGGGTCGGAAGTCGGGACAACATCGGCATGAGAGAAAATGTTCTTCTAATCTTTGATCGGGTAGATAGGTGAATTTATATGAAAGTCGTCAGAAACCAACCAGCCATGTTGTCGTAAATTCTTGTAGATAGATTCTTGGCCCGGAAATTTGTCGCTTGAAATAGTTGGAAATGATTGAGGTACTTTGTACGAGTGTCAGTTATTATGTCAAGGATGGGCGAAAATTGAGTAATGGTTAAGGTCGTTATCTAATTATAATACTTTATGACTTATAAGCGATTGAAAGTTTAGTGGGATGATTGATGTGAAGTGACTGTCGTTTGGGGGTAGACGAGAATGAAAAGATGCAGACAGACGTAGTGATTTGGTTGAAGAAGGTGGCTTTGGGACTGTGTCAGACAAGAAACACTGTTACATAGATTACCTGATCAGGAATCAATATGAACCTCAGTGTTGTTGAAGTATCCTTTCCAATCTGAATAGACAGTTCTGTTGCCTAGATTGAAGACTTTCCGGCGAATTGGAAAATGCTGCTGATGACATGCGCTTTAACTCGGTTCCCAGTTTTCTTTCCAGTATACATTCAAAGCTTTCGTCTACATGTTGCATTAGTGGCACTACTGGATACCATATTTGGGAAATTCACTCATCCTCTCACTTCCTTATTCGTGTGCAATATGATTTTACTCTTGCTGTGATAACGCTTTTTGAAAATGTTCTCTATGAACTCTCCACGTTTAGATACTAGTAGTCGTCTATTGTTAGAAATAATGTCTCTCTTGGGTACTTGCACCATATTTAAAGGACCTTTGTTCCAAAAAAAAAGAAATACAGGGGCAGTTTGGCTTTAATATAGTCGAACACTTAAAAATCCATCTAGACGATGGTATTTACGACTCGACTATGGGAGAAAAAAATTCATCCACGTCCATTGTTTCCACTGCAATGGAACATAAGTATCTGGTTCTGTGGCACTTTGTATCCTAGAAAAGCGTATAAATTCGCAGACTGCATTGCAAGTTACGAGAGTCATTTTACGTGGTTTGATTTTATGAACGAAATGGTGGACTTTATCTGAAGTACTGCGTTCAGTGAACTTGGTTGGACATCAGTCGGACGTTAACCTGGCGAAAGAGCAAGGACGTCAGAGGAATAGGGATTTGATTTAGCGACCTATTTTTAGAAGATTTTTGCTCCCGTCTGAGGTGATATTTTTATTACGTATACGACACAGTGGCAAATGATGGCTTTTTTTTGTTGGGGGGAGGCCATTATGTGGTGGAACTTTGCAGACTATTTTTGGCACTAAGCCCTAGTCTATCCCACTCACTTTGTTCTACTCCTTCTCTTTTTATGTTTCGTGAGAGGGGATCACGATACTATGCTGACTCTGAATGGCGGGAGAGTAACAGACTTTTTCAACTGCCGTTGATTTCACTTTCGCAGGTTTGTCATGCCCTGACGAAGATGTGGTGACGTCAGAAGAATAGATTATGTTCCTGCCTGAGTTTTGAATCCTTTTACGTGGTAGTCAGTTAATGTACCCACTGTGACACGCTACCATCGTGGGTAAGATACTCGATGTTAAATAGGTTTCAGCCGTAACTGTACAGATTTATAAAAATTGTTTCTTCGCGGATTTAACAAGAGGATAACAAGTATGCTCTGAGGAAGGCATTAGATGAGGGCAATTCTATTTCACAATAAAAGGATTTAAATATTAGAAAGGACGTTAAATAGAATTTACATTAATTAAATTAAGACGTAGGCAATTAAACAATTATAGATTCACTATTATAGGTGCAGAATAGAAAACTACTGCAAAAGAGCAGCAAATAATTTTTAAGTGGAGGCAAGTTTCTGAGGTCTACCTTTGTTGTTCCAGAGGGGGCCTTGCTAGTCAAGTCGCCCAAAAGAGCAGCGATTGCCAAGAGTTATTCTTCGTTTCATCTCAGTGCTGGTGTCGTTTCCTGAATTCATATCGGTGCCTATGTAGACAAAGTCCTTAACTATCTCAAAGTAATATCTGTCGAGGGTGATATTCCGTCCGAGACCTCGGTGTTGACTGTGCTTTTTGCTTGACAGCATATACTTAGTTTTGCTCTCGTTGACCGCTGAACCCATTTTCGCCGCTTCCGTCTCAATACACGCGAAAGCGCCACTGACATCACGCTGCTTTCTCCCAATTATGTCAATATCGTCAGCGTATGCGAGTAGTTGGACGGACTTTTGAAAGATAGTGCCTCTTGTGTTTGCTCGTGAGTTTTGCACTATTCTTTCTAGTTCGAGTTTGAAAAAATCGCATGACAGCGCATCCCTTTTTAACATCAAAGGTCTCGGTAAGACCTTAACCGACCTTAATGGAGCAGCGTGCATTCTCCATCGTCATCCTGCACAGACGGACAAATTTGGCAGGGATGCCGAAACTAGACATTGCTCTGTATAGCTCGTCTCTATAGATGCTGTCATACGCGGCCTTAAAATCCATGAATAGGCAGTGGGTGTCGATCTGAAGCTCATGGGTCTTCTCCAAGATCTTCCGTGGTGTGAATATCTGGTCGATGGTGGACTTTCCTGGCCTGAAGCCACACTGATATGGACCTATCAGGTTGTTGGCGAACGGCTTCAGGCGTTCACACAATACGGCGGATAAGATCTTATATGCGATGTTAATGAGACTGATGCCTCTGTAGTCGGCGCAGTTCAGAGGATCGGACAAACAATGCTGAGGTTCCATTCATCAGTTTAGATATTGCTATTTTCACTTCATCCAGGTCGGGTTGATGGAATTGTTTGTCTGCATCGTCAAGGTTGAAAGGCTCATTCCGCCCGACGGCGTTAATTGGTTCACAATCGTTGTAATACAGTCTGCAGAAATGATCTTTCCCAATCCTCAGCATCGACTGCGATTCTACTACGATGTTCCCTTGTACATCTCTACAGGCTTCGGTTCGGGGTTTGTTTCCGCGGCATGTTATTTTTATCTTTTGGTAAAACTTCCGAACCTCATTCCTGGAGTAGCATCTCTCAATTTCCCCGATCGCGCGCTTCTCATGCTCTTTCTTCTTCCTCCTGAGAAGCCGGTGCTCGATTCTTCTCTTCTGGTCATAGAGCACGAGCTCTAGAGTGTTTTTGCAGCGCCACATGGAGTGCGTTCTGTTTTGCTGCATGTGCTTGTCTGCATTCATCATCAAACCAGGGATTCGGTTTGGTGGTAGAGTGAAACCCAACACATCAGAAGCCGGTTCTCTGATGGCTTTTTGGCGGTGTTAGCACTGGGCTCTCTGCCAACAGCAGAGAGGGATCTCCAAAGTAATTAAGAGCGACTCGATCGGAAAAGGATTTGACGATCTCTTCCAATTGTAGCCGTCTGACTTCGGAATTCGTAACCGACCTTTCCCCGAAGACAATTTTAATGTCAGAGCTAGGGCATTGCGCGAAGGTTTTGTTCAAGAGCTCATAGCTCATGGTGTCGTCATCTTTTCCCTCTGTGGGAGCGTGCGGATTGCTACATGGAGATCGTTCACATGCCGGAAACTCAAGAATTCTTGTTGAAGTCTGCCTGCAACAACAAATCCGCATCCAAATAGGCACTGCTTTTGCCGTCGATAACTATCATCGTTGTAGATGTTGCTGTTTTTTATCCTCTATCTGTCCGGCACATCCCATCCCATTTCTTGGATGGCGGAGATGTCTGCGGTGCAGCAGTTTAGACCCTCTACCTGGCCAATTAAGGGGCCTAACATTCCACGTGCGTGTCCGAAGCTCAGTGTACTTAATTCGTTTGCATGGATTGCGAATAGTTGATCAATCCATATCCAAGGCTAGTTGTTGCCTCGTAACCTTCATCTATTTCAATGGCCGGGCAGTTACTCCGGCAGCACAACCGCCAACATGAAGGGTCAGTTCCATTTTTGATACCCGTAGGACGAGGGGTCGGTTAGTCCAAAGCCAGTTAGCCGTTTTGATATGTGGGTGATACCCTTGGTCCAATAAGACCTTTTCTTTCACCATCTTTTTACAGGACCCTGACTTTGTCTCGGAAATCCTTAACGGCCTAAGCTCAAAATATTTCGGAGTAGCCCGGATAAGATCACATTTGTTTCGGGATTTTTTCCACCGTTGTTTCCATCTGGGGAATTCATCCGCTGTCCCGTTTATAGTGCTGCTATTCTTGTCTGCTGGTCAGCACTCGCTCTTATAAGTTTAGTAGGACCAGTCCAAATGGACATTGACTAATACCCGATGGTTACCACGTGGAACTATTATTAGCTCGATTGATGACTAGAAAATAGTTACAACACTGGATATCGCCAGGTTGACATCTCTCAGTGCCGACCCTATTTCTACAGCACCCAACCGCTCACCACAATATCTGAGGTTTAAGCCACGAGGAATTGGAATAGACCGTCCACCACCTTCTTTAAATTGTGCCTGTATCTCAGAAGAATTCGGAACTCTCCCCTACCGCACTATAGTAATTAAGACGTCTATTCGAACCAAGTATCATACCTTTCGAGCCAAAGCCCCAACATTTTACCGCAGCTTTAATTCGAAGAAAATTTTCTCAAAAACAGTGCAACCGACGAATAATTTCTGACAAAAAAGAGGTATACGAGTGGGGGAGTTCGCTTTCCAATTCATCTGCAGATGAAGATCCGAGTATGGGGAGTGCGAATGTCTAGGCGCAGCGATGCGAAGGCGAATAATTCAAATTTATACTTCATTGCGAGGAGTTTTATTTTCAATTACTGGCGGAGAATTATTGTCGACTGCCTCAAATATATCATACGATCCTGTCGTCGAGAGATTTTTTCCATTTTTTTTATTCATGTATGGTAAAGCTGGTTGAGGCAGAGAAAAAAAACCAAACCAACGACCAAGCGGAAACGTGAAATCAGATAAAAAATTCATTTAGCTCGAAGGGAAGTAACTTAAGAAGGCGCTATAATACGGAAATGGCTGTGTAAACGTAAACGACAGTCAACGTTAATGGGCTTTTTGGTAAAAACGATTCCTGTACAATCAGGTAAGATGCATACACTTAATCATTATTAGACGATGGATAAATTATTCGACGTCAGTTAGGAGTTATTACCGCCGTTTGAGATGAAGACTTGCACAACGAAAGATGGAAATTAATTTACGCCAAAAAGTGGACAAAAAACAGTCATGCAAGTCAGGCATATGCAAAGTATTAACTATTTAATGCCTCGACTGTTACTTTTGCCATCCTGAGAGCCGAACTACCTAAACAATTGAGTAAAATTGGAATTTCTGAGCCAATTAATTGGCGAAACCCTGTTAATGACCTAGTTAAATGGTTTTCGGTATCCACGAGACTATTAAAGGCTTAATTGTCTAATTTATGCGGCAGTTACTTGATCTTAATGATCTCGGAGGAAGGTCTTAAGATTCGTAGCATTACTCGTCGTATAAATTTAACAATCCTCAATTTGTATCCCTTTAAAATATTTCGAAAGACCGGTGTAGACTTAATTATACTTCTCTCAAATTTCGACTAAGCCTGTGGGCACTGCAAATACCATTCACAATGATTTTGAACTTCTCTTCAATAAACACAAATATGGTATGTAGTGCCTCAGGGTGGATTGAGATATTGCAACCATGCATGTGACACAATAAGGTCAACATTGCTTAACCTTAAATGGGTAAGCTTCTCCACCTTCATTAGTTTAACGTAGGACAATTCCCATTGAATGGATCTGCCTCTTGGGGTCAATTCACACTTAACCCCGCAGAGTATTCGTACTGAATATCTGAATTGTCCTTTCAGAACTGCCGCCCATTAATCTTTATTACTCCAATTGTATAGTGTTCACTGACAACCAACAAATATCCCTGTTAAATTAATTAAGTGATACGAGTACTCGGTCGTATGTGGAATAGTTTCAACATTATGTAGTAATGAGAAGAGTGGTTTGCCCAATTGAGTGGTAATGGGAAGGAAGTACCTTGTCATGAAGGTGTTCATATGTTGTTTCTAATGGGGTGAAAGGAGCCCTCATTACAACAGTAAGTTGGTTAATATGTTTTCTTATCAAATTGGATTAGATTTTGCTTTTAAATCAGAAGATACTTTGTCAAGCTCTTTCATTGGTAACTACAACTTTATACATAAATTATTTTGGCACGAAACAATCGGAAAGAATGACTGGACAGTATGTTACTAAAGTGATATTGTTTCAGAAGACATAATATGATTTTTAGAAGGCTTAAAACCTGAATCACAATAACCAGAAGATGGTCTTAAGAAATGTGTGAATTCAATCGGTTTATTTAGACACATTTATTTTAGTTAAAAACACTCAACACTCAAGTGGGTATGACACCATGATGATCAGAATGATCATTGGATGATAGAAATAATGGACGGTTTGATGCTGTAGAATTAGGGTAGGCACTGAGAGATGTTTGACGATGGCGATATTCAGTGTTGCATTGTCATTGTTCTGCTCAACAATTATGCTTAAAATACCTCGACCTGGTAGCCGTTGAAAATTGGTTCATCCGAACCCGACTTGCTAGACTTATAGGCGCGAGTGATGACCAGAAGACAAAAAATAGCAGCATTTCAAACGAGACACCGGATGAATTCCCCAGACAAAATCAACGGTGAAAAAGTCTTGAACAAATGCGACCATATTCGGGCTACTCCGACATATTTGGAACTCAGGCCGTTAAGGATTTCCGAGACAAAGTCAGTGTTCTAGAAAAGAGATGGTGGAGGAAGAGCCCTTATTAGACCAAGGGTAGCACTTACATATCAGAACGGCTAATTGGCTTCCGACTAACAGACCCCTCGTCCTAAGGGTATCAAAAATGGAACTGGGCATTAAGGTTGGCGGTTGTGCTTGGGCTATGTTTCCGGCCATGAAAACAGATTAAGGTTACAGAGCAACAACAAACCTCGGATATGTACGGATCAACTATTGACAACTGATGCAAACGAATTAAATACAGCGAGCTTCCGATATGCACATGGAATGTTAGGTCCCCTAATAGACCACGTGCAGCCGTAGAGCAAGCGGAGGCCGTGGACTGCTGCAAAACATACCTAACTGCCATCCAAGAAACACAATGGAATGGAATCGGCAGCAAAAGCAGCGCTTATTTGGATGCGGATTTGTTGTCGGAGGCAGACTAAGACAAGGAGTTCTCAGCTTCCGGCATGTGAACGAACGCCTCGTAGTAATCCGCATCCAGGCTAAATTTACCAATATATGCCTTATATGAGCGCACGCCCCCACAGAGGAGAAAGATGACGACATCAAAGATGGCTTCTTTAAGCTCTTGAACAAGACCTTCGAGCAATGCCGTAGCTATGACATTAAAATTGTCCTTGGCGATGTGAATGCAAAGCTAGGAAGAGAAGGCAGCTTTGGTAGCACTGTCGAAAGCTAAAGCCTGCACGACACCACCTCCGATAACGGATTCAGGTTTATTAACTTTTAAGAGGGACAAAACATTGTTAGCACGACATTCACAAAGGGACTTGAAGAACTTCTAATTAGTCAACCAGATTGACCACATTGAGATCGACGCAAGAAATTCCTCCAGTTTAATGGATGTCCGAACGTTCCAAGGAACCAAAATCGACTCGAACCATTACCTTGTTGTTGCTAGCGCAAAACGCAAGTTAATGATGTGAGGAATGTTAAGCCAAGATGCTGCTCGTAAATTTTGCCAAATTGTTAACATGCCACGGCTTGTGCGCGAACCTGGGCCTTTAGAGACGAACAAGGGAATATCGTAGTAGAGTCGCAGTCGATGCTGAGTGTTTGAAAGTTCGTTTCTGGAGACTTTATAACGGCGATGACTAACCGAATACCGGTGTCGGGCAGAATCCATCTTTTAACCTGGACAATGACGACCAACAATTCCGTCCACCCGACCTGGATGAAGTGAAGATAGCTATATCGAAGCTTAAGTCCAACAAATCTGCTGGAACGGACGGCCTGACCGCCGAGCCCTTCAAAGCGGCAGTCGATTACTTGGTAAAGAGCATATACCAACTCATCTGCAAAATATGGTCGGACGAAAGGATGCCCGATGAATGGAACCTCAGCATTGTTTGTCCGATCCTCTGAACTGCGCCAACTACAGGGGCATCAGTCTCCTTAACATCGCATACAACATCTTATCTGCCGTATTGTGTGAACGCCTGAAGCCATTCGTCAACAACCTGATAGGTCCATATCAGTGTGGCTTCAGGTCAGAAAAGTCCACCATCGACCAAATATTCACACTACGGTAGATCTTGGAGAAGACCCATGAGCTTCAGATCGATACCCACCACCTATTCATCGATTTTAAAGTCGCGTATGACAGCATCTATAGAGACTAGCTATACAGAGTAATGTCTAGTTTCGGCATCCCTGCCAAACTCGTCCCTCTGTGCAGGATGACGATAGAGAATGCACGCTGCTCCATCAAGGTCGGTAAAGATCTTACCGAGACCTTTGCTGTCCAGAAAGGATTCAGACAGGGCGATGAGTTGTCATGCGAATTTTTTAACATCGTGCTTGAAAGAAAGAAAGAAAACACAAGAGGCACTATCTTTCAAAAGTCCGTCCAACTACTCGCATACGCCGACGATATTGACATAATCGGGAGAAAGCAGTGTGATGTCAGTGGCGCTTTCGCGAGTATTGAGATGGAAGCGGCAAAAATGGATATGCTGTCAAGCAAAACGGACACAAAACACCGACGTCTCTGACAGAACGTCACCGTCGACAGGTAAAACTTTGAGGTAGTTAAGGACTTTGTCTATCTAGGCTCCGCTATGAATTCAGACAACAACACTAGCACTGAGATTAAACGAAGAAAAACTCTTTCCAATCGCTGCTTCTTTGGGCTATGAAGGCAATGGACTACCAAGACCCTCTGTCGAACAACAAATGCGATCCCTTGTAAGACCAGTCCTGATCTGTGGCCCAGGGGCATGGACATTATTAAAAATGGATGAGGGGTGCGCTTGGCTGCTTCGAGAGGAAAATTATTCGAGTGATTTTCAGTCCCGTCTCCACAGCGACGAACTGTGCGGACTGTACAGCGACATCGATCTAGCCAGAAGGGTGAAGATCCAACAACTGAGATGGCTGAGATTTGTAGATCTGGACAACGCAGTAGAAGTTTGTATCGATAAGACCGAGAATCAGGTGACCCATGCTCGTGGAAGGGAAGTGTGTGGAACTAGATTCCAAAAGATTTAGCTGTCTGGAGACTCTTGTTGACTGAGGCCCAAGTCCTCCCCAGAGTGTAGAGCCAGTAAATAAGTAAATTTACTCGTAAGCTGCTCGAAATTCCCCGTCGAAAATTAAACATTTTTGTTCAGCAAGGAGCCAACACCCGGAATGAAATCCAAGTAGTTCGAATCGATTGTAATTATATTGTTGCAGTACCTTACCAGAACTTGTCATAATATAATGTCACGAACATGCCAGGATGTAAATAGTGAATGTTTTAGGTTAAGAGTTAAGTGTTTGGTAGAAGACTGCAAACTACTAAGCCAGAGATTCATTGATGCCATATAAGAATTAAAGTAGCAATAGTATTCTATTGTTACACTCCATCGCTCTTACTTTTACTTTTTCCAAGGATTTTACTGCCAACTTGGTGGTATTGTTCGCATAAGTATCCAAAATCGTGTCATCTGTAGAAACCGAAAAACAAAAACAAAAATTTGCAATTCAATTCAGAACAATGTTGAACAATAGTTTTATTTTACTTGAAACTGAATTCCATTACTATGGCATTGAATGGGTACAATGGAAGACGAAGAGAATTTCTAGTAACAAGATGCATTTTGAAACCATAGATTCCTAGTACTTTTTTGTATCCAAAATAGCACATAGTGGTGTCCTTCTTAAGCGTTTTTGTCTAAGGGTATCTAACGCGTTGGAATTTTTCTATTCAACTGTTTTTCTTCTTCATTTCAATTCTTTAGATACTTTACAGTCATCCTTGAACAATTTTAATAATGAGAAATTGATAGGATTTAATAGTCGTCGAAGAAGCCCCGATAAATTTGAACAAATGTGTCACAATAAATTATTTCCTCTTCGACATTCCTTTTCTAAAGGCCTTGTGACGGGTGAGTCGTATCAAAGCCATTCCTAGATATTGCAGCAATATATCATTGCTAAGCCGAACGCTTAGCTAACCTTTTTCTTTTATTCTCTTCGTTTTGAGGGTTACTGGAGGCGGTGCGTCATCGATTTCTTACTAATGAATTTAAAGCCTTTTAATGGCCATCGAACTTTGGTTTGATTAATACAAATTGATGGATTACTTTTGCTCTTGAATTTTTCTATACCCTACAAGGATACGAAGAATATATATAAAATGTCGAAATACAATACATGGTTCTATGAATACTGACTTTTGTGTGAAATAAGATGAATAGTTTGGCTTGGTCGATGTGAGTTCACCTTTTCTGTGTGTCGTCCTCTCTTTGATTTATGAGGCTGTCTGAATATTTTTTCATTTATTTTGTATCTCTATTATTTCTTAGATAAACTGTCATTTGCTCAAGCCTAAAAATGTAATGTTGTCACTGTTGGGTGGAAATTAGAGTACAAATGTAGATATCAAGTTTTGAAATGATGTTCGTAGAGTAGTGCTTGCCTTACCACCCAGTGGTGGTTCCCGGTTACTGCATGAGGAAGAATGTAAATGGCCAGCAGCATAAAACTGGCCTGCACCGTCATATTGATTTCACCCCTACACGGAAGGGATTAGAACAAAAATGCGGCAAACAAGTTAATAGTCCTAAAAAGATGGCAAACGATTTTATTACAACGACCTTCGGCGCTAGACCATCATCATCTAAGACTTACAATGGGATGGTCCAAGTATTAGGAAGATGAAAACTCTGATATCCTCTTTGGTGATTGATCCGAGGAGCAGCATCAGAGATTATTCGATAGCAGATTTGTCGCACAAGGCACACTTAGGCAAGAAGTATTGAGCTTCTGACATGTGAGCGATCTTCTTACTAAAATTCGCATCTAAGTTAAATTCGCTAGGATAAGCCAAATTCGCGACCATACCTCCGGGGATGGATGACAAGAATGACGTCACCAAAGAATGTTTTTACGAGCTTATCGATAAGATATCGCCAGGATAGGAAAGATGGACATCTCTGTTGTGTCACGACTAGCATAGGACTTAGGCTTATTGGCTTTGTAGGAGAAACATCACTATACCAAGCACACAGTTTCCACACAAGAGGTCCCCGGGTAATGACTCACTAAATCAAATTGATCACATTTCAACCGACGCATGACAGGCCTCCAGTATTCTGGGCATCTTAACATCTCGCGCAGCCATCACTGACTCGGATCATCATCTTATTGCAGGCAAGGTACGAATGCAGATTAATCAACCACCACAACAAAGAAGAACTATTTTTGTTAAGCGGAAAAACGCTTGAATCTTCGCTGGACGTGTATCCCGACGTCTCTTAACCAGTCGAATGCCGCCAGCCTCAAATACCAAAAAAAGTGGGAATGCTACCAATGTGTCTTCAGAGACTCTGCCACTAAGAAAGCCCTGCCTCAATCAAGCTGCGTTGCAACAAAAGATGGGAGCCAATCGTGAGCTATAGAAGATGGGGAAAACGTCGGTTTCTCCGAAAAAAGAAAACTAAAGAGCGCAACTAGAATGCTTGAACGTATTTAGAGTTTGTACCTCAGGAATAACTTGCAGATTTAATAAGAGCGTGTCAAGGCAATAAAATGCCTACAGAAACCAGCAGAGATGAAGGTTCTGCGTCCCCAACATTGACGAATTGAACAGAACGACACAGAGCATAGATATTATTTCGGAGTAGTAAGAGACTTTATCTATCTCGGCACTGCTATCACTTCTGCCAACAAAACCTCCGTAGACAAAGGACGCCTACTTACGCTTCTCAGGCCCTGTCTTGAATAACTAAGGAGGCCATATAAAGAAGACCTTGATCAAAGCAGTCCTACTTTAGGGCGCTGAAGCACGGACTCTTTCGATATAAGGATAGGTACCAATGAAGATATACTCAGTCATTTTGAGAGAAAAAACCTTCGTAAGAGGTTGGGTCCCGAAGCTGTTTCTGCTTTGTATTCGTATAATAAAGGGGACGAAAAGTCTATTCGGCATAAAGTACAGTAGTTAGAGCTGTGTCTACTATTTTATGGAAGATTTTGCTGAAAAATATCGGTTTACACGTAGAAGGATCTTGTTATCCACCAGTTCAAGGACTTAATTGTTCTAAATTTTGTTTGCATTTTATCGTAACATCTGCAAAAAGCCAGTCTTTGGAGAGCTTTATGGGTTTCTTAAATCACTCAAAATGTCCGAGTGATTCTTTATCCACATAAACAGCAGTATAAGGACGATGAGTGTCTTCCAGAAGGGCCTCAACTACTTAAATGCCTTCCCAGCCCAAAAAAAGCCGATTACCAAGAATAATTCTGCGTCTGATTTTTTCACTGCCTTATCGTTTGTTACTGTAGACAAAGTTATAACAACCAATTCTAACGTTCTCAGTGCCGACTGCGAATCTACCTAGAGTTGTCAGTGTTCATCTTGGCTGAATTTCATTCTCGCCTTGTTGTCCTGCCATGTCCCCTTAATTCTATAATTCTACAAGAGGCATCTGTCCACTTTAACGATGGGGTGCTTTTTGTCTTTTCCACAGGTGGTCAAGTACTTACTTATCGGGCTCCCGACCCGTGTAGAGGCTCTGCCTGAGACACTGCAGCCTTCCATCCCCTACAATCCCGGGCACGCTGCTTCCAGTTATCCATACCAAGCGCTCTGGCATCCGCGATGGCTTGGTCTTTGAAAATGAGGTTCAGTCTTCCTTGTCTTCTCTAACCTGGGGGCTGGGATTCGAAGATCCTCTTAGCTGGAGCATTACTGTCCATTCGCTCGATATGGCCGAGCCAATGCAGTCGACGTGTTTTAGCTTTTTGGACTACATCCACATCTTGGTTCTCCTCCATTCGCCCTCCTCGCACACGGGACCAAAAATCCGCCGAAGTATTTTTCCTTCGAAGGAACCCAGTTTTAGCTCTCCCTTCCTGCTTATCGTCCAGCACTCGGCGCCATAAAGCAGAGCTGGCAGGATAGAGGTTCTGTAGAGCACACATATCGTCCTTCAAGTTAGGATTTTTGAACCCAAGTGCTTGGTCAAGCCGAAGTAGCAACGGTTTCCTAGGGTAATTCTTCGCCGGGTCTTTACTCCGAGGAAGGTGAACTCCTAAACAACCTCGAAATTGTTGCTATCAATGGTGACGTTTTGTCCTAGGCGGTGGATAGATACTCGTTTGTTTTTTGACAGCATGTACTTAGTCTTGTCCTCATTTACTTCAAGGCCAACGGATTTCGCCTGTTCTTCAATTGTCGTGAGCGCTTCTATCACGGCACGCTGGGAGCGACCGATAATGTCAATATGTATGCGGATACAGCTGAACGGACCTGTTGAAGATAGTGCCTTCCATGTTGACAACTGCCCTGCGCAATATCTGCTCCAGTACAAGATTGAAGAAGTCGCATGATAGCACATCTCCTTTCCGAAATCCGATGCATGTTTGAAAAAGTTCGGAGGAAATACTTCCAAACTGCACGTTGCAGTGCGTTTTTTCCAGCGTTACGCGACACAGCTGAATCAGTTTTGCCGGGATGCCGAATACGGCCATCGCCATATAGAGCAACTGATGATGTATGCTATCATATGCGGCTTTGAAGTCGATGAGTGGTGTGTTTCGACTTGAAATTCGTCGTCTTTTCCAGGATTTGCCTCAGTGTGTAAATTTGGTCTATAGTCGATCTGCCGGGCCGGAAGCCACACTGGTACGTACCGATTAGTGTGTTTTAGAAGGGTTTGAGACGTTCACACGGTACGTTGGATAGGATCTTATATGCTACATTAAGCAGGGATAGTTCTTGCCTCGATAGTTCTTGAAAGACATAGGATCGCCTTTTTTGTAGATGAGGTATATGGAGCTGATATTCCAGTCATCGGGCATGTTTTCTTCCACCCGTACTTGGTTGATGATTCGGTGCATGCTTCCTACCGAAAGAGCTCCCCTGTAAACCATCAGAGCCTGCGGCTCTTTTATAGCTAAGCCAACATCATCTATACTAGGTGGTGGAATTGGTTGTTCATTGTCCGAACGTGGGTTCTCTTCTTACAGGTGGTCTAGTAGGGGTGCTAAAATTCTGTGAGCCTAGTTGAAATCAGTTGTACTGAAAATGTTTGCTCTGTTTGTTTCTTCGAACTGGCATTTGTGGTTTTCTAGGTAGGAAATCCCCAACGTGGAAAGTTAGATGCTTATTTCTGGCAGTGCTATGAGAGTCACAATTTGCCTATTCAGAATTCTTAGGCCGATGATTCTTCTTTAGGATTCAAACACAACAATGGAGCTTCCTTAAGGCCATGGCTTAAAATACTTCAATGTTACTCTAAAGCACGGCTCGAGAACTGACAAAGGAGCTGGTGCAGGAGTGTTTGGACCAAGAACGAAACACGATGAATTCATTGGCAAGAGTACCAGCATCTTTGAAGCAGAAGTATGCGCCATGACTGGACTCCTTTGTCATTAAATCCAAACTTGTATGGGAATGCCTACAAAGTCTCAACAAATTGGGCAAGAAAAATAGAGTATCTGTCTGCTAGATATCAGTCCATGTGAGCATCATTGGCAACGAGGCTGCGGACTCTCTAGCGAGAAAAGGGGCAGCAGAAACCTTCATAGGACCTGAACTATTCTGCGGGATAGGGGAACACGCCATACGCAAAGAATTCAGGAAATCGGAAAAGGAGAAAAGGGCTCGAACCTTTCGGGATCTCTAAGGTTTGAGACAACCCAAATAACTCTTAGGAGAGGTTTCTGCAGATTCTTCAATGATTCCACAGAAACTCCAGAACACATACTAGAATCTTGCGAGGTATTGACCCAAAAAAGATTTAAATATTTGGGAATTCAGGAAAAGCATTTACCAACCACGGATCTACTGCTCATTCTCAGATTCATAAAAGAAACTGGTCTGGATGACGTGCTCTGAGTAGGTTTTCCTTGCCAAGGCCAAAGCAAGAGCATTCCTGGTGAATTAAGCTGTGAGGGGCTCTGGAAGAGGGAGCAAATCTCCTCAAGATATAAGTAGGGGGCACAATAAACCAAAAGGTCACAGTGTACTATACCCTATGTATGATTATTAATGTTACTTTAAAGGAAGATGTGCACCAGGTACCTTGAATTGACTAAATCCATTAAAACTGGTGTTGATCTGTACATAAGACTCTTACACTACCTTGGTATTGAAGGTAAAATAACCCAGCGCGAATACTCTCCCCCAGTTTATCGTCCGCGGCCCCAAAGCACTTCCAGCACGGTTTATGTATCCTACGAGTACCTTCAGTAAAGGGTGCTAGGATCCCAGGCTTTCCACAGGATAGTGAGAGAAGCACTTATGGGCAAGACCCTTAGCTTCTACATTTGTGTCTACAAACTATCATCTGAAACCTCTATTAACCAACTCGTTTGACAAACTAATGTGACTTTTAAGTTCAGAACTTAGGCGTACCTCAGTCCAGGTTACTAAACCGAGGTTTGTCTCTCAATATTCCTTCTCCAATCGATTGTGTTAAATTCAAACTATTTCATCTGGCTTTATACCGAAAAGGCTTCTGTCATAAAAAAGTCAAAACCTCATTCTCCACTCAATTGAAAGTTGAAATCAATTTGAAACAAAAACATCCAGTTGCCGCAGTAAAAGTTCAAGTAAATTACTTCCGCTACAAAATAACTTTTTCAATTAATTTCGTTCCAATGGAACTTTTGGCAAACCAATAAAATTTTCGACTGATTAAATCCATGAATCCCACAATTAAATTCAACCAGTCTGCCGAATTTGCCTTGGAATTGTTAAAAAAAAAAATTGTTTGTCCCAAATCAATAAATTGGTGGCGCTCGTACCTACTGTTTTTTTTTTTTTTTTTGAATAGCTGGTGAGCTGTTAAGAATTGTAACGATGGATTTGAAAGGAAAGAAACAAAAAAGAAAAGATGTTTTGTAAATGACGATACACGAATCGATTTGTCAGATAGACACGATTTCGATTTTTGTGATTTAAAATGCTCGTGTCGTGTCTACGTGTTTGCGTTGTGTTGGAAAACAATGCTGAATATTGATGCGCGATTTGTTTTCGGCAATTGCGTGCACTCGAGGTTTTGTCACACAAATTGTCGACATTTTTCTATGAAAATGGAATTTCGAAGGAACATGTGTTGTTTTATGACTTTCCATCTATTGGTGGAGGATTAGGTACTGAGAATGCGACATTCTGGTGTGAAAAGAGGAAATTTATCTTTTCGATCCTGGTTGTCTCTGTACTGGGGGTTTTACATTTTCTGGTTTGTACCACCAAATCAGAGGATTTTCCGATATTATATTTGAATATTTCGTTAAGGTATCAACTGAAGGATATTACGATATCTTTTGCCAAGAAAGAAAAAAAGTCCTTAATCTCTCTGCTCTTGAAGAAGATTTTTCCTCACGACGAGGTCAAAGATATAGAACTTTTTTGAGATGAGAGTTTAATTTATTTTAATGTAATCGCACTTCACTTTAACTAAATTCATTTCTACTTCCTAACACAAGCGACCCCGACTTAACCGTTGCCAGGCTTGAAACGGCCAAAGATAGCTTCCGGATAGCATCAGCGTATCTGTGTCACGACAAAATGGGCCCTCTCCCTGGTGATAACCTGGAAAGGGTTGTAGTGGAAGCAGGAAGACACAAAACTGACCTCAAAGGATGCGATACCAACGCGCATCACACAATATGAGGCAGCACCAACACCAACGACAGAGGTTAGTCACTTTTTGAATACATTCTTAGTACTAACCTCATTGTTTGTGACACGGGTAATGAGCCAACATTAATTACAAGAAACTGGCAAGATGTGCTAGATATCACTCTTGTTTGCGAATGCATCGATCATTTAATAACGACGAATGGGATCGTCTGAATACTGATTTTCAGATCACAGATACATCCAATTCAATTTAATGAATGGTCCCCCCGCCAAACAGCATTTCGTAACTATCGGAAAACTGACTGGCTCAAATACAGGGAAACACTTTTAACAAGTATCTCTTCCGGCCTTTCAAGCCCCCCGGACAACACCAATAAACTTGACCCGAAAGTCGAGGCTCTAACCCGGGCTCTCAACCGAGCATTGGCCGTCTCCTGTCCTCTAATTAAACCTAGAGGCAAGAAAAAGCCATACTAGTGGACATCCACACTGGCGCTGCTTAGAAACACTTGCAGGAAGCTTTTCAACAGAGCAAAAACCTCAAGAAAAGCGTCAGATTGGGACTCATACAAAGAATCCCTCAAAACATATAAAAAACGAGTTAAGCATGGCAACGCGTGAATCAAGGAGGTGTTTTTGTGAGAAAATCACTGAAGCCTCTAAAGCACCACGCCTAACAAAAATCCTCTCAACAAGTCCTTCGATGCCTAGCTGCTTGAAAAAAAGCGACAGCTCTTGGACGATCTCAAGTGACGAATCACTCAACCTGCTACTGGATACTCATTTTCCAGGTAGCTCCCCTTTTCGGGCTAGGAACATTCATTCAAAAGAGACAAACTGCTCTGGGCACTACATAGCTACAAAGCAGCTGACAGTATAATTCCAGCTGAGCTACAAAGGTCTGCTGATATAATCCAACCATCGCTTGAGGATATCATGAGGTACTGTGTAGAACTATCCCACATACCTTTGTCGTGGAGAGAAGTAAACATCGTTTTCATCCCCAAAAGCGGACATTTTTCTCATGTTGTCCCAAACGACCTAAGACCTATTAGTCTATCATCTTTCCTTTTAAAATCTCTAGAACGACTAATTGATATCCATATACGATCTAGCCTTAATCCTAGACTCCTATCCGCGGCACAACATGCCTACTGTAAAGGTAAGTCGGTGGAAACGGCTCTACATTCACTAACTAGGCGTATCGAACGATCCCTACATCATAGAGAATATTATGCAATGGTAACTTTCCTGGACATAGAAGGCGCCTTTAACAACGTCAACACATCCGTAATCATGACGGCGCTGTCAACTCTGAAGGTAGAGGATTCACTTGGGGTCTTGATCAATCCCATGCTAAAGAGCAGGATTATCGACTCCAAACTTGGTGGGTCCTCTGTCAAAAGAAGAGTCAGCAGAGGTGTCCCCTCACCTCTTCTTTGGAACTAAGTGGTTAACGAACTGCTGATATACCTGGAAGAGGGTGGTAGCAGGGTGGTTGCGTATGCGGATGACGTTGCTATAGTCGTATCAGAAAAACATCTACATACGATTAAAGAGCTACTGCAGTATAATCTTAACATATTAACATGCTAGGCGGATCGCTGTGGATTGGAAATAAACTCCCATAAAACCGATATTGTCTTCTTCCTCCCTTCCTCAATCAACGGTATCAGCTTGGTCTTCTCTGATACAGAAAGGAAGAGTAAAGCAAGCCTCAGTAGCTTTATTCTCTTGCAAAAAAGCCATCGGAAACAAATGGGGCCTCCAACTTCGCATCACCCATTAGCTATATATCTCTGTTACAAGACCAATACTCATCTTCGTGGGTGGTTGTTTGGTAGACGGCCTAAGACAAAGCAGTAAACTACATGAAGCTAAGTAAAGTCCAAAGAACAGCTTGTCTGGGCGTAAGTGGAGCCATACGCACTACTGCCTCTGCTCCTCTGGACGTTCTGTTTCACCTGACAACCCTCGACATCTATTGTAAACAAGTACCTGACACCGCAGCTATTCGCCTTAAAGCGACTTCACAGTGAGCAAATAAATATTTTGACCACGCATTAGGAATCCTACCAGAACAAGGACTACATTATACCCAAACAATGGTTTGACAAGAGCTTCCACGTAAGCATTCCCTCCAGATCCAAGTGGGAGCAAAATGCAGTCCTGGTTGACAACTCAAGCCACTTCTACACCGACCGACGGTTCAAAGACTGTTAGTGGGGTTGGTGGTGGTGCTTTTGCCGATAATCTTAAGCTTAGCCTCTCGCTTCCGCCTCTCCAACTACTGTACAAGCTTCCACAGTTATAAGCTGTCGGTCGTGGTTCCTGTTGAGTGGAAAGACCACCGATAGTCCACACGCCAGGACTCAGAACAAGATATTGTGGGAGTCAGCAACCCCCGAACTTCCGTCCAGGATCTGTCGTAGTGTAAATTTTTGGCCGACTTTAAGACTTTCAAATAATATTGCAGATAAGGCCTTGAATGCGATGTTGAGGAAAGTTGTACACCTCTGTATTTGGTGAACCTGGCAAATGATACTGTGATTCCATTCATCAGGCATACACTCTTCTGACCTGATTTGAGAAATCAGCATCAGCATTGAGCATCTAATGCTCGGAATACATCGACACTTTGCCCGTTCAGCCTATTTTTTTTATTCCAGCTTAGACATTGCTATGCTTACTTCATATTGTTCAGTAAAGCGGAGGTGTTAACTATCATTGTCTTAGTTGAATGGTCTATTCTACATGACGGCGGAATATGAGCTTTGTACCACGAGGTGTCCCTCGAATGTCCCTCGAATGTCCCTCGAACTTTGGAATGTTATTCCTGGAGTACAACCTATCAGCATCTTCGATCGCGCACTTCTTGAGCTCTTTTAACTTCGTCTGGAAAATGTCGATGTTCTTTCCATTTCTTCTGCTCGTAGAGAGGTTCTAATTCTTCATTCCTGGGCCGCTTTGTACTTTATTCTAGCGGAATGTGAGTTGTTGAGAGATTTCGGTATACGCATTCGCCCAAGATTCTGGCAGTGTCCTATGATTGCAATTATACAGAATACTGAAAGGACGCTTGGCGTAAGCCCGCTAGCATGAATATTTCGCCCCGGCGCCGTAATGTCAATAAGCCTATATCCGTTGCCAGACGCGCTATTGTGTAGGCAATCCATACCAACTGTCCAAACAAAAATTACCTTCGATTACTGCACCCTACTTCGAAAATATTGGTCATGCGCAGTGTGGCAAATAATATACCGGACTGAACCTGGAAAACATTATTAAAACACGATTTTTGTTTTTATTCGAAATGTTGTCCTTTCGATTCAATACTTTTGTAACAGCTCATTTTTCGGAATTTCCTGCAGTGCCCTTGTCGAAGCTGCGCGAATATCGTCAAAAAAGCATTCTTTCAACTTAAATTTCAGTTCCAGAAACAGGGTGCCACGTCTGAATTGAAATTGACCTTTCTGTGTATTTTTCATCCTCCAGCGCCTCCCTGTCGCCCAAAAAAATGTATGCCACTCGAAATAACTGTTCTACTCAAACAATCATCACGGTGCACTTGATGAAAGTGCAATCAGAAAGTTTCTGATGCATTTTTGCCAAGTGGAGTTGGATGACCACTCTTTGTTCACTGTTAATATTTCGAAATCAAATGAAAAGGAGGTTCCGGTAGTATTATTTTTCATAATTGTTAAATGTCAACCGAATGCCACGAAATTGAGAGTTAGTAGAGAGAGATTCAGGAACGTTTGAACAAATTGATGGCATTCTTGGTTGATGAGATATGGGTTGTGTCTGGGATTTTATTTGCCACACTGTGAACGAGTAAGTCGTGTAGAAGAACGCGTACGAACATTATTTGGTGGCTTCGTTCTTGCCTTTCGTTGAGGCATGGGCGCATGTTAGCCTTCCTTTGTCTTGATGCCGTTTGGTATAAAACGTTCGCTCACGTGTTGGAAGCTTAAGACCTCTTGCCAAAGTCTACCGCATATTGCAAGTTCGAATTAGCACTGTTTCCTTAATTATCCGAGGCTATTAACTTATTTGTGATATTTTTTTTCGCACCTCTTGTAGAGGCCTGCGAGCCCTTTCCGACGCGGGCCAGTATTATCATTCTTATTTACCACGCGCTGGCCATATAAGCCTGCCTGAGTTAGGATTTACTCAAAGTGTTGCCAAAGACCACAACTGGGAAGGAAGGTAAGTATTAAAGCCAATTCACAATGTCGCGTTCCTGCGGTCGCGCCTTGGAATATTGAGTAGAAACAATGGGCTCTTATGGAGCAATCCGAAATGTAACCTCAGGCGTTTCTGACATTTTGATCGTAAATATTGTAAGCTCGACATCAAAGATTGTGGGAGTTGTACTCGTCGTTGGAGTTCCTTAACGAAACTCTAAGGCCAAGGAAGTAAGTCGTCGTTAATTCCATTTAGTGTATAATATTACAAAAATTCATCTCTTAGGCAAAGCAAATCGTAGTTTCCGATTTATCATCGTTTGTCTTCTTGGATGTGAGTTGCGGTTCACAAAAGGATATTCTTCCACACACGCAAGACACGTGGTACGATTGTCACGAGGCAACACCTGAACCTCCAAGTCGACTGAAAAGGCCCCGATCAGGTGAATCCCCTGCAACTGAATTATTTGGCAACCTATCTCAAGCTTTTTGTCAACGTTTTAATGCACCAGAGGTGGATGACAATGTTTTTTCTTGAGGATGCTTGGCAAGAAAATGAAAAAGTTGCCGGAAACCGAAAGATATCGTAAAATTTTCGATAATGTAAACGAAGCAGTCCTTCCTTATTTAGACAAATAAGACATAAATTTTGTCATTAAAATCTAAAACTTTATTCATTTACAAATTGTATAATAAATAAGTTCTGAAACTATCGCGCATTCTAAAAGCTGCTTGAGACGAAAAGTTTGAACCGATGGGTTTCGCCCTAGAAAGAGGTTCAGCTTCACCTCTTCACTGGCCTCGATGAACAATTTCGTCGTTGGTGTTATAAATATCGAAATATTCCGACGGACAAAATGCAGCGTCATTCTATTTTATAAAATTGTGTTATACTACACATGCCTTTTCAATGCGCTCCGCATTATCCGTTAAGACATTTAATGTATGTTGCAATACGCAATACTTCGCCACTAGAATGCCAGATGCATTTTCAATAACCCAGCGGGAACGCGATAGGCTTTTATTGAAGTTTAGCTTCTCGTCATTAAGAAGTCTTCTCGGATACGGACGCATTAAATAAGTTTTCAGTGGAAATGACGCATCACTAGCCAAATAGTAGTTACAAATGTAATTCGAATTTAAAAGTTTGACTGGAGCTACTAGCAGTCAATACAATATTGCTGCTAAACAAGCAAAGAAAGCCGTTAAAAAAAATAAAAAATAGTTCATGGAAAAATTATCCATGGCGGCAGAAACAGCTGCGGGATAAAACAACTTGAGAGAGTTACAGCAGATTATAAAAAGTCTCGGAACAGGAACCAACCAGCCAAAGATCGCAACGGCTTGCTGCGAGCGAACATAGATGCCCAAACTCAAAGATGGGGGAAAATTTCGAAGAAATTAGCAATACCGTAGATGAGAACAACGAAATAAAGTATGAAGATGAAGCAAACAGCCACCCAGACGACAACTTAAGAATATCGTGTGAAGCACTTAGTGTCAATGAGATAAAAGAGGCTATAATGAAAATGAAGTGTAACAAAGCAGCGGGCAAGGATGGTATCACAGCCGAATTGCTACGCGCTGACAGCAGAACATCAGCAGAACTTCCATACCCTCACATCAGAAAGACATGGGAAAAAGAAAGATTATCCTCATCTAGGAAGAAAGGCATAATCGTGAAGTTACCAAAGAAAGGCGACCGGAAAGAATTTAGCAACTGGAGAGGAATAACTCTACTCAACTCCATATACAGGATACTTGCAGCAACCACTCAAGGGAGAATTCAAAACAAAATCGAAGGAAATCCACGAGATGAAGAGGCTGGCTTCCGCCCCCATAGAAGCTGCGTAGACCAAGCAACTCTGCGCAAAATAGTTGAGCAGTCTACAAAATGGAGTACACCTCTATACCTGCTGTTCATCGATTTCCAGAAGGCCTTTGACACCATCAAAAGAGTTGCACTATGGAGAGCACTAAGAAGGAAAGGAGTAACCCAAAAAATAATTAACATCATCAGAGCAATGTACGAAAATTCGGATCTCGCGGTGCTACATAATGGAATCATCAATGACTTTTTCTCTACAAATGCAGGAATAAAGCAAGGATGCCCACTCTCACCTCAACTGTTCACAATTGTATTGGATGAAATTATGAGAGAAGTCTGCGAGCAGAGACGTGGAATAACTTGGAGTCTCACACGACAATTCGAGGACTTGGACTATGCGGACGATATTTGTCTTCTATCAAATAAGCTCAGTGATATCCAAGCTAAATTAGAACACCTCGCAAGATAAGCACGATGCACCGGATTGGAGATAAAAATCCAGAAGACTAAGGCTTCTTTCACACTATCCGGTTTTAGCCGCATGGCGAAAAATCGTGCGGCGAAATTATTTTAGTGACCTGAAGAAAAGCATGGCCGCTTTCACATTACACGGTTACGGCGAAATGCCGTCACCATGCCGTGTAGCAGCCGTCCACTGCCACTGGAACTCACGGCTTCCGTACGGCTACCGATAACGCAGTGGTATACATAACCAAATGCTCGCTTTCACATTTACCGGTCTTAAATCGTACGGTCAGTTGCCTTCAACCCAGTGTAGTTGCGGTTTGGTTAATTCTATTTATTGGTTACTTAAATAAAAATGGAAGCTATTGATAACGAAGTGTTGATTACACTTGTGGAAGCCAGACCTATGCTGTAAGACAAAAGATGCCTGGAATGAAGTTTGCATAGAACTACGCCCAGAGTTTGAGGCTCTTGATGCCAAGGATTGATTTCGATTCATTTTAACTAACCAACACACTACTTGGTCATAAACTGAGCTTGCGATGGAAAAAGGCCGTGCATAAACCGTATAGTGTGAATGGACAACAACACTCGGATTTTCACCGTACGACTTTTTGCCGTACGGCCAAAACCGAATAGTGTGAAAGAAGCCTAAGGCCTTAAGGATCAACACCTGCAACAGAGGAGACATTACCATCGAAAGAAACCTCGTCGAATATGTAGATAGCTTCTGCTATCTAGGTAGTATAATAGAAATTGACAGCAGCGCAGAAGCAGACGTTGAAAGTTAGAGCACCATTCGTCCAATTACGACCTATATGGAGGAGTTCCCAGATTTCCAGGAACACGAAACTCAAAATCTTAAACTCATGTGTCAGGTCAGTAATGATACTCGTATATGGTAGCGAAACCTGATTGATTTCTAACAACATCATACAGAAACTTCAGGTATTCATCAACAAATATCTCCGTACCATATGTCGAATATTCTGGCCAAACATCATCTGTTGGAATCTGTGGAATCAATTGCGATACCTACAGATTAAGACACGAAAATGGAAATGGATATGTCATACCGTCAGGAAAGTAGCCGACAGCATTACCCCCATCCCAAGAACACTTAGAGACGATCGATACTCCTGGAACTAGCAAAACTCAACCTGACTTGGAACAGTGTAAAGATAACTGCAACCAAGCGAGTGAGATGGAGATGCCAATTGGAAGCCCTATGCTCCCAAGTGGAGTGATAAAAAGGAAAAAAAAAAAGAATTCTTCCTACGGAAAATCCATGCTAAAACTTGCCTGGGAACTCCTTGCCCTAAAATACCTATAAACAAAAAGACACACTGTGGCGCTGGCAGCCCGGTATGGGCCATGGCCTAGCTTCTTAAAACTCATTTGTTTTGCTCATGTTGTCATTTTTGTTACATCTGAGCGGGGCCTACGGTTTGTCGCCGAGTCCGAATGGCACTCGTAGGAAATTTCACTTTCGGGAGTTTGCCATTGCCATTGCCATTGCTCACGGTTTTCATGAATTACAATGGTGTAGTGCATCATGAATTTTTGCCAGAAGTCCAGACAGTAAACAAAGAGTATTATTTGGACGTTATGGGACGTTAGCGTGAAGCATTTCGCCGAAAGAGACCAGATTTGTGGGCAGAAAATTCGTGGATTTTGCACCATGATAACGCACCGACGCGTCGCACAGTGCCATAATTATTCGTAATTTTTTGACGAAAAATGCAACAAATACCATCCAACAGCCACCGAATTCACCTGATTTGGCTCCCTGTGACTTCTTTCTGTTCAATCGAGTTAAAAAACTACCACGGGGAACGCGTTTCAGCAGCCGAGAGGAAAAAAAAAAAAAAAAACATTGTCGCGCTGGCAGCCTGGTATGGGCCATGGCCTAGCTTCTTGACACTCATTTGTATTGTTGCTCATGTTGTCATTTTAGTCACATCTGAGCGGGGCCTACGGTTTTATCGCCGAATCCGAACGGCACTCCTTACAAACTTATTCGTAGGCAATTTTATTTTCGGGAGTTTGCAATTGCCCGCCGAATTGTGACGACGATTCAAAAAATTATTGGTGATGCCGGGGATCGAACCACGGATCCTCTGCGTGATAGTCCAATGAGCTAACCATCGCGCCATCGCCACCACTACCCAAATAGCACATTTCAATTGACGAATTATTTGTTCTGGCATACTAATTTTTCATTAAAAAAATGCTAAAAATAGAATTGAACTCCGAAGCAATCTTAACAATGTTCTCCTTAATTTAGGACTGCTTCACCTAAGCGTCTTTATTGATCCATCTCTCACCATATGCCTTTGAGCAGTCAAATGTCTACAAACATAACACGATTGTTTGCCAATAGCATCTCTTTCCCACCCATCGCTTTCAGAATTATACTTTTTAATTATATTTTAGCACACCAAGCTATCCGCGGAAGGAAAGAAATTTCCTGATTCTGTTTTTTTTTATTCATTTCCCGATGCGGTAATAAACATACAACAACAGCCTCGTGCCTTCCTTTTGCACAGACGTGATCTAAATTTACATCGCATCATTAAATCCCGAGATGATTCCCAGAAATATGGAGCGAGAAAAATAGAAATGCTACTCTCATTCTGAAGTCCTTATGGCTGTGATTGACATACACGTGCATTGTCCCTCAGGCTTTATTCCAAATACAACACTATCTACACGAATATGCGTATTTTAAGCGAGTGGGAACTGACATCCGTACACAAATTGTGAAAACATATCTCATTGCCAAGACCAACGCTCAAGTTCAAATATAATTAACATGCTGTATCCATACTGACCATTAACTCCTTTCGTGTCCTCTATTTAAAATAACTAGGGTCCAGGTCTCACAGGGTTCCTGGTCTCACTGTGTTGAGTCCCTTTTCGATTTACATTGTGTTCGATTAGTTGTGTTCCTGTTTTCGCAAGACCCATTCGAAATACAATTTCGACTTATAAGTATCCGACTGGAGGCCATTAAACATCAAGATTATTATCCGAATTCGTGTCGTCAATGCAAATTGTTTGTAATGTCCCTCCAGTTATAATCGAAATTGTACCCTGGAGGATAGGTTAAGAGCGAACCAAACGAAAGGGATCGTTTTCAAAGTGTTTATTGTAAAGTTGATTCTTTTTTTGTTGCAAAGTTTTCCGGACGATGTAGGAATAACAATCAGTTTTGGGTGCGGACTCAAATACTCGTATTCGTATGTTGTTAGCCCTCAAGTCGCCGGTATAAGTTAATTTGAATTAAATGTCCTTCTATTCGTACCTGAGAGTTAGTCTACGGTAATGGTTTCAATAAATTAAATGTTTTACAGACACTCAGGGTGATTTATAATTTTGAACTGTCGGGGTGGGATGTCGCTTTTGTGGTCATGAAAGACAGACGGTGGTGGTATTTATTTACCCTTGATAGTCTGTAATTACACTTGGGAGTCCTCATACCATACATTTGTACCTCAATGGATACGATTCAAAAGTATCAGTGACGTTCAACTTTCATTTTATCTTAAGGCGTTTACTTGGAATTTATTACATTGGCTTTGGATGTGTTTTGTATGTTTAGTTCTGTCTGTGACGTCCTTCTTTGAAGTGAATTTTAAGAAATTTCCCTTTAAAGTTTGAAGTGAAAGTGAGTTCTGAGAAAGCAAAAGTTGTGCAACTCAATAAAGAGACAGACAAAGGGAAAAGTTTCTAAATTTAGGGAGAGTTAAGAATGAAATCTACACTCCTTCTGTTTATGACTTTGAAGATACTCGTATGTGGTCTTTAAACTCTCGATTTCAAAAAGGAATATGTAAAATTATAAACCTACGTAGCCCTCGATTGCTATCCTTGCTTCGATGCTATGACCTTATTACTGAAGTCAGCAGTTTTCTTGCTGAAATATCAGTTAAGTGGAATTGTTTCCGAGGCACCATAATGTCAATAAGATTTAATTTTTTTGGTAGACAAGTTTGTACAAGGGGACTTGGAGAACTCCTGATCAATCAACAGTCAACCAGATTGATCACATTGCGATCGACGCAAGACACTCCTCCAGTATTATGGATGTCCGTACGTTCCGAGGAGCAAGCATCGACTCGGACCATTACCTTGTTGTAGCCAAGGTACGGTTGCGGATGCTGCTTCTGATGTGCTGGCTTTCACTCGTCCACCACAACGAAACCCCTGGTTCGATGATGAATGCCGGCAAGCACATGCAGCTAAGCAAGATGCATATAACGCGGCGCTGCTTAGAAAGACCAGAGCTGCTCATGAGCTCTATGAGCGGAAGAGGAGAGACGAGCACCGGCTTCTCAGGAGGAAGAAGAAAGAGCATGAGAAGCGCGCGATCGGGGAAATTGAGAGATGCTACTCCAGGAATGAGGTTCGGAAGTTTTACCAAAAGGTAAAAATAACATGCTGCGGAAACAAACCCCGAACCGAAGCCTGTAGAGATGAACAAGGGAACATGTAGTAGAATCGCAGTCGATGCTGAGGATTTGGAAAGATCATTTCTGCAGACTGTATAACGCCGATGACGGACCAAATACCGCTGTCAGGCAGAATCAACCTTTCAACCTGGACGATGATGACCAACAATTCCGTCCACCAGACCTGGATGAAGTGAAGATAGCCATATCGAAGCTTAAGTCCGAAAAAGCTGCTGGAGCGGATGGCCTGACTGCCGAGCTCTTCAAAGCGGCAGGCGATGACTTGGTAAGGAGCATACAACAACTCATCTGTAAAATATGGTCGGACGAAAGTATGCCCCATGAATGGAACCTCAGCATTGTTTGTCCAATTATCAAGAAAGGATACCCTCTGAACTGCGCCAACTACAGAGGCATCAGTCTCCTTAACATCGCATATAACATCTTATCCGCCGTATTGTGTGAATGCCTGAAGCCGTTCGTCAACAACCTGATAGGTCCATATCAGTGTGGCTTCGGGCCAGGAAAGTCCACCATCGACCACATATTCACACTACGGCAGATCTTGGAGAAGACCCATGAGCTTCAGATCGATACCCACCACCTATTCATCGATTTTAAGGCCGCGTATGACAGCATCTATAGATACGAGCTATATAGAGCAATGTCTAGTTTTGGCATCCCTGCCAAACTCGTCCGTCTGTGCAGGATGACGATGGAGAATGCACGCTGCTCCATCAAGGTCGGTAAAGATCTCACCGAGACCTTTGATGTCCAGAAAGGATTTAGACAAGGCGATGCGCATTGTACTTGAAAGAATAGTGCAAAACTCACGAGCAAACACAAGAGGCACTATCTTTCAAAAGTCCGTCCAACTACTCGCATACGCCGACGATATTGACATAATCGGGAGAAAGCAGCGTGATGTCAGTTACACTTTCGCGGGTATTGGGACGGAAGTGGCAAAAATCAGTTTAGCGGTGAATGAAGGCAAGACTAAGTATATGCTGTCAAGCAAAACGGACACTCCACACCGACGTCTCGGACAGAACATCACCGCCGACAGTTATAACTTTGAGGTTGTTAAGGACTTTGTCTACCTAGGCTCTGCTATAAATACAGACAACGACACGAGCGCTGGGATCATGCGAAGAATAACTCTTGCCAACCGCTGTTTCTTTGGGCTAAGAAGGCAATTGAATAGCAAGGCCCTCTCTCGGACAACAAAAGTCACCCTTTATAAGACTTTAATAATCCCGGTCCTGCTCTATGGCGCAGAGGCATGGACATTATCAAAAATGGATGAGGGTGTTCTTGGTTGCTTCGAGAGAAAAATTCTTCGGGCGATCTTCGGTCCCGTCTGCATTGACGGTGAGTGGAGGAGGAGATACAACGACGAACTTTATGGACTGCACAGCGACATGGACCTAGCCAGAAGAGTGAAGATCCAAAGACTGAGATGGCTGGGTCATGTAGAGCGCATGGACACCAATGCTCCGGTCCGAAAAGTCTTCGAATCCGCCCCCGAGGGACAGCGCAGTAGAGGAAGGCCAAGACTCAGGTGGCGCACGCAAGAGGAAGAGGACCTCAGCCAACTTAGCGTGCGAAACTGGAGGCAGCTAGCCAGGGATCGAGCTGGCTGGAGAAGCTTGTTGACTGAGGCCCAGGTCCACCCCGGACTGTAGCGCCACCTAAAGTAAGTAAGACAAGTTTTTGGTTCGAACAGTGGCAGAGATGGCACTGTAAAGCTCAAGGACGTCTTAGGACAAAATTCGTCATTGGAGGCAAGTTTTGGGATCACAAATTTCGCCATAGAATTTCCATGGTCCCAGCACTTACCCAGAGTAATCAATATGTTACTAGCATGCTGATGGCTGATGGTATAATCTAGCATATGGTTGTCCTTGGTTTTAAGAAACAAAACAAAGTTATCCCTAGTCACCTCGAAATGTGTGACTGTAAGCCGAAGCATTCTTGTTCCATAGACAATGTAAGATGCTATATGATTCACTCACTTAGGTGTCGCTTACGTCCCTCACCAACTGCCTCCAGAGCCGAAATCCAAGTTGGTTAAATCCTATCGACTTACCCTGGGCAAAAAATTACACACAAGATCTTTTTATCGAAATACCCAACGGCTTTGTTAACCGCTTTTGAAAATGTCAAAACCTCTGCAGGCCTGGAATGACATGGATCTCTTGTAAAGTCTGCTTGGTACTCCTTTGGTCCAGTTTCTCAATTGCATCTTGAGCCCAAACAAAAAAGGATTAGTCAATCAAAGGTCGAGTACTCATATTTAATCGTCAAATTTCTGCTTATAACCGTGATGCCAACTTAACTTAACTTAACCTCGGAATTACAGTCCCCAACTGGCGACATTCTGGCTAACCAAGTGATAGTATGCATCTTTTTCTGCTGATGCATACTTGAACGTCGTTTTTCCCTCATCTGCCGGCAGACTCATATCGCCGCTTGGAAAAGCTCGTTGGACTCTCCAATCTTATATATGTCATCCGTTTATGCAAGTTATTGTGCGGACATACGAAAATTGTCATATGCGGCTTTGAAATCGACAAATAAATGGTGGGTGGGTATCATTTTGAAATTCCTGGGTCATTTCCAAGATTTGCGGTGGTTTGATCAATGGTTTGCTGTTTTGGCTTGGAACAGTACTGGTTTTGACGAACATTCAGGTGGAGCTATTGTCCGGAGTGGATCTGAGCCTCTGCAGCGTCCAAATATGCGAGCTAAGTCGGCTGAGGACCCTTTCCACTTACGTGCTGCATTGCATCGGTTTCCATCCGCTTAACATGACCAACTCATCTCAGTCGTTATCTTTTTCCTCTGTGAGAGCGTGGACGTGGTCTTCATACAGATTGCTACGAGCCGCTCATTCACATGCCGGAAACTGGAGACTTCTTGCCTAATCTGCCTCCAAGAAGAAGTCCGCATCCACAAAGGCGCTGCTCTTGCCGTTGAAAACAATCGCCTTGGTAGATATCGCAGTTTTTCATCCAATTTTTGTCCGGCCCATCCCATCGCACTCCTTAGGGCCTACCTAACATTCTACGTGCATATCCGAACTTCGTTGTCCTTAATTCGAGAATGATTTGTGACAACAAGTGTAAACAAGCTAGAAAGCTAGCAAGCTGGTCTTTTGTCTAATGCCTGCAGTTGCTTGTAGTTATGAAATTAGCTGAGGTTGAATTACAGTTGTATGGGCTACCTAAGATGTGGTCGTTATCGCTATCGGTTGAAGTTAAAAATTCGGAATGTCAAAACTAGCTGGCGATCCTTCATTGATGCCGCTTCATAGCTGGCATGAGCAGTGTGTGTCAAAAACATAAGACGGCAACACTGCATACCAGTGATAGAGCATCACCATTCCAAGCTACCAGCGCGGTAGCAAAACACACGAAACCAACGGTATTCTTAATCGGAGTGACAAGCCATCATCAATCCTAAATGTGCACAGTGCCAGCACACATGACACCACACACAGAGCAACCCAATCGCAACCAACACAGCGACTGGCAAGCCAGAATTCCGCTTCACCAGGCGCAACGAAGAACACACAAAGAAGAATAACCGATAACGGGACCTGCGACCGACATCTGTGCTGTGCGGTATATAATATTGTGAGATTCCACATTCGTTTCCATAAGTTGTTATCACATCGAGCTGTGCATATAAAATACAGTCCACACAATAATGATATCGGGTTTTCCAATAGGGGCTTCACAACTTTGAATTTAATTTGTGAACGCACTCTTTCACTAATCATCAAACTGTCAGTGTCAATTTAATAAGTAAACTCAACATTTTCATCATGGTAAAGTACACGAACGAACAACGTCAGCAAATCATAAAGATTTTCTACCGAAATTCGGAGTCGGTGACTGCAACTTTAAGAGTGTTAATTCCAATTTTCGGTCGTAATTCTCGCCCTAGTAGACAGGCAATAACAAGTTTAGTGCAAAAATTTGAGTGTGATGTTGCCGTGTCAGTGAGACAACGGGTTGGTCGAAGTGTCGAAATATCGCTGCCGTTCAGGCGTTCGTAGCAAACGATCCAAATCAGTCAATTCCACGGCGTTCTTAAGAATTGGGCATCGCTCAGCCCACATTATGGCGTATTTTACGTAAGGATCTTGGTTTACACCCATACAAGATCAAGCTGACGACATGTGGTTTCAACAGGATGGTGCCACAAGCCACACAGCACACGTTATAATGGTGAGCGTGTTATCTCAAGAAATGGGCCAGTCGATTGTCAGCCTCGTTCGTGCGACCTAACGCCGCTTGACTATTTCCTGTGATGCTACGTTAAGTCATTGGTTTATGCCAAAGAGCCGACGACGTCGGAAGAGCTCAGAGACAACATTGAACGCGGATAAGTTATATTGAGGTTCCACTCGTCGGACATACCTTCGTCTATCCAGATTTTTTGACATCAGTTGGTGTATGCTCCAATCCAGTCATCAACTGGTGGTCTAAGGAGATTAAGGCATAGAATTTGTTGTCCTGATCTCATCTATACGAACGCATAGTTAAGAATGTTGTCCATCTTTATCTAGGTTAAGCGGTTCTGAGATATCGTTTGTCACCAACGTTTAACCGAATCTAGAATTAGTCACTTTAGATTCTCATTACTAACAGTGCATCTACTACAGGGCTTTCGTCTCTATTTTTGCAATTTTTAGGCTTCTTTTTATTTTTTTGGTAAAACTACTGTATTTCGTTGTTCTGGTTGCACCTCTTATAGTCCTCAAACAACCGCTTCTCGTGCTTATTTGTTATTTTTCTTTGCCTCTGTTCCAGCTTTTTGATACCCATTACATTAGAGGCGGCTTTCTGATTTGAGTTGGTAATAACGCCATTGGTCCTCTAAGCATCGGACTGCCTGGGAGTGGATCAGGCGTCGACCGTATAGGATTGAGAGCCATTTGACGGCTTAGACCAGCGCTATGCTACTCATCGAGCACACACTTATCTACCATTTTAGCCTGCGTGAGTAAGGATTAATCACAACTGGAAGACAGAGGCCAGAACACTGCGTTCTGAACTTGATTCATGCGCTGCTGGCCTAATTTAAGTTATTAAATAATCAGTTGTCTCCCCATCAATTGCTGGGCAGATCGGCTGGTGCGTTGGCGAGTAATAGATCTGCAGAAATTTGTGACACTGTAAAAGAGTGCAAATCCGAATATAGGGTGTTCTCTATGTCTCAGCTACAAGTCGTCTAAATGGATGTCGAAATTGACATGGATCTAGCAAGTAGATGCATTCTATATCGGCTCAATTGAATTCTTGTTTGCTAGCAATGTTCGAAATTTTCTACTAGCATACCAATCAGCACGCAGCAGATTTGACTTTCGTGACAATAAGTTGGAAGTCGTTTCCTGTTGTCGCCCTTTAGAGAATGTGATTTTCCAGCACTTTTTTCAGAAATTTCCAATTTTGATGTTGTATCAATATCTTACTAGGTTTAAGGCTTCATGGAATTTTTCCGAAAAGTAACAGAGATGAAATCATCAGCCACTCGTGTAAGAATACGAGTATGTGATGCAGTGTATTGTGAGTTTCCTTGAATGGATTAGAAACAGATAGCTATTTTTGGCTTGCAATCGATCTCTGTGTTTTCCCACCGATTGAAGAATGCCGCAGCCTTGTAAATGAAGAGACATGAATATATGAGCGAAGATAAGCCTTCCTGTGAACAAACGGGAACAATGTTTTGACATCAGTTCAAAAGGCTTGTGCAGTCGAAGTAGGTTAAAGTATAAATCTCCCTGAATTTCTTTCAAAAAGGACCAATGGCATGACGGTAAATAACTTTTGCTTGTCTTTGTCTATTTCCCAAAGTTTTGCTTCCCTTTTGTAGTCGTTTCATCGTCACGTTAATTGTCATCCTAACCAGTCCGGGGCTAACTTCTTCCATAAATCTCACGCGAATGTTCGCTCAAGTGGAAGAAAAGCGTTAGCCTACACCTTTCTTGTGTACAGCCTCGAATCTATGCAAAGCCACTATAGACGTGAAAAATAACAAAAACAAAAAAAAACATTTCCTTGAACCTGAAGTGAATTTATACGCGTTTATGCTTTCTGAAGACAATTCTGTCACACCCGGCAACAAAAAAAAACCCACACAACACGATTATGCTGCAGAAAAAAGAAGACAACACAACCACAACTGAAGGAAGTTGTTCTCCCCAAAATATCGCCGGAAAATGTTGTTTTTCGTCGTAGAAACGGATGAAAACCGAAAATGAATGGAAAAACTTTAAACCCTTAAACCATTTTCTTATTATTTACATTTTGCCTGGAACTTGCTCCGAAGAAAAAGTGTCGCTGATTTCTTTGCCAATATTTACATTTTGAATAAATTTATTGCATTCGTGTCCTTGATTCTTTTTTTTATATCATTCCGGCCTCTGGGAAATGTCCTGAATGACAGGTTGTTCTCAACGGATATACTCAGGATAAATTCTAAATACACAGTTGAGGCGGTTGTTGGTTAAGGACTCTCGTTTCAAGGGACAACCGAAGAAGGTAAACAGACACGTTTTATGAATTTTTATTGATCGTTTACAAAGTTTACACATACCATTAGTAACTCGAACATGGAATTCGAACAGGAAAGTTCTTTTTCACTTTATTTGTGACACACTTTTGGCAAATTGACAAGGATTCATGGACAAAAAATTCCAGGGGATAGTATTTGCGCTTTTGTGATAGACCTTTTCGTTTATTGACCTTATCTTTGTTTGCTTGCTACAGTTGGTCCTTGAAGGTGTTCTTGGGACAAACGTGGGCACTGAATTGAAACTTATTTGCTTATAGCGGATAAAGGAAGTCTTGCTGTCGACGAAAATCCAATTGTAGTTGGTTACTCAACGGGTTTATTCACTTCCCTATAATCTCCTTAGACGTCAGAGAACATTCGGGCAAGTTTAAGGATTTGAGATATTGGAGATGTCATCGATGTTACTACAAATAAGTCGTTGTTGCTGAGAAGATTGCCTTTTATCCTCGCCGTCGACTATTCGACATTTGGTGGACAAATTAGAATCAACCGATTCGATATATAACAAGCTCACACCCTTAGGTACTCCACTGATATGCAAGGTCTGCTGGAAACATTGCTGCTATGCGCTATATGAAAACACGAGGCAGTCAATTTTTCTTGAGCTTGCACTCATATAAAATCCAAATGACTTAAGGTTAACGACAATAGACAAATGTGTGGGTTCGCTGTTAGGGCTCTGGAGCAGTGTGAGCCTGACCCAAATTTCGTAAAAATAAATCATCTCTTGCTGCCAGACCCATTTTTTGATGAATGGATGCTTGAACCAGAAACATTTGTTGGCTTTTAGACGATACCAATCCACCGGAGATAAACCGGCACATAATGCATTCCGAGAAAATTATTGTTTGGTGTTGATTTTGGCCTGGCGGATTCATTGGTCCGTAATCCTCAAAAAACGAAACTGACGTTGCCATAGCCGTCAACGGCGAGCAATACAGATCGATGATAAGCAACTTATCGTGACCTAAACTAGATGATATATACACCGACGACATTTGGTTCCAACAGAAGGGCGCTAGGTATCACACAGTCTTTGCCACAATGGACATTCTGCACGAGCGATTTGAGGACATGGTAATATAGCGTATAGTTGACCTGACGAGTGCTGATCAGGAGATAAAAATAGCAGTAATATAAACGGGACAGCAGATGACTTTTCAGATGAAATAAACGCTGAAGTAAAATCTCAGAACAAATGACACCTTATCCGGGCTACTCCAACATATTTTCAGCTCAACCCGGTAAAAATTTCCGAGACATATTCAGGGCCTTTATCAATAACAGCAATGACATCCTTGCACGGGTTACTGGCTTTGATCTAACTGACCTCTTGTTCTAGGGGGTCAAAATGGGACGGGCCCCCAGGTTTGAGGTTGCGTAACTGCCCGGCCATGGAAATAAGATGAAAGTTACAAAGCAGAAAAAAACCTGGAACAGACGGATGTTCTGTTGAAAATGCATGAAAGCGAATTAAGGACAACTAACCTCGGATATGCCAGTGGAATGTTCCTTAATAGGCCACGTGCCGCCGAACAACTGGCGGTGGCCCTATGCTGTTTCAAAACAGACATAATCGCCATCCAAGGAATGCGGTGGGTCAGACAAAAAGAGGATCAAAGATTGCGACGTCTAAAGATCACGATAGCAAAGTTACTTTATTTAACACGACCTACGAGCAATACCCTTGCTATGATATTAAAATCTTCCTCCGTGATTTTAATACAAAGCTAGGAAGAGAGAGCATATTTGATAGTACTGTCCGTGAATATAACCCCCAAAACACCACCTCCAATAATGAAACATTGTAGTAGCTAGCACGCGGTTACCACATCTCGGTATTCACTAGGAGACTTGGAGAACTCCTGATCAATCAACCGTCGACCAGATTGACCACATTGTGATGGACGCAAGACACTCCTGCAGTATTATGGATGTCCAGGCGTTCTGAGAAGCTAAAATCGACTCGGACTTCTTCCTTAAGGGGTCCACTGCTGTCAGTATTAAGTACCGAAGACCAGTGGTAACATGCGAAAAAGTCATCACAGATGCCCCTTCTGATGTGCTGGGTTTTAACCGACCACCACAACGAAACACTTGGTTTGATGTCGAATGCCGACAAGCGCATGCAGCTAAGCAATATGCATACAATGTGATGCTGCATAGAAGAACTAGAGCTACTCACGACCTTTATAAGCAGATGATGAGAGACGAACACCGGTTTTTCGAGAAAATTGAGACGCTTTCAGATGGTTAACCATGTCAGGTGTAATATCGTGTAAGTGCTCTTAAAGTTCAGCCCACAGAACCATAACTTTGGAACTAAATTTTTAATGTTGTTGAAACGTGCATACTTCCTTGATCAGAAAGTTCCCGGAATAACCACAGTTCTGTTCTGTTTTTGTTAAGTTGGTACATCTATTATTGATATTCTCTCTAAATCATAGCGCTATAGCTTGACATTTGCAAAAGTTACGTAGCCAAGATTACATCTATCTTACACACAGAGAGATAGAACTTTTTGATGAAGGTGGTATGAAGACGATAAAATTCCAAAAACTACTAAATAACGATGACACTGACAGTTCGCAGTTTGACAATTGATTTGACAGATATAAAAGTCTGAAGTTAGAGTTGGGTTAAAAAAAAACACCTTTCGGTATAATTTTCTATGTTGCTGGCAGTCAAACAATGCTTCTGGTTGTCTCTGGATTAGTTGTCTTTTAGTAGAAAAGATTGTTGTATGTTACTGTTATATGCTGAGGCACTATGCTAAGATAAGTGAAAAAATATTCTGCTGGAATTGTGGTGTAGCAATAATGTAGTACAACGTCTGCCTATACTTGCATCAAAAGTTGGGTGCTCGGCAGTAGTAGGAACTGCTTACTCAAATTACTTCAAAAGATTTAGCATCTTGAACATGAGCAATATATGTATGTGTCGGAGGTTATCTGACTCTTACAAGCACGACTGTGGGATAAACCAACACCCTGACATCAATGAGGAGAAATGCTTTCGGCCCTGTAAGGTAAGGCTATTGTAACTGGTCATTATTCTTGGGATGCATCTTCAAATCAGGTATATGAAATTGCCAATAAAGTGCAGTTGAGCCCCTTCTCGAGATCATATTTTACGTTCTTAGGCTATTGTGGTTCTGAGCAGTTGTGACAACAATAAGCAATGCACAATGCACCCTGTTAACGAGCTGTGAAACAGTTTTCTTGATTGGGCTAAGTTTTTCAAAATAAAAAATCCCAATAGCTCTTCTCAATGGAGAATTGATTCCTTTAAAGTTGTCAAACTGACGCTGTTAGAGAAGGTTCATGACCGCAATATTTGGATGCCACTTTATCATCTGCCAACATTTTGTTTTTCAGTAACTCAGAGATGCACGTAACTTCATCTTTCGCACAAGCAAATTGGAAGTTCCTCTTCCATGGTGGACGATGACGTTCGATCATAATTACATAAGAGCAATCCAATTATAATTCGTCATCATTTGCCCAAATGACAAAGAGCAGGAGGCAAAGATGTTCTTCTCCAAATAAAAGACGATTAATGAGGATGTCATTTGTTTTGTGGTCGACATAATTCGGCGTGAATGATGAGGGTCTAAAGCTTTTCGTCTGGCCCAAGTATCTATGTAGAAGCCAGACTTTTACAAATATAACAAATTTTGACAACATCTGGATAGAGCATGCTTTTAGCAGTCATCAATTTTCTAACACTTTAAGGAAAGTAACAAGGACAGATCAACATTCTTTGGCAAAAAGAGGTGAGGTAAAATTTATTCGGTGCTGATGGCCCACCCAATGCAATTTTAAGCTGATTCCCTCGCTCTCATTTCAGTAGCTATTTATTGGATGTAAAAGGCAAACACTAAAAAATTTTGTCGGAAGTCGAATTAACCTCATAATCGAGTGTTATCAACTAAACAGCATGTCAATAGCGAGCGGTGATATCTAGCAAATAGTCAACATGTGTTTGCCTTTCTAAAGTAAACGAATCTAAATTTCCCATGCAGTGCGCGTCGATTAATTCTACAAGGTGGCGCAAAAGTTATCATCCGATGTTCTTTGGCTGAGTAAAAAACTTTGGTTTTGCTTTCTGATAATGTTTACTTGCTGTCTTAAAATTTTTTTTCAATTAAGTCGATATATATGGGCTAAGTAACCGCCGAACTAATGACCATTCGGGCACGATTTATGGCATTTTCCCGGCGATAAATCCTCGCATTCTTGACGGATATTCTCTTTGAGGGCTCCAGGAGTCTGAGCTTGTTTAAATAGACTCACAAGACATCACAAAAAGAAGTTTGCAAGGGTTAAGTCAGGCGATCAAAGTATGCCGAGCATTGGAAAACGCCAAACCGAGAGATTAGGCGACCTGGAAATGCAGCCCTTAAAATTACGGTTGTGCCGCGTGCAGTAAGCGCCGTTGCTCCATCCTGCTGGAACCATGTGTTCCCCAGAAGTATAAATCTAATTGGGGAGGGAAGAAAAAAATCGTTGACCATATAACGACTCCAGTGGATTTCCGGTGCCCCAGAAACGGTAATTTTCCTTACTCACGTATCCGCAGAGATGGAAATGGGTCTCGTCACTCATGATGATTTTGGATGAAAAGTCGTCTTCCTCGCGGTCGAGATTCAGGATGTCTTGAGCAAAGGTTACATGCGTTTGGACGAGTACTTTTTTGTTCTGGGCTAAGAGAAATCTTCCGTCGAGACTATAAAGTCCTGGTTTGACTCATGTCCGTCAAGGGTTAATTTCTAATTTACTTCCAAATTGGTGCAGATAAGAGTCGGCAGCCTAGCATTAACTCATTTTGTGTATTCAGATCTACCTTCAACATACATCAAATGTCTCAAGGACTCTGAAAATAATCTTCACTGCTAGCCCGGCACTGGCATATATACCGAAACCCTGGCAAACAGTGGTAGTAGCCCGTATATCTCAAGTCGAAAAAGAGGACCTTCAGACGCATAAGTTTGACTTTCTTCATGTCGAAAGCGATGAGAATGGTCCAGATCGATGTGAGTGGAACTGGCTTGCTAAGGCTTCCTCTGTCTTAGTTGCAACGTGTTTATCAAAACGTAAGAGGGAATACTCGGTGGAAATTTTGGATGGGATGCTTTCGTCAAGGCTGTTTTAGCGGCATGCAAGGCAGATCACTTAGTGTTGACAAGCACAACCCGCTAAGAGAACGACTGCTGGGTCGCAGCCATATCCAGATAGGAGCTGACTTAAGTTAAAATCTACTTCTCCGTAGTTACGTTTAACCCATTAACGAATATCGGGTATAAATCGGTAGGTTCATCTCCCCTTTGTAGACTGGTTCCATCACTTTTGCCACGCACTTGTGCTGCGCTGCTTTTCTCCCAGCTTGATATCTTTCCCTGAAACTCCTGGTTCCTGAATTTTGGCATCGTAGGTCCTTTGTAGTAGCCTCATTGCCTCAGTAGCCAATATATTACCAGAACTGCTTCCGTTTTATGTTCTGCCAGCTCTAACCTAACTGTTCCCATTTATCTAACTTTTTTTCGCTGCCACAACGATTGCAATATCATCTGCAAAGCCTACGACGACTCCATCGTCGGTATCGTAGAGTAGGAACCGACTGTCGAAGTAACATAGCATATTTCTTATTGAAATCCATAGCACCATCCTTGACCTCAGAGAGTGTACTATTAGCCCCCAGTTTGCTGAGTTTAACGCATTTTTGACGTCCAACGTTAATACGGCGCCGTATTTTTTGGTACCTCCTCTCCATCTTCTGCCCTGAATGGCTTCTTCTAGGGTCGTAGTTACCTTCCGAATAGCATCTACTGTAGAGCGAGCCTTTCTAAGTCCATTCTGCTGGTTTGAGAGACCTCCGGCTTCATCAATTGACGCCTCCAATCGGTTGCATATAATTCGCTCCAGTATTTTACCCATCGTGTCTAGTAAGCATATGGTACGGTATGACGAGGGCTTATCTGGTGGTTTATTCCCTTTGGGCAGCAGCACCAGACGTTGCTTTTTCCATTGGTCTGGAAAAACCCCTTCTGTTAAACACTTGTTATACATTTTCACGAATGCTTCTGTATTTATTTTGACGGCTAGCTTAAGGACCTTGCCTGGTCTGGTCTGGTCTTTTGAACTCTGATTTAATGACACCAGAACTTCTTCTAGGAATAAAATGCGAAATCGATTTCCCCTGTGGTCAAGACTGGTTTCAGGTAGAATCTGAGTCAGTATATTTGGAATGCAAATGGGTCCTTACGAATGGCTCCTAAACCGGGTTAGAACGCTAATACCTTTCTATAGGACTTCAACGTTAGGTTACATCCCTCGTAAGAAGCTTACCTCTATTATCCAAAGATAAAGACAATTCTGGTGGTAACGAACTTACTTTACTTGCTTACTTTAGTCTCAGTCTCGGCCTTCCTCTACTGCGCTGTCTCCCGAGAGTGGATAAGAAGAATTTCGGACTGAAGAGTTGGTGAATATTTGCTCTATATGAGCTAGCCATTTCAATCGTTGGATCTTCACTATTTTGGCAAGGTCGGTTTCGTTGTACAGCCCATGCAGTTCATTGTTATATCTCCTCCTCCACTCATCGTCTATACAGAAGAAGGGATGGTAAAGAACACATTGTGAACAATAGATAGAGAGTGTGAAACATTTGTATCAAAAGCGGCAGCCATGATGTGCGTAAAGCCTTGCTGAACACCCCTACAACTTCCAAATCAGCTCCAGA
Organism: Volucella inflata; assembly: GCA_928272305.1. Taxonomy (NCBI): domain Eukaryota; kingdom Metazoa; phylum Arthropoda; class Insecta; order Diptera; family Syrphidae; genus Volucella; species Volucella inflata. The sequence continues at coordinate 13,847,919 of OV743718.1, read as the reverse complement.
CTGTGCTAATTCATCGATTAGCTTGCTTAGCAAGACTTTTGGGCAGCCTGCTTATTGCCACCGTACCGGGGAACTTTGCTTAAGCTTGCGACTTAAGCGAGATGGGCATATGTGATATGTTCTGAGGCGTCTGCTGCGAAAGTGATGACAACACCGCGGAGCATTCACTATACCGACCTATGCTCGCATGTGGTACCAAGTACTGGGCATACATTTTGTGGATTCAGTTGCTAACCTTTCTTCGAAATACGTTTTTGCTAAGTACACTGTTCCGACAGGAAACACGAGTATACGAGTACAAGCATTGCATTGAACAATTTTCACATTGCCTACGTTTTGTGAATTGAAGACCGATTTTCAAAATACTCTGAAGTTTAAATGATTCGTACTTTCTAGTAAAGTTAAGTTTCATATGATACCTACTCGGCAGTTATATACAAAAAGAGTTGCGCTTTCGCAGGTGTTTTTTTTTAAAACACATTGCTTCCTTGTTGTTATCCTCATCATTTATTCTCGACATGGAACCTAATTAGTATTAAATAATGAATTAATAGGGAGCTTTGATTAATGAGAACTCTGAAATTCTATAATATTGTTCTGTAGTATCGCCACTTATAAAATTTTCAAAAATTCGAAAGCGAGCACTTGACTGGTATAGATTTGAGCACCATTGATCCATAAATACGAACTGGACAATGTACGTATGTACATGTCTGTATATCCAAGTCCCATCTATCTCAAATACAACGGTCAAAATGAAATTTAAATAACCACTCCTGAAAAATCAATCATTTGGGCTTTTGCTGTACGAAGGCACTTGATTCTTGATTCAATGTGATCAACTTTTGCAGCCCTTGAGTTCAAACTTGGTGAAAGTACGAGTAATTAAATTTTTCAAGTAGAAACCATGATCTGTATGTGGATACTTTTAATGAAGGTTCAATCTTCTGCCAGTTTAATGTGGGTTAATTATTTTTTTCGGTCGATATAATCGCCTTTCTGAGTCCGGAAGTCGGGCAATTGTTAAATGTTTCGAAGAAAGAATATCAAGACGCAATCTTTCAAAAGTCCTTCTAATTACTCGGGTTAGATCCAAGTATATCAAAGACCGCTTCTAAGACTGATCTTTGCCGGTGACGATTCATGTCGTTATATTCGATATTAGAGGCATCAGACTCCTCGAGAATGTAAAGTTAACTTAATTGGAAAAGCCTGGCAGTCAAAGATTCCTAGCCTGGCCTGAAACTAAAACCACGTTCTCCTCTGTCGCTGTGGGCATCGTCTTCAGGCGTTCGCTTATCTATGTGTCTGAAGCTTAAGACTTCCTTCCCTTCTACTTGTTAACTATTAAGTTTCCTTTTTAAGTTGTTTTAGTTTTAAAAGTCCCCCATCAAACGCGGCTAGTACTTACCTATTGCGCTTAATCGATCGGTTTTGCTATTTGTAGTCGGAGCACAAGATCGGCCACGTCTAGGATATGGAGTATTAGCTAGCTTTTCTCTTTTGCTAGCAAGCTAGCTGCGTGCAAATTGCTGCGTAGGTTAATTTAATATTTTAAGAATTTCGGCTTCAGGCTCTTATACGCTTACGTTTATGGCGTTACAACTCAGTCATCCTATCTTCGATCTTGCCCTCGAAATTATAGAACTCTTCAGTGTTGACATCGTTGACAAAGCCCTCCTTTGGAAGCTCACACCATCGCTTCATTTTGTCCGAAGACATGACGGTGTTAAGCTTCCGCTTGTTTCGCAACATGTAAGAGATATTCTCTACCACTTACCGGTCATTTGGAGCCGATGTATGGGCCTCGATATCGTATTTCTAACTTCCAAGACTCACTTGTGGGTATCGGCACCTTCAATAACAACACAAGTTCTCCCGAGCGATATAGTGTTGGAAATCTATGCTTCGCGTCGAAAATTTCTTTTTGACAGGTCTGGCTGAATGTGAATGCAATTCCTCGGTCGTTGACAATACTTCTGGGCAACCCAAAGCATCTGGCCACTTCCCTCAGGATGCTGAGAACTCCCTTGGTATTCATGGTCTTCACGGCACGGAGAATGGTATATTTAGTGAAATTCTCAATTAAGACAATAACGTACATGGTTTCTCCTTCTCACTTCGGGAAGGGCCCCAGATAATTGAGGTGCACGGTGTCAAATAGGAGGGAAATGCAATCCATACTGTGCAATCCATACTGTGCAATCCATACCGGCTTTCTTCTTTGCGTAGGTGCACTCCCTGCACGATTTGATGTAGCTCCTGGTGAATCCTCTCATGTTCGAGAACCATAAGGTTATTCTGAGCCTCTCAAGCGTCTTCTCGTCAGCAGGATGTCCGACATCATTATTACACAGCTTAAGATTCCTCCACCGAATCACTTTGGGAGCCAACCACCTCTCAGTATCATCTACCTTACAGAAAAGACGGAACTCTCTGACGATATAGTCCTTTTGTAACTGTTTCTCCGTCAACGGCATCTCAACTGCCTTCAGTACGGAGATCATGTCTCGCAGCCTTTGATCCTGCTCCTGCATGGCCGCCACCCAAACTTCGTCTGATATCTGGACGTTCAGTATTTATGCAGATGCTTCCTTCACCTGTTCCTCATCTTCCCCTGGATGCAGATTTAGGGCATCGACAACCTTTCCCAGGCTGGTGAACCGTTTTGTAGTCACTTTGAGCCACCATGGACCCACTCGGGGAATTGATTTTGCCTTATTTCTGGTCGCAACTTTGGCCTCACACCCCGTGACAACTTTAAACGTCTGCCCAGAAAAGACACTCTGAATCGGTTAAAGCTGCCCACTATCGCTGGGACCTCGAGCTCGTATGAGTGGTATTTCTTTTCGTCATCGGACAATTTCCGCCTGTAAAATATCACAGGCCACAGCGAGTCGTTTTCTTTACCCCTCTGCAGGAGAATTCCAGGCAGGCCGGACGATGAGACATCAGTGTATATTTCGTGAGCGCATTCCGCATCAAACAGAGTCAGTATATGCTTATTGACGAGCATCTCATTCAGCCTTCGAAATACTTCTTCTTGCCGTTCCGTCCATACAAAACTGAGGCCTGCTTTTGTGAAGTCTCTCAGTGGAGTTGTTAATTGCTGTGCACAAACTTGCGGAAGAATCCCGTGAGCCCCGGGAACTGACTCCATGAATGTCCTTTGGGGTCGAAAAGTTCGCAATAGCAGCTATCTTCTGCGCTAGGTTGAAGCCATTCTATACCCACTCGATAACCGAAGAAGTCAATATTAGTCAACAGGAACTCATTCTTACCAATGTTCAAGGTCAGGAAAGATTCCCTTTAGACATCAAGGAATCACTTCAGCTTCTGCAGGCTCTCATTAACCGACTTTCTGCAAATCACCATGTCATCTAGATATACCGCAATATCTCCCCTTCTAGGGAGTGATTTGATGACATTCTTTCACGATTGGAACTCACCTGGCGCATTGACCCAAATGGCATTCGATTGAACTCGAACATCTCCTCATCTCGCGAAGGGGATCTCACCAAAGTTCTTTTTTTTTTGTATTTCGAACTAATTCGAAAGATAGATATCTACCACCGACGGACCCATACCTTGTCTCAGCAGATTAGGCAGAGTACCACCATTGTCTGCCTCGTTTAACTTTTACATCCCGACAGGGCGACACCAAATCGGTAATAAAATTTGTTTTTCGTTTTTTCGCGATTTTTTAATAGGAATTCGACACCATAGACAACCTTGGGCGAATCCAAATCATTGTTACATACGAGTGTAGTCACCATAATACTTACGACAACAATTTTAAGGCATTAAAGAACCAGACCAGACCAGAATGTCATTAACTTGAGGTCATTGAAGGAGTTATTTCTGAGTGTAGGCAGATTTTCTAATATGCCAATGTCAAAATTCACATGCTTGCGACATAATGGGTTTTGTTGGGGTTGGCTCATTTGTCCTTGGAAAATAAAAGCGATGGGGTATTTTTAACTGGTTCTATGCAGCTTTACGGCCTTTTCTTTACTGTGTACTTACATTACCGATATTTGCCTCTTGACCTGTATGTCGATTCGTTTAAGGTCAAAGATTTTTGGTGTGCACCTCTTTATGTTTAACTCAACCCTGTCATTTGTGTTGGTTACAGGGTATTTCAATTGAAGTGTAACCAACTTCAAACTGATGTACCTTTGCTAGGTTAAGTCGAAATGCCAAACGCTCTTCAGCGTTTATTTACCATTCAAATGTCGGTCAAACGCAAGTAACGTTTTGAGGTATAAGCAACACCGAGCCACGCAATATACTTGCAAGTGAAACGTGTTTCAGTATAGTTCGTGGCCATAAAACGATATCGGGAGACCGGCATAGTAAACAAAAACAAAAATTTAACATTAGACGTCGACCGACTACAAAATCAGCTGAAAGCGTGAAGAAGGTCGTCGCAGCGAAAATATAATATTTAGCAAAAGAGTTAGCAAGCATTCATCGCCTTTTACGAAGCTAAAATTTTACGAAAAAATCTTCAAGACAGTTGCTCAGAAGCTGCGGCTTATTCGCGGCGACTTGAAAAATTGTGTGGTTACCGATAAGAAGGTGTTTAGTGGTTGCCTGAGCGCTTAAAGCGGCGCTCCATACATAAACTAGAGCTTCTCTCGAGCCCTATGAGCGGCAGAGATGAACACCTGCTTTTCAGGAGGAAAAGAGGAAGCATCATGAGAAGCGCGCGGTCGAAAAGATTGAGAGATGCCACTCCAGAAATGGGATTTGAAAGGAAAAAAAGCATGCCAAGGTAACATACCCGGAACCGAAGCCTGTAGAGTAGAATGAACCTTTCAACCTGGACGTTGTAGAAGAAGAACTCCATCCACCAGACCTGGATGAAGTGAAGATAGCAAGATATTAGCTTAAGTCCAGAAAAGCTGCTGGAGCGGACGGCCTGACTGCCGAGCTCTTCAAAACGGAAGGTGATGATTTTATACGCAGTATGTTTGTCCGATCCTTAAGAAAGGGAACCCTCTACAGTGGCATCAGTCTTCTTAACATTGCATACAAGATCTTATCTGCCGTATAGTGTGAACGCCAACCTGATGGGTCCATATTAGTGTGGCTTCAGGCCAGGAAAGTCCACCATCGTCCAAATATAAACACTACAGCAGATCTTGAAGAAAACCCATAAGCTTCCGATCGATACACACTACTTTTTTAAGGCATCGTATGACAGCATACACAGAGGCGAGCTATACAGGGCAATGTAAAGTTTAGCTTTTCATGCAGAACTCGATTATCAGAGCAGGATGACGATGGAGAACAAACGCTGCTCCATTAAAGTCGGTAAAAACCTCAGGGAGACCTTTGAACGAAGAATAACTCTTCCCAATCGCTGGTTCTTTGGCTTGACAAGGCAAATGACTAGCAAAGCTACTACTACTCTATATAAGAGACCTTAGAAATCCCAGACAAAATTCTTCGAATGAACTTTGGTTCTGTCTGCGTTGATGGAGACTGGAGAAGGAGATACAACAACGAACTGTACGAGTATGTACTCTTCAGCGACATCGACTTAGCCAGAAGAGTGGATGTTTACCGATTAAGATGTAGACCGGATGGACACCAATGTTGCGGTCTGAAAAGTCTTCGAATCCAGCCTTGACAGACAGCTCAGTGAGGAAGATCGAGACTCAGGTAGCGCATTCAAGTTTAAGGGGATCTCAGCCAGCTTAGCAAGCGAAATTCGACGCAGCTAGCAAAGGATTGACCTGGCTGGAGATGCTTGTTGACTGAGGCCCAGCTCGATTCGGGACTGCAACGAGACCTAAAGTAAGTAAGAATCGAAAAATTTGCGTGTCATTGATTTAGTATCCATTACCTAGATACTCGTATATTGTAGTTATTTCAGACTATCGATGCATTCTTTTTTGACATCGTCGATATCGATACTTAAGTTCGGTTTTATAGCTCCTCCTTCGAAAATATTTAGAGTTAGATAGAATTCTGACCATATGTGAATCCACTTTGGAGAAATTTCAATAGTTATTATAGGTAGAAAAATGATAAAAGATTGATGAGGGCAGTTTCTTGAGTTCGATATTCGACCTGATAGCAATGGGTAGATTGTTCCCCAAATGAAAAATTGTCTTCGCGAAGCTAAGCAGGTATGCTTTAGCGGCCTCAATGATTGGTAGCGTGCGGAAGGAGTTAATGCAAGTTTTTCAAATGTGTATGATGTTTGTTTTTTATGTATCAAATTGCCGAGATAAATGCAGCATTTGTACTTAAAAAAGCTGTCAAGAGAGCAGCATGGTCGAACCTGCGAAGGTTTAAGAGCTTGAGCTTTCGAAATGAGATCGAATCCACATTCGGGAACAGTTCGCATCCATAAGTTAAAATTGGCATTAGGAGAGTCCTGGCTAACTCTATCTCAATTGCAGTCAGAAGACTAACTAAAAGGCTGCGTAAAGGAGCACATATTTAAGATACAGTGTTATTAACATGATCACCCCAAGATAAACTACTACTGAAGATCATACCTAGGTTTTCCATGTTGGATACTAATACTACTTGGGTTCCATTCAGAAAAATAGGGGGGATATCATCGAAATGGGGCACATGTTAAAATATGGGAATTGCCTTGGTTTTGGTGTGGTTCAACATCAGTTGAATTGACAAGTCCTAAAGGAAAGCTATAATACAACTGAAAGTCATCGGAATATATATAAAAATTACAATGGGATAATACAGACGGCAAATCGTTAATAAACATGGAAAAAAGAAGAGGACCAATAACTGATCCCTGTGGGACTCCAATATTCACAGGACAGAAAGACGACAACTGACAATTAAAAGAGACGGCTTGTTTACGATTGGTGAGATAGGACAGAATAAATTTATTGCTCGAGTTTGAAAAATTGAAAAAAGTTTCAAGCTTACTACTATACATAAAATTGACGGGATAACTGAGTCCAAAAGCTTTGGAGAAATCCAAGAGCGTTACTATTGATAATATTTCCTCATCGATAGCTTGTCGAGCATCATCAGATACCTTTAATAATGCAGTAATACTACTGTGTCCGAATCTGAAGCCCGACTGAAACGGGCATACATATAAGCTTCTCAATTTCAATATATCCCTTGATTTGATTACTTACTCGTATTAATGACTCAAAGGCTTTGGATAAAAATGAAAGGAATGCAATAGGTCGGTATTAATTCGCCTTTTCTTTTTTGTAATAGGGATGATTGTAGCAGTTTTCCATTGAGTTGGATAGTTGGATGTTATAATAATATAATTAGATATGTGGGTTACATGGGAGAGAATAAAAGGTAGAATTATTTTTATAAAGTCAGGGTAGATATCATCTAAGCCAATACATTTTGACTTTATAGCAAAAATTGCTTTGCCAACGGTTATAAATCTAAGACAGATAAAGTAAAAGATCCTTCTAATGAATTCATGGATAGACTGTGTGGGGGTTATTTATTTGATTGGAGTAAGCAATAGCAAATTTTTTACTGTTGAGTACACAAGACTTTTTACTCAAACCAATCTGACGTATTTTATTCCACAAAAACTTTGAGGACTTATTGAACCTAAACCGGTTTCAGAAACGGTTGAATAAGACATGCTTATCTTCTGGGTTCTTGAGCAGTTTAAAATTGTTCAATATATCAATACACCTGTACCTTTTCCACAGGTGTAGAATTGGCCATCCAGGGTTGGTCTGTGGGTCCAACACGATGAGTTCTTAATGGAACAAATTTTTCAAAAAAATATTGAATATTGTAGTTTAGAATGCATACTTGTTCATTCATTCCAGGAACCATGTATAGTGAGTGCCAATTTAAGTTACTTACTTACTTACTTTAGGTGGCGCTACAGTCCGGGGTGGACTTGGGCCTCAGTCAACAAGCTTCTCCAGCCAGCTCGATCCCTGGCTAGCTGCCTCGAGTTTCACACGCTAAGTTGGCTGTGGTCCTCTTCCACTTGCGTGCGTCACCTGAGTCTTGGCCTTTCTTTACTTTTGAAAGATAGTGCCTCTTGTGTTTGCTCGTGAGTTTTGCACTATTCTTTCAAGTACGATGTTGAAAAAATCGCACGACAGCGCACCGCCTTGTCAAAATCCTTTCTGGCCAGCAAAGGTCTCGGTAAGATCTTTACCGACCTTGATGGAGCAGCGTGCATTCTCCATCGTCATCCTGCACAAACGGACGGGTTTGACAAGGATACCAAAACTAGACATTGCTCTGTATAGCTCGTCTCTATAGATGCTGTCATACGCGGCCTTAAAATCGATGAATAAGTGGTGTGTATCGATCCGAAGCTCATGGGTCTTCTCCAAGATCTGCCGTAGTGTGAATGTACAGTTGATGGTGGACTTTCCTGGCCTGAAGCCACACTGATCTGGACCTATCAGGTTGTTGACGAACGGCTTCAGGCGTTCACACAATACGGCGGATAAGATCTTACGAGTATATGCGATGTTAGGGAGACTGATGCCTCTGTAGTTGGCGCAGTTCAGAGGGTCTCCTTTCCTGAGAATCGAACAAACAATGCTGAGGTTCCATTTATCGGGCATACTTTCGTCCGACCATATTTTACAGAAGAGCTCTGCAGTCAGGCCATCCGCTCCAGCAGCTTTGTTGGACTTAAGCTTTGATATGGCTATCTGCACTTCATCCAGGTCGGGTGGACGGAATTGTTAGTCATCACCGTCCAGGTTGAAAGGTTGATTCTGGCTGACAGCGGTATTTGGTCCGTCATCGCCGTTATACAGTCTGCAGAAATGATCTTTCCAAATCCTCAGCATCGACTGCGATTCTACTACGATGTTCCCTTGTTCATCTCTAGAGGCTTCGGTTCGGGGTTTGTTTCCGCGGCATGTTATTTTTACCTTTTGGTAAAACTTCCGAACCTCATTCCTGGAGTAGCATCTCTCAATTTCCTCGATCGCGCGCTTCTCATGCTCTTTCTTCTTCCTCCTGAGAAGCCGGTGTTCGTCTCTCCTCTTCCGCTCATAGAGCTCATGAGCAGCTCTGGTCGTTCTAAGCAGTGCCGCTTTATATGCTTCTTGCTTAGCTGCATGTGCTTGCCGGCAGTCGTCATCGAACCACGGGTTTTGTTGTGGTGGACGAGTGAAACCCAGCACATCAGAAGCGGCATCTCTGATAGTGTTTAGGCCGTGTTTCCAGTGGTCTTCGATGCTTGATGCTGGCGGTATTGGACCTCTTAAGAGATTAAGAGACACTCCATCGGAAAAGGACATGACGATCTCTTGCGATTGTAGCCGTCTGTAGTCGAATTTTCTCACAGCATTAGTTTGTCTTGGCGTAGTTTGGGATATCCGCAACCGTACCTTGGCTACAACAAGGTAATGGTCCGAGTCGATGTTGGCTCCTCGGAACGTACGGACATCCATAATGCTGGACGTCGTTCGCAATGTTATCAATCTGGTTGACTGTTGATTGATCAGGAGTTCTTCAAGTCCTCTTGTGTTTGTCGAGATGTGGGAACCGCGTGCTAGCCTTGACAATGTTTCGCCCCGCCGCAAAGTCGATTAGCCTGAATCCGTTATCGGAGGTGGTGTTGTGCACCGATTTTCCGATTGTTCCACCAAAGATATCCTCTCTTCCAAGCTTTGCATTAAAATCACCGAGGACAATTTTAATGTCATAGCTAGGGCATTGCTCGTAGGTATTGTTGAGGAGCTCGTAGAAGGCATCCTTGGTGTCGTCATCTTTCTCCTCTGTGAGGGAATGTGCGCATATAAGGCTTATGTTGGCGAATTTAGCCTTGATGCGGATTGCTACGAGGCGCTCGCTCACATGCCGGAAGCTGAGGACTTCTGCTTTTGCCGTCGATAGCAATTGCCGTAGTAGATGTCGCAGTTTTTCATCTTCTTTTTGTCCGGCCCATCCCATCGCATTTCTTGAATGGCGGTTATGTCTGCTTTGCAGCGGTCTAGGGCCTCCGCTAGTTGCTCGGCTGCACGTGGTCTATTAAGGGATCTAACATTCCACGTGCATATCCGAAGCTCATTGTCCTTAAATCGTTTGCGTGGGTTGTCAACAGTAGATCCGTCCATATCCGAGGCTTGTTGATGCTTCGTAACTTCGTTTTTTTTTAAATGGCCGGGCAGTTGCCCCGGTGGCACAACCCCCAACCTGGAAGACCAGTTCCATTTTTAATGCCCTTAGGACGAGGGGTCGGTTACACCGAAGCCAGTAACCCGTTCCGGGATGTGAGTGCTGCCGATAGCCCTTATAGGGCTCGTACGCCACCATCTCTTTTCCAAGACCCTGACTAAGTCCTGGAAATCCTTTCCGGCCTGAGCTCCAAATATGTCGGAGTAGCCCGGATAAGGTCTTATTTTGTTTTTCCGACACTAATCCTGGTTTATGGCGCAGAAAACTCGCCATTTGCCCTCTTCACTTCGCAATCTCTAGTGAGATTCCCAGATGGCGCCACGGGGAGGCGTGAAGTAGGGCTGTAAGATGTTCGGCTGCAGAGGCTCATTCTCGTCATTTAAAGAACCAGCACCTGCCAGAAGATGCTACTTCTACTAGGCCTTATACTAATCGTTGCCATCAAGTTGCCAATGTAAATTACTTCATTCATTAAATAAATTTGACACATTTATGTTGCGAAAATCAAGATATTGATAGGATTGATTTGGAGAACAGTCGGCATTCAAATCTAGAGTACAGAAAACTAGATCGTGGTACGAAAATACTGGAGCAGACAGTTGTTGATAATATTTCAGTAGATTTTGATCACTAACAATAATTACATCTAACAGAGATGGTGTTTTATTGGGGCCAAAGTGGGTAGCATTGGAAGAGTTTACAAAAAACATACAAAGAGCTTTCACGGCGTCCTTCAGAAGATTACTACATGGACTGAGTAAACTACGAAGTTTGGAGAAATGTAATTAAACTGCTCAATTATTTCGGTTAGTCCTTGATAACTGGCTACATTGGGTGGGGAATAAATTGACCCAAAAATTGTAGATTGATCGCCGCTTAAAGCCTCAACAAACACAAAGTCGGAAAATTCAATTTGAATCAAGTAGATCTTTGCACGAGGCATCATCCGGTCTAAAAAAAAAACCATGAAAGCACAGGCCGCCTTAATCGTTATATTCAACGCCTTTTAATTTCATTCTCCTTGTTTCTATGGACGGGAGAGCTTTTAGTGGAAATGAAAATAATTTATCTTGTAAGAGCAAACACATCCAGTCAAAAAACTCTTCAACATGCGTACCCCCCTTATATATCTGCCAACACAAGAGCCATGGACATTAACTATGTTAGTCTATCTCTTGCACAAACTAATCGCATCTCATGAATTTTTCATAAACAGTTTCACACCTTATCACCAACCATCTACGTTAAGGTTACTTATTTGAACAAAAAAGGTTGCCAGTTACAAAGTTTGAAACTTTGAGTTTCCAAAATTGAAAAACCCAACTGCCCTTATACCTACTATGTAGGAGTACTAACGAACCCAAAAGGTTTGTATTTAATTATCCACAATTACCACTTAGCACATTTTATATAGCATAAAGGACATTTTTCGAAGGCTATCCCAAAACTCAAAACTTTTTAAAGTCTAAACTTTTGGAACCTTTCTATCATCAGTTTAGTTTTTATGGGGCGCGACGGAATCAGGAGCAAATACACATTCGATGGGAGTTTTCATTAATTAATCTGGGTTTCGGGGATTCATGAGAGTAGCAATCTGTTGATTTAAAGGCTATTTTTCCTGACAGATGATTAATTTTATTATTTTGGGGGTTAGATAGGCGTACAAAGTTTTTTGACTGATTATGACTGAGAATTGCTTTCGGGGATGATTGAGAATCATAATGATTGAGGAAATGTGGTATTCATTGAGCAGTTGGAAATAATGGTACTAAAAATACCATAACAGGATAGTTTGACAAAGAACTTGTCTATTGTACCTTGTAACAAAGGACAGCTTATCAGGAGCTTGTACCCCTTTTGCCTTAAGTATGAAATGATTTTTAAGAGTTGGGAGTTTAACTGCCAAAAGACAATACAGGAAAAGTGTGTAAAATGTCAGTTCATAAATCAATAAGTGCCATTTACTTCTTAAAGACTATTTCTTTTCAACATTGACCAAAACTACAGTTTAAGTGGGCCATACAGATTCGTTTGAGTCACTTTTCGAACGTATTGGCCGGTATCTCGCTAATGACATGTACGATGTCGTTTTCTAAGACTGCAATCTAGGGTGGCATTACGGCGTAAACGAGTGATTTGACGACTTCCCATAAAAAGATCCCTAAAGTCGTCAAATCGCACGATTTAGCCGGCCGATTCACCTGTCAAGAATGAGAGTTATTCACCATTGCCCATATCTCAGATGGTTCATCAATTTGCGTGCTCTGTGGCATGTTACGCCATCTTGCTGAAATCACATGTCGACCAGATTCAGCTCGTGCATTTTGGAAAAAAAAATCGAAATCATTTAGCGTAAGTTTGTCCTCACGGTCTTCTTTGAAAAAATACAATGATTCAGCCGGACCATAGACCCCACTAAACAGTGCATTTTTCCGGGTGCATTGACAGCTCTTGTATTGCCTGAGGTTGCTCACCCACCGAAAATTTGGCGCAGTTCTTACACGAGCTATATATGGTATTATAAGGCCAAGATTCTTGCGTAAAGTCTTCCACGTAGACGAGTAACAACAGCAGTTGGGATGATGTGGACGACGACGAATAGACAAATTACTGCCTTCATTAACATTTGCGGGTACAGCGGCAATAATAATAATAATCTATATCCACTTTATGAATACTGGTATGTGGCTTGATATTCAGTAGCGTAAAATTGGTGCGAAATTCGGTCACTATGACTTGGATTACTTGCTCAGTAAGTCAATTATGACGACCGTAAAATGGTCGAAGTGCGCGAAAAATACTCGTACTTTTCACAGAGCATGAAACCAGCAATTTGTAAGCATTGTTCGGGTGAGTCTTCCATGATGAAATGGTAACCACGAGCGTAACCACTGCATCACAGTTGCCTCCGTGGGTTACTAGACTCCTTACAATTGTTTATACTGAGTAACTTTTAGAAAAGTTGCTGACTTTTACATAACTTAGAAAGCCCAATCCTATGATTGTATCCTGCTGGGTTGTTCTTACCTCGGTTGTGCGAAGCCCGTCGAAGACCTAAGATGAAGTACTCTACCTTAACGAGGATACAGATAGTAAGGAGCTCTTTTGTTAGATTTTTCCCGAAATTTCTTTGGTGACGTTTTTTCCTCCAATCTAGTAAGACATGGTATGCTGTCACAGAAGACTTGCATTACAGAGCATCAGATTTCTAATGTATAAGTCGACAAGTGTTCCGATGGCTTCCAGAAAAACCGTTATAAGACTTATGGGTTGATAATATTAGGGTAGTGGAATGTACGAATATCCCTTGTTGAACCTAGACCTAAATAGAGCGGTTAGAGAGGGAATTATCTAAGCCATACTAGACCTTTTGAATCAGTCCTGGGAAAATACAGTCTTGTAGGGTTGTCTTGGCAATTTCAACTTTGTTTATGCTGAACATATTCCTAGATAGGCTGTGAATTTCGTTTTTGTGGAAAAGCTTAGAGCTTCGGAACTGATAAAATTTATGTCAAGTCTGGGAAATGAATCTGAAGAGACATTTTTAGAGTTTTCTCCTGGCTAGCCCTATATAGGTACATGATACACCGTTTTCAATTAACTTGCTATCACATCGAATCACACAGGACATCAGAATTCAAACAAAGGTCTGATAAGGACAATATAGCACATTCATCACATTCGCATTAAGATGAAATAAGTTCTCAAGCTAACATACTCGTATACGATTACATTTCGGCAAGCAACTGGTTACCCTACTGTTGTCCTTCAAAGACCCGTTAAAAGCATTAAAACAAAAAAGAGTTCCCACTTCTCAAAGATCTCTAATTTTCAGTAATTATTGGAGCAAATCTGGACGGAAAAATGTCGTCCGCGTACACTATGGCATGGTGAAATGAAGTAGCTTGCCTACCCGTAGATATTGAATGAGATTGGCAACGTATTGGTGCACCTCTTTGCAGGCCGTTCGTATAAAAGTCATATCGCAAGTTTTAAAATGTGCGACATGCTGTCCTTGATGATGTCCATCTCCCGTGATAAGGCCTTCTGCTTGCTCAAGGGACTTTGACGAATTCGATTCTCCACGGCTTTAATGGGCATTCGCACAGTGAGTTGCAAGGTCGACTATTACACCAGTATCCTCAAATATCTTTACGGTATGATAGGCAACGTTTCGTGTGATTTTCAGTGGCCGCAATATCCGAAAGACTTCGCTTTTGTGTATCTGCATTTTTGCGGATAAATCCATGATTGCAAACAACTTATGTCAAAAATTGTTTGCGCGGAAAGTTTGCACAAATGTCACTTGTCAAAATAGCCTTCAAATTGGAGTGGATGCGTTCAATGATTCTTGAGGATGAATGTGTTCATTTAATAAAATCCAACGGCTGTACCGAATTTTGACATTTGAGTGTGCACATGGATTGTCAAACAAGTCTTCTTAAACAAAGAACTATAAATCCATCTTCACTTAGAAAAGGAATAGGAGCAAGGACTAAAAGGCCTAAAAAGTCGCTTATCGTTTTCTTGTTTCAGTCTGAGCAATGTCTCATGAGTACCCCTTTCCTGCCAACCGACAACACCTTACAAAGGAGAACATTTGAAATACCTGCAAATATGACTTCCTAAATGTTCTTCCTGCTAAGCAAAATGTTTGCATGGAATTCTAATTAAAATTTCAGACTGAGTTATGGAGGTCGACGATGACACTTTTAAAGAGTGTTAACTTCTAGATCAGACATATTCGTGTATTTCACACACCTTCTATCAAGACCATCTACTATGGAAAGTTAAAATAGGGTGAAGACACATTTGATGACCATCAAGAGGGTGACAATTATCTGAAATAAATTAATAGACCTTGAGTGTGCGTCATGTGTTGTTTCGAAGAATACACGTATGATAGCATGTTCTAATTACTGTGATTAAGTGAAGGCATGAAGATGGAAACTTGTCAATGAAAAGACTGATAATGACAGTGGAAAGAAGAAGGCGTTAACAGGAAATTACCAGTATCAGAGTGTGTGTCCAAAAGATCTCAAAAATCACTGTGTTAGGATATCAAAAAAAACTCAACACAGCTATGAAATCTCTCCTTCTGACGTGTAGTTATCCGAATTTGTCATTAACCCTTAAATATTTACTTCAACATATGGACAAAAAGCTGAAATGAAATGTGCACTTAGCCTTGAAACTCGTCCTTGTTGTATACTGGGTACTCAAATACACAAAAGACGTACAAACGACAAAAATTAATTAAACAAAAAGTACGCTCGCATTGGTTTGAAAAAAGGTGCAAAGAACTCATGATTCAATTAAAAATTAATAACTACAGCTGATTTGTACATTACATGTTCCTATTACTGTATTATGTATGTATACAGGGTGTGTCTTAACTTGTCAAGGTTAAGATTCTTGGTTACCTATATTCTTAGAAAGAAATCGTTCAACAGTCAGGGTGTATCTCCAATGTTAACATATCATTTACCGAGGACCTACGAAAAGGCTTACTTTGGTGTTCCCAGCACCATGTTAACGGAAAATGCTAGAGACTTCGTTTGGGACCCTCTTTTTAGAAGAAATAGGTACTAGCCTTTGTAATTGCTAATTCTTATCTTTTTTGAATCTTTCGATATCTAATATCTGTTTCGGACACAAACAAATTAAAGGAAACGTGATGAAGGGAAAAATTTAAAAGAAGGCGTAGTCAAGGTCCATGTCGTAGACTTTTCGTGAAAGCGTCGGGATAAAATCATAACAACAGTTTCGTATCAATATGTAAATTTATTATCATTCTCTTTAGTACATACAATTTTCATAGATAGTAACATGGTTACGGAATAGATAAATCACAAGTCTATTGCACGTAGTAAGGGTCTGTGGTAGCTTAAGTAACACAGTACAGCTCACACTGTATCGAATTCAAGTGTCTAGTGAAAGTCATAACGAGGACGCAATAACATCGAAAGCCAGTAGGTCAGTGTGGGTTTTTAACCGCACTAAGAACATGTCTTCATCGTCCGGACGGGAAGCTCCTCCTGGAGCCACCGTTAGGTATTTCGTCAGAAGGATGTCCGGAGCAAAGGCTCAAAGCTTTCGTCTAGTCGTCACTGTCAAGTTTGTGGGGAAGTTACACCTCGCTGGAAACGCTCACTCTCCCGGCGGCATTCTATAGCTCTCAGCTCCATCATCAATGTCACGATTGAGTCTTCAATAGCCTGCCATTTCTGGGGGCTACTTAACATGCTGGGAACCAGGTTTATCGCTGAAGCTGGTTCCCCGAACGATTCGTTAATGGAGCATCCTCTATTGTTCTTTCACAGTTTGGGCAGTGAGGATCATCTTCAATGCCGAAGCGATGGAGACAGCCTCTAAAGCAGCCATGTTCACTGAAGGCTTTCGTGAGGTTGTAGTTTACCTCTACATGACTCCTCTGCAGCCATTCATCGACGTTGGGGACTAGGGCATACGTCCGTCTACCATTTTGGAAACGGCATGTTGTCCCGTCGGATCTTCTGCAGCTCGTCAGCGATCAGATCGATCGGCGTCATGCCAGCCAGGATGCATGCAGTGTCATCAGAGACCGTCCGTAATGCACTCACTACACGGAGCGCGCTCAGGCGGTGTGTGGAAGTTATTCCGGACGCGTTAGAGCGCTTAGCCAATGCCGATGCCCACATCGGAGCCGCGTACAAAATCACCGAGCTGGTGACCCTTGCTAGCAGTCTTCGCTTACTAGACCGAATACCCGATGTATTTTGCATTATCCGGGACATTATCCTTCCGTCTAAGAGGACTCCCAGGAATCGCAAGAAAGGCTTGAATGTAACCGTGAAATTGCCACTCTGAAAGGAAAACACGTCTTTCTTTTTCCTTGTGATCAAGAAGACTGCTTCGGCCGATCATTCAGACCGCCGGGGCTCGTTGAGACGATTCACGATGACGCTTTCGAGTGTGTTTCCAAGTTTGTCCAAGAGGAAGATTAGTCGATGTCCAGAGGGATCTTTGGGATTCAAGACCATGTACTAACTCTTCCATTGCTTCGGGAAAGTGCCTTCCTTCAGGCATGTCGTAAATAGCCTTGAAAAAATGGCCAAAGTGAATGCTACGCTTCGGACACTATCTGGGCCCAGGGCCATATTGTTTGGCCATGTCCGAGCTTGCACAGAGCTCCGTAAAGAACCCCAGCTTGCTGCGCTTAATGCCCTTCTCTAAACCACGTCTGCTGTCCACGTAAATCGCATGGATCTTAGGCGAGCAACCTTTTCATTCCATCAATAAGCCGGTTTCCCTCGCTGGTCTCCCGGTTTATCCGTGGCATTGAAGCGTCGTAGGCCGTCACCAACAAGGAACTCAAAGCCTGAAATCAGCACAGCGTTGCATTTATCATCCATCCAGGTTTAGGAGAGTGTGAGATAGTCCAATGCCACATTATTTTGTCAATAGCTATATCTGTTGAATGAGCGAATTTACTCTGACAGTTGTGAGTGGCCACTATTGTACATACACGTGCGTCACGCATCTCACAATTGTTGATCAGCAATGCGCCGAGAAATTTTCGCAGCTGTAAAAATGTTGTTGGCAGATGATCTCGATCTAAAAAAATGTATTCTTGTCGAATTTCGTCAGTTACTATATTCTGCCCATTGTTACCACGACCGTTGTTTTCAGCTCGTAGTAGTTGTTAGCGATAGAAATCTGACGGTATTTTGACAAGACAGTTTTACCGACTACAAACAATGCTGAGATTCCATTCGCCGGGCATACTTTTGTCCGACAATATTTACAGATGAGTTGGTGTATGCTCCTTACCAAGTCATCGCCTGCCGCCTTGAAATGATCGGCGGTCAGACCGTCCGCTCGAGCAGCTTTGTTGGACTTAAGCTTAGATATAGCTATCTTCACTTCATCCAGGTCAGATGGACGGAGTTGTTGGTCTACATCCTCCAGGTTGAAAGGTTCTAAATTCCTTTTAATAAATTTATTGGTCCTGATAGCAAGATTGTGGCTCTTTATTGTTATTGCAACCGAGTTTAGCATCTTCTCGAATTTCCACATGGACCAACTGGGTAAAGCAGTGAAATTTAAAATTCGTCCATATGTACGCTTAAATCCCTTCCAAATTTTCCTTCGGAGGAGAGCTGCCACAGGTTCACATTCCTGCTAGCCCTTGTTTTTTTTCGTTGAAGCATACA
The DNA here is from genome assembly GCA_928272305.1 of Volucella inflata. Classification (NCBI taxonomy): domain Eukaryota; kingdom Metazoa; phylum Arthropoda; class Insecta; order Diptera; family Syrphidae; genus Volucella; species Volucella inflata. The sequence goes on along the minus strand of OV743718.1, from coordinate 13,829,596 downwards.
GAATTTGATGAGGTTTTGGAAGGTTCTAATACATACCATACCATATATGCTAGTTATTTCCATTTTCTGCTGTACGACTGGTTTGGTAAGAGATCCTGGGCAACACCTAGGAATTTTAATTTTTAATAAGCACTGAGCGAACCACATATGGGTAGACAAAGAAAAAATAACCCAATAGGAGGTTATTTTAATTTTTCAATTATAATGGCTCACAGCTCTCATTTGAAAAATTTCCTTTGTTTCCTTGTTTTATGAGACTTTCCTGAAAGTCCTTGCATTCACCATTTTAATTTAAATATTTCCGCTAATTTTTTTTTTTTCGTAAAATATTTAATGTGATTTGAAAAATATTTTGCATACCTCACAACAACTTTTTTACGAAGAAAAGGGCTTCGGTTTGAGTGGAATTATGCAGAATTCTGTATGATTAAACAGGATCTTTACATGGTGGATCGCCTTGGACGGTCGATGACTCACCAAAAAATAGAAAGTAACTAAGTCAACGTTTTAAAGAACTTCGTCGCTATCTAAGCGAAAGACTTTATTCACTTTGGTCCGTAAGTATCTGTCCACCCAAAATAAGCTCAATTGAAGAGAGAAATGTGGTATGGAGGCCCCCTCTAAATGAAAGGCTGAATGAATCTGGTGGTATAAGGAGACAAGACCTTAGCAAATGAGGTACAATATTCGCACAATGTTCTTAACTACATTTGTTGGATACGCATTCTTCGTATGTACATAGAGAAGGCAAAACATGTGGAAAAGTGCTACTGAATTCTGATAAATACGATGGTTAAGAACAGAGTAAGATTAAAACAATTTCTAGGAACTAATTTGAAAAATTTCTGTCGTAGAGGAACCGTCTGAACCGACTTTTTTGAAAATTTGATAACCTCTGAGACTTGGGTCATCACATATAGATCCAATATATTTCATATTAGTTCGCGATTCAATAGCAATACATTTTGCTGGCGCAAAACTCAAGATCTACGCGAAATAATATCCGAAGCCATGCAGACAATGATTTTTTTGACAGTGATGAAGAGTTCATTATAACCATTGACCATGAATCAGACTCGGAATTATCTGACAGTGAAGGAGAAAAGCAAAACGTAGCTGAAGATACTGCGACCGAATACTTTTATGGAAAAAATAGATTTAAATGGGTAAAAACACCACCTGCAAGAAATATCCGTGTGAGGAGCCACAATATGATCCAATTGCCTTGCACTTCTTCGCGATCTAGACCTGCTGAGCCATCTGATCCAATAGAAGCATTTCAATAAATATTTAATGCGGATGTAAGACACCAAATACTCACTTTGACAAATAATAAACTATCAGTCTTCAGAAATAAATACCAATTGCCGGAGCGACCAGAACTAAATGAATGCACTCTATAAGAGCTCGACGCATTTTTGGGCCTCGTGCTCTATTCAGCCGTTTTCAAATCCAACCATGAAGCCGTAGTATCACTATTTGCGACCGATGGAACACGACGAGACATATTTCGATTGTGCATGTCTTCAGACCGATTTTACACGCTCTTAGTATGTCTTCGTTTCGATAATCCTGAAGCCAAAAGTGAACGGAAAAAAACTTGTCCAGGCTGCATTGTAGCAGATTTAATTAATATTTTCAATAAGGATTCACAAGTTAACTATTCCACGGGTGCTAATGCTATCATTGATGAAATGTTGGTTGCTTTTCAAGATCGATGTGCTTTTAAAATGTACATCCCGATTGAGCTCAACAAAAATAAAAATAAAAATGCAATGTATTGTGGATTCGCAGACGCACTTCGTGCTACATACGTATCTACATATACTGTGGTAAAAATACAGATGGTTTTATTTTGACAGATGAAGAGAGAAGGTTGGCAACGATTAGTATAAGGCCTCGTAGAAGTAGCATCTTCCGACAGGTGCTGGTTCCTTAAATGACGAGAATGAGCCTCTGCAGCCGAACATCTTAAAGCTCTGCTAATAAGTCCTACTTCACGCCTCCCCGTGGCGCCATCTGGGAATCTCACTAGAGGTTGCGAAGTGAAGAGGGCAAATGGCGAGTTTTCTGTGCCATAAACCAGGATTACTGTCGGAAAAACAAAACAAGACCTTATCCGGGCTACTCCGACATATTTGGAGCTCAGGCCGGAAAGGATTTCCAGAACTTAGTCAGGGTCTTGGAAAAGAGATGGTGTCGGACGAGCCCTATAAGGGCCAACGGCAGCGCTCAAATCCCGGAACGGGTTACTTCGATGTAACCGACCCCTCGTCCTAGGGGCACTCAAAATGGAACTGGTCCTCCAAGTTGGGGTTGTGCCGCCGGGGTAACTGCCCGGCCGTTTAAAAAAGATTAAGTTACGAAGCATCAACAAGCCTCGGATATGGAGGGATCTACTGTTGACAACCCACGCAAATGATTTAAGGACAATGAGCTTCGGATATGCACGTAGAATGTTAGATCCCTTAATAGACCACGTGCAGCCGAGCAACTAGCGGAGGCCCTAGACTGCTGCAAAGCAGACATAACCGCCTTCCAAGAAATACGATGGGATGGGCCGGACAAAAAGAAGATGAAAAACTGCGACATCTACAACGGCAATTGCTATCGACGGCAAAAGCAGCGCTTATTTGGATGCGGATTTGTTGTCGGAGGCAGACTAAGACAAGAAGTCCTCAGCCTCCGGCATGTGAGCGAGCGCCTCGTAGCAATCCGCATCAAGGCTAAATTCGCCAACATAAGCCTCATATGCGCGCATGCCCCCACAGAGGAGAAAGATGACGACACCAAGGATGCCTTCTACGAGCTCCTTAACAAGACCTACGAGCAATGCCTTAGCTATGACATTCAAATTGTCCTCGGTGATTTTAATGCAAAGCTAGGAAGAGAGGGTATCTTTGGTGGAACAATCGGAAAATATAGCCTGCACAACACCACCTCCGATAGCGGATTCATGCTAATCGACTTTGCGGCGGGGCGAAACATTGTCATGGCTAGCATGCGGTTCCCACTTCTCGACATACACAAGGGGACTTGGAGAACTCCTGATCAATCAACAGTCAACCAGATTGATCACATTGCGATCGACGCAAGACACTCCTCCAGCATTATGGGTGTCCGTACGTTCCGAGGAGCCAACATCGACTCGGACCATTACCTTGTTGTAGCCAAGGTACGGTTGCGGATATCCCAAACTACGCCAAGACAAACTAATGCTGTGAGAAAATTTGACGTCAGCCGGCTACAATCGCAAGAGACCGCCAAGTCCTTTTCCGATCGAGTGTCTCTTAATCTCTTAAGAGGTCCAATGCCGCCAGCATCAAGCATCGAAGACCACTGGAAACACTGCCAAAACACCATCAGAGATGCCGCTTCTGATGTGCTGGCTTTCACTCGTCCACCACAACGAAACCCCTGGTTCGATGATGAATGCCGGCAAGCACATGCAGCTAAGCAAGATGCATATAAAGCGGCACTGCTTAGAAGGACCAGAGCTGCTCATGAGCTCTATGAGCAGAAGGGGAGAGAAGAAGAAAGAGCATGAGAAGCGCGCGATCGAGGAAATTGAGAGATGCTACTCCAGGAATGAGGTTCGGAAGTTTTACCAAAAGGTAAAAATAACATGCCGCGGAAACAAACCCCGAACCGAAGCCTGTATAGATGAACAAGGGAACATCGTAGTAGAATCGCAGTCGATGCTGAGGAATTGGAAAGATCATTTCTGCAGACTGTATAACGGCGATGATGGACCAAATACCGCTGTCAGGCAGAATCAACCTTTCAACCTGGACGATGATGACCAACAATTCCGTCCACCCGACCTGGATGAAGTGAAGATAGCCATATCGAAGCTTAAGTCCAACAAAGCTGCTGGAGCGGATGGCCTGACTGCCGAGCTCTTCAAGGCGGCAGGCGATGATTTGGTAAGGAGCATACGCCAACTCATCTGTAAAATATGGTCGGACGAAAGTATGCCCGATGAATGGAACCCCAGCATTGTTTGTCCAATTCTCAAGAAAGGAGACCCTCTGAACTGTCTCCTTAACATCGCATATGAGATCTTATTTGCCGTATTGTGTGAACACCTGAAGCCGTTCGTCAACAACCTGATAGGTCCATATCAGTGTGGCTTCAGGCCAGGAAAGTCCACCATCGACCAGATATTCACACTACGGCAGACCTTGGAGAAGACCCATGAGCTTCAGATCGATACCCACCACCTATTCATCGATTTTAAGGCCGCGTATGACATAATCTATAGAGGCGAGCTATACAGAGCAATGTTTTGTTTTGGCATCCCTGCCAAACTCGTCCGTCTGTGCAGGATGACGATGGAGAATGCACGCTGCTCCATCAAGGTCGGTAAAGATCTCACCGATACCTTCGATATCCAGAAAGGATTTAGACAAGGCGATGCGCTATCATGCGATTTTTTCAACATCGTACTTGAAAGAATAGTGCAAAACTCACGAGCAAACACAAGAGGCACTATCTTTCAAAAGTCCGTCCAACTACTCGCATACGCTGACGATATTGACATAATCGGGAGAAAGCAGCGTGATGTCAGTGGCGCTTTCGCGAGTATTGAGACGGAAGCGGCGAAAATGGGTTTAGCGGTCAATGAGGGCAAGACCAAGTAAATGCCCGACGTCTCGGGCAGAACGTCACCCTCGTCAGATATAACTTTGAGGTAGTTAAGGACTTTGTCTACCTAGGCTCCGCTATAAATACAGAAAACGACACCAGCGCTGAGATCAAGCGAAAAATAACTCTTGCCAACCGCTGTTTCTTTGGGTTAAGAAGGCAATTGAGTAGCAAAGCCCTCTCTCGGACAACAAAAGTCACCCTTTATAAGACTTTAATAATTCCGGTCCTGCTGTATGGCGCAGAGGCATGGACATTATCAAAAATGGATGATGGTGTTCTTGGTTGCTTCGAGAGAAAAATTCTTCGGGCGATCTTCGGTCCCGTCTGCATTGACGGTGAGTGGAGGAGGAGATACAACGACGAACTGTAGTGACTGTACAGCGACATGGACATAGCCAAAAGAGTGAAGATCCAAAGACTGAGATGGCGGGGTCATGTAGAGCGCATGTACACCAATGCTCCGGTCCGAAAAGTCTTCGAATCCGCCCCCGAGGGACAGCGCAGTAGAGGAAGGCCAAGACTCAGGTGGCGCACGCAAGTGGAAGAGGACCTCAGCCAACTTAGCGTGCGAAACTGGAGGCAGCTAGCCAGGGATCGAGTTGGCTGGAGAAGCTTGTTGCCTGAGGCCCAGGTCCACCACAGACTGTAACGCCACCTAAAGTAAGTAAGTAGGTAAGTTTTAAACAAGTATGCAAATCATGCCTCGAAATTACCATTTTTAATCAATGTCGAAATTTTTTGAGTTAAAGTTCTTAAGTTGTTGTTTTTTTTTTATAATGTTAATTTTTAATGTACCCACCTCCAATAGATACGTAACTTAATTTGAAATCCCCACTGCAGTTAAAGGTTAACGCACAATCAATTATCGTCGTTAAAACCTAGGGTTCTCCATTAAACGTCACTCTATGTACTATGCATGGGATGGATGAAATTATTTTTGAATCCAACACCATCTCTTCGAATAAGGTTGCTGATTGTTGAAAACATTTTCCCTCACAATTCTCAAGAAGTAGTTCACACTAAACAATCACTTGCTTATGCTATACCTGTCATCATTGTGTTGACAATTCAAATGCTTCTCCATCAAGAAACCGAGACAGGGAATTCTAACACTCAATAATTAGAATTCCAAGACCGTTACTGACACAGCCTGCGTAATTTTTAACGATTATACGTGTACATCTCCTTAATTGCTCACTTCAGAACAACTTGAGCAATCGTCAAGGGTATTTCATCTGTCATCATAGTCATTGTAGATATCTCACACACTAACCTCTCTTATACAATATTATCACCCTTTCAGCCTACAATTTAGTGTTTCGAGAAGATTTCCAACCAATTCCACCCTTCAAACACACGCTATCTTTAGTATTCTGCACGACATGCAGGTAATCCTATTGCCATCATCGCACGACACTTGTAACTCCTTGGTGTCAGATAAATAGAAATTCATACCGTTGCTAGACCAACACAGACACACTAGAGACTCTGATGACTGGTTTTGGTATTTTTTTTTTTTTTTTTTTTGTAGTCCTCTGGGAAGTGTAGGTATAAAAGGATATTCAACCAGAGGGTTGGTCTTGGTTCTTGTTAAACTGTTGCCATACAGTAGAAATTTCGACCCCAAAGGAATATGAATACAAAGGCAGAAAAGGATATCCCCCCAGAGGTGAGATAAAACTTGGATGCCTGCTATCGTTTACGTATTTTTGTTAATTGAAAAAGGAACTAACGAGTAAAGTGGTTACGTGGTAGCTCCCTCTTGGCATTTGGAAAACTGAATTTTTCACTTCTCCATATCAGCATTCAAATCGTTCGTTGGGTCGCGGTCGGTTGCGGTTGGTCGCAAGCGTGGTGCTCTAACGAACTCAATTAAAATCTTATTTCAATGAAAAATATTGAATTTTTTATCACTTTTGAATTTCACCAGAAGGCCATCAACGGAATTGCTTTATATTCAGTTTTTAAGAGCTGTGACGCTGGAATATATAAAAAAAAATTTCAATTCGGCTAAATGGCGAGATTTGACTTTTGCTTGCGGCGGCAGGAGAGACTAGATTTCAACAACCATAGTGCTGTTTGATTTATCGACTCCGAAAGGTCAAAGTAAAAGATACAACCTTTATTATTGACAGATGCTTTGACTAAGGAAGGGCTTACAGGGTTTTAGGGCTTTAGGGTTTTAGATTCGACTTTTTGTTTGATATTGGGTTTTGAATTTAATGACAACTACCATTGTAGCTAGACCGAGGTTTAGGTTGAACAACAACTGAACACTCAGAATCTGCACAAGCGCTGCTGGATTAACTTTGGTGCAATCGCGTGATTTTAGAAAAAAGAAACTCCGAGACGAGGCCGATGGCAACATCAGAAGTGAAAACCAGCAATAACCTCATTTGAGCCACTTCAGCGAATTTCTCGTGGACTATCGAGCCTTAGGAAGTTGAGCGATGGCAAAGGTGTCTCAAGCGGACCAACTGCAGTCTTCAGACCTGCTTAGTAGGGGTTAGGCCTAGAAACCTATGCTCTGGGGGTTGTGTCTATATTATACAATGTGTTGTAAGGTAACAAACAACAAATGATATGGATGGGCTTGTTGCTGATGATAGCACACAAAAAATGAACAATGCTTGCTTTGGTACACATCTACAAAGGAACTTGGCAGTCACCCGATCAACGAGATTGATTCGATAACGACAGACACACAACTTAGTTCCATTTTTTGGATGTACGTACGTTCATCAACATCGAATCACACTTTGTTATCAGAAAGATGCAAAACGGAATATTGCGGACGCTAGAATACCCAAGAAGTATTGTAATCGGTTTTGTTTTCAAAAGACTGTTTTATCCGTTTTACCGAGTTTTTGAAAGCCTTTCAAGAAGGAATTCCTATGCTGCCATCATCAGGAGCATAAAAGCAGTGTTGATATGCAATTCACATGAATATTAGGTACAACCAAACATCTTGTGTGGCAAAGAGTGTGGCACATAGCGAAGCAAGAGCCTTACAAGGAGGTTCAAGGATCTCTGCGCAGGGTCATCGGCTTTTCAGAAAGCTCTAAATCGAAACTTTAGAGGTTCGGAGACTTGCTTAAAAAGAAGACATAAACAATGACGGAAACATAGTAGCAGAGTCACAATTCATACCGGGAAATGTAGAGGACAACTTCTGCAGACTGTTTAGCGGCGAAGACACCCAACTCCCCCTATAAAACGGAATGAACTAACCAATGTGGACGATCATAGATAACAACTTTGGTCACCTGGCCAAGAGGAGGTCTATTTAGCAAAGAACAATAAGGCTGCAGGACTAGATAGACTTCGAAATATTCTCCTTCCGATGCAATACAATTGTTACAGCAATTCAATAGTAAATCCATTGCCTGATCGACCTCATTTTTCGCAATTGCCTTCAGTGCCCGTTTTGAAGCTGCTTGAGCAATCGGAATGTCGTCCAAAAAGCAATCTTTCAATTTCATTTTCGATTTCTGGAACAAACAGAAGCCACACGGTGCTAAATCAGGTGGATATGGCATATGATTTAGACACACAAACTTGTTTTGGAGACAAAAATCGACGAATAGTGAGTGCTGTGTGAATCGGTGCATTATCGTTCAACAGAAACCAGCTTTGTTTTGAACTAATCCTCGTGAAGAACGGTTCGAATAGTCTGCTTGTTGATCTTTAAGGCCTCTTCTGTTATTCTCAGTGAAGCGTTGCAGTTTTTTGTAACAAAATTACGTCCTTTTGGATTATTGTAGGTGTCGGAACTGAAATTGGCCTTCCTGTGTGTTTGTCATCCTTCAGTGTTTCCCTTCGGCCCAAAAAACATTTATGCCACTCGAAAACAAGTGTTCTACTCTACAATCATCACGGTTCACTTGTTGCATCAATCGATATGATTCAAATGCAATTTTCAACATCGAATGAAAGGGTGTTCTGAGAAAATAGTTTCTATAATTGTTAAATGTCAGCCAAATTACATGCAATTTTGAGAGATAGTAGAGAACGCTTTAAGCTGCAAAACGCTTGTTCATAAATATATAATAGATGGCGCTCTTGGTTGCTGAGATATGCCTCTAGTCCGTGATATTATTTGCCCCACTGTGTATATTTTCGAAAGAAAGGACATCCAATATTGTACCAGTTGGGCACTGCACTTGCCACTGATATGGTTTTTAGTCAAGCTTTTGCTCTTGTTAGGAGTTTTTGTAACTTCTAAGGACACTTTTAGATATCTAGTCTTCATTCTGCTTGTGCTGTGCTACTCGTATTTCTGGCTTTGAGTTTTCAAATTTTATCTTGAAGTAAGCTAAGCAGCTTACACTGTGATGAAAATTACTTATTTGGATGTGCCTTCAGCTAGAGGCTTCATCTTCAAAAAGACTTGCTTCTATTTCAATACTCACAAATGCACTAGTAAGTGCTCACTGTGTTTCATAAACATCTTGTGAGCTTCTTTGTTGGCTTTTGAATTTTAATAATTTTCGTGGCGCATATCACAAAGTCTAGATGCGCGTTTCAGCCAAACTTCGTCTAACAATATTTCAAACATAACAACATCGAAGAAATACTGCGAGAAGATTTAACGTCGAACGGATACAATCGCTACCTTCAACTCGCCAGAGTCTTAACAGATAGCATAACCCTCAAATCCTTGACATTATTAAGGTTTTCTGGCGCCTTGTGTGAACGCCTGAAGTAATTTTTTAATGATCAGATTGGCTTTGTTAGTCCGGTATGTACAACAATTAGGATTTTAAATCTGCATATGAAAGTGTGTATAAAGTAGTCAAATTCATCAAGAAACACTAAGATGACTCTATATCAGATCATCGCACTCCTGATTTGCGGGGCAAAGGAATGTACCTTAGCGAAGCTGGATAAAGATATTCTTAAGCCTTTTTTACGCGTGATATTTGGTCCCTTTCGCAATGATACTCGTATGTTGTTCCATCTAAGTGACTAAGTAGGGATCTCATTGTTTTTGACATAAGATATCTATAATTATGTCTGCCAAATCAGTCAAAATTCGGTCAGAAATCTTGCTTTTCAATTCACTGACATTGCTTTATCTTGTATAGTCGCAACTCTTGACGGTGTTCTTTGTTTAGGCCAGATTTCTGCAACGCTGGCTAAGTAATACCCACCCCCGAACCCTTTCTATAAATACAAACTTTTCCGACTGAGCTCGAGCATTCCAGAGATACTTAATCAATTCGTAGATATTTCTTTTATAACAACCTATCTTATCCTGAAAAATCCTTATAAACCTCATTCATATAAGTTCAAGATGCTCATGCTAGGTAATATGTTGAGATCAATTCAATCATGCGACTTCATTTGGTTTCATCTGGAGAGCCATACTCGAATCTTAGAGCTAAGCAAGTTGACACTCCTCGTGCAGCTCCTCTTGTATAAAAACCCAAGCTGCCACGAAGTGACTCAGGGATAGCGGTTCCTCGCGGGTTGATCAGAAAAGTGACCGACCGAAATCCAAGAAGGCCCAAAGGCAAAAGAAGAAAAAACAGCAATCAAGGAACAGCGTGCCCGCAAAACGCGCACAACAACTTCCCCCGATGCCCACGACTACAAGCCAAAGGCAGGAAGGCCCCTAACCCAAAGAGTGAAAAAAGGTGGAGGGGCGAAAAAAGAGGATACGTTCGAGAGCAAGGCCCGTTGCAGTCATTATTGCCTCCAACGCGGAAACAAGCTACGCTTGTCATCAGGATAAATGAATCTCTGCAGGCACTCGGAGGCAATGTTAAAAGGATACGCAGGACAGCCAAAAACGAGCTGCTTCTAGAGCTGAAAAGAACCCCCGATAATAACGCGAAAGCGCTGCAGGCAACGGTTGGGAGCATCCTCGGAGATACTGCAACAATTGAAACCAAAGAACACACCAAGACCATCTAAGTTAAGGAATTGGACGTCACTTGGGGCTGCGGTTCTCTTCTCAGGGAGGAAACAGCGAGGCCTCCAAACAGCCCTCATCAGACTGCCGTTAGCAGACGCTAATAACCTGCTGAAAGTAGGAAACGTTCATATCGGCTAGACGGACGGAGGGCCACTTCACGGCTGAATGTAAAAATGAGTCTAAGTGCGCCATTTGCGGAGACAACCACGCGGCCGGAATTCCGCAAAGCGGTGGAGAAACTCCGGAAATGAGAGTTCTCGAACTAAACCTCAACCACTGCATATCGGCGCAAGACCTGCTCCTCCACAAGCACAGCACTGACTTGGTTATACTGTTTGAGTAACACCACAATAGACCAGACGCATCATGGATGTCAGACGCGACAGGAAAGGCAGTGATCTGGATAGCTAACAGAAAAGCCTTCCAGTCCATCTACACAACCACTTTACGTGGGCGAAGGTGGAGGGGGTCTATTTCCTTTCGTGCTATGCTCCTCCTAGCCTGGATCAGGAGCAATTTGAGCAGCTAATGCTCGAAGTCACCTGTGGTCATCGTGGGAAACTTCAACGTTTGGTCTACAACGTGGGGCAGCAGACTCACAAATGCCAGAGGAAGATCGCTGCAGGAATGGTTCACGTCACTAGACGTGATTTCTGGAAGCGGGCCGGAACCGTTCGGCGATCGACCACATCTATAGTCACGTTAAACGTGAGGAACTCTTCAACTCAGCCAGATGATCTCGGATCATACAAGCACTGGAGGCCCTTGGGGTGCCAAACTACCTCCAGAGAATCGTGCGCGATTACTTTAGGGATAGAAGGCTGCAATACACAACGAATGTCGGTATACAGCGTTACAGAGTGACATTCGGAGTCCCCCAAGGTTCGGCGGTGGGCCCCATCTTCTGGAACGCGATGTACGTCAACGTTCCCGAGATTGCACTGCCCGAGGAGTGCACGATCGCGGGGTACGCGGATGACCTGGCCGTAGTGGTTGTGGCTAAGACTATTGAACAAATTACGACTAAAAGCACGGAGGTGGTCGGCATGGTGACCAGTTGGCTTCAAAGAAACGGAAAACTGGCGGCACAGAAGTCCGAAACAGTCTTCTCGACCACAAGAAAAAAGAGAGAGGTCTGTTCTTACGGTCACATCGAAGCCTTTCTTGAGATACCTGATAGTCCTCCTAGATGCAAGGATCTTCTTTAAGGAGCATCTTAAGCAAGTAAAAAGTAAAGCCGACAGGATCATGATGGCTCCGTCCCGGATAATGGCAAATACATCGGGCATCCAATCTAGTTAGCAAAGGCTGCTAGAAAGGGTCATAAGCACGGTGATTTTGTACGCGGCTCCCATCTGGCCGACCAGATGAACGCTTTGAACCTTTACTAAGGATATTCTTTTGACGAAATACCTAACTGTGGTTCCAAGAGGAGCTTCCCGTCCAGACAATGAGGACATGTTTTCAGTGCGGTTAAAGACCGACACTGACTTTTAGGCTTTCGATACTATTGAGTCCTCTTTAAAAAAAAAACATAAATTCCTCGTGCTGGAGGTAATTTTCCACAATTAGGTCTTAGTTGTCCAAATCGAGAACACACTTCAAACACAAAGCTCCTAAAAAAGTGGGAGCAGCTGAAATCAGGTATAAAGATAGTTATCCAGCCAGAACGTATTAACGTCAAACAGAATAGTTTAGAAAGAGTGTAATCGGTACATAGGTGCTGAAATCAATTTCAAATTTTCGTATCAGAAAACAAGAAGCTTACGAAATTTGATCCTTGGAGAGTGCCTCATAAATAAAAATTCAAATTTCCTTCAAAACTTTCAATTGATTTCGAATTCCTCTGTCTAAATCGACATTAAATTTTCATGTCATGTTCAAAGGAACTTTTTCAACCCCTCGAAGACGAGTTATTCTCCTCTGATATGAGCCCCAGATAGGTCCTCTCTTCAAGTATTTTAGCTCGACATCAACGCATGTGACAAAAACCAAAGAAAAAAAGAAGAAAAACGCACTTCAAACTTATTTGATATACGACTATAGGTACGAGTACACCAGCTCCAAGGAATTTTTATCTCAAAAACTGACGTGCTTTGGTTTCGCGAAATCTCCGTCAATTCTGCTTATAAAAGCAAATCGTTTATTTTACGGAATGGATGTCTCCTTGAAACAAAAATGTGGTGCCGCCAGGAAGTACTTTTTCCAAGTCCTGTCTAACGCAAGACTCCTATAACTTTGTTGAAATAAAATCCACATGTCGTATCCTTACGCGTCAAGCACTTTTCAAAGAAAAGTTTAAATTGTCTAAGACTGTGTATGCCATTTGTGAATATGATTCCACTTTAAGCAAATTATATTTCAATCCACAAAATCAGGGTGGCAGACTAGGAACTGTGATATGGAGTACTGCAGCATTTTTCCCTATTCGTAGTGCCCTCGGTGAGATTAAAGTAGGTCCCTTCTCACCGGGGAATCCAAATGATGTGGAAAATCTTGATGTGACTGCTGGCATAAAAATTGATTTGGGATAGTTTTCGGGGGAAAGTTACTAACTGCAGTCTGATGAAGAAGTAGCAAGGAAGATACACGACATGTTGAGGAACCCCCTCCTATTCTCAGGGGATATTCGGTTATTGAGTTCAAGAGTTCGTTATTCATTTTCAGTGCATGAGTATGCATCCGGATGAAATGGATTGTGAGGAAGTTGTAGAATGTCGGCAGTCGGCTCGGCAGAGTTCTATGTCGAAGTACTTGTCATTTTTGTTGGAAATGCTGCCCATCATAGTGAATTCATAGTTTTTGAAGAACCAATAAATGCCAGATTAATTGCATCTTTACGTAATATTTTCAACCTTACATTTAAGACGGTTTGTCAAATTGTGTGTGAATGTGTTCCCTCTATTGTATGGGTTCGTAGAAGGAGGGTATCATCGATTTGAATTTAGCAGGTTCTTGTGCAGGATACAGGTAAATATTTGTGGATGATCAGGGATAACTACAAAATTAGTATTTACAATTCCAGCGCGTTGAATGTCTCTCTTAGAATACACTTGTTTGGCACCACAACATAATGATGTCAAAATAGAGTATCTCTACCTAAAGCTGCAATACTGCTGGTATCCTTAGGATGTTGTTTGCATTGTACGACGCATTGATTTACATTTATGTCTCTAATTGGACGACCGATTGTTACTTATGCTGACGATTCCACTCTATAAGTCATCAAATTTCTCCCATTGCCCCTTTCTCTCCGCGGTAAGGACGAATCATAATATTACGAGTAGCGCACTCAAAATCTAAGTAGTACAACTACCTATTGTAGAAAAACTAATTTTAGTCTAGCATACAAGGCGAAGTGGTAAGCTCCTATCAGTGCAGTGATCTGCAAAATTGGCAAAATATTCACTCTACGATAGGGGCAGACATCCTTGTCAGAATGACGATTGATTATTGCTGTGTACTTAGGATAGGGAAATAGAAAATAGTCGCTGGAAGATCATGGACCTATTCGTAGTCCATTTTGTGACATTTTGACATAGTGAGCGAGCCAGTACTTTCGACAATCACATGTGGATGTTCAAACATCCAATCGGCGTATGTTCTATGCATTCCGTGGCCAGGTGGTTCCACTTCTTGAGTGAGTTGAACTATATTAGGTTGTTGATGCAATTCCAAATGCGAAATATGCCATAAGACAAGATCGAGTGAAATGAACCAGCCTTTTTGATGTACGTTTATGGTATTTAGCGCCTTATCTTTTGAGGCTTCCCACGAATCGAACCAATTATTAGTATCTTGTATGTAAAGTGCTCCTCAGGCAGCCCATGTGCCGTGGATCGCAACATGTGATAATCGAAAGGGTCAATGTCTGGTGAGTATGGCGGTTGGGGCAGGAATTCCTAGTTGAGTGTTTCCAAGTTGGTTTTGACCGGTGCCGCAACCTCTGGACGAGCATTAATTCTGTCATATCCGGAGTATAGTATTAGGCCCGTTTTTGCTTGAGTACTCGGCTCAATCTTAATTTTGTTTGGTAGAGAGCTTCAGCAGTGGTTATGTTATGTGTGCGCAACTCAAATTACAAAATACCAAGCTAATCCCACTAAATACACAACATGCGTTTTTTTTTCATGAATACACGGTTTGGTTGTCAACGATGAGGCATGGCCACGTGGCCTCCATGATTTGCTCTTATTTGGTTTATCGTAGTGGATCCATTTTTCATCAGCAGTGACTATACGAGGCCAACAGGTCTTTCGTTTATGCCTGACAGGCAGCATTTCTCATGTGTTACATCGGTGTGGAATGTGTTTAGGCTTCAGTTCAAATACAGCCTAATTTCCTTGCTTTTGAATCATTCCCAACAATTTTAAACAAAGTGAAATTGCTTGCTGAGTCACTTCTTATGCAAGAGCAAGTTCTTCTTACTTGAATCTTCGTCCCATGATCCTTCCAATTCTGTGTCTTTATACACTTTCGGCCTTCCGCTAAGGTCTTTGTCTTCGACGTCAAAATCACGCTAACTTCTCTAATTTAAAGAAGCCTCACCATATGCTTTTACAAGCAATCAATGTTGATCAGCTGCAGATTTCTTCAAGCTAAAGAAGTACGAGTAAGTCAAAAGCTGCCACAAATGACGCTCATTCGGCTCAAAACTCGACATTTTCGTACAAAAAAAAAATTATATGGTGCAGATACAAAATCGCTAGTACAATAGTTCATGGTTATGGTGTTGACAGATGTCCAACCTTATGGTATGATGCTTATATCTGAAATTTCCAACCATAACTTACTGGTGGAGCCGTATTTTGTGAAACGGCGGGACCTTTTTTGTACTCCTGTATTTTTTGTCTCGGCAGCGTTCTCACAAATGAAAGAAGCTCTAGACCCCTAATCCATCAAGACTCTTATAACGTGCTTCTTCTTATTTGAAGAAAGCACCTTGACTAAGGATGTAGCAAACAAGGCATTTAACCGTGTTTTACGGAAATGGCAGAGACAAACGTCTTTCTGTAGCATGCTCGTTTATTTGAGTTTCTATCAAAACCCCCATTTCCTTACCCTGTTCCTCAAATGTCTTCTGCGTACGTCCACGACTGTAAATACAGACCAGCTGCTTTGGCACTAAGTGAAACACCATTAGACCCCGGCTCACACCTATCAGATCACTCTGATCTGAAACTGCCTGGCTACGAACTAGTGCCATTATTCTTTTCTCACCGATGTCTCGCCATATACATGCGTAATGATGTAGCTTACCAAACTCCACAACAATGTAGTCCCTGTTCTAACCCGGAATTCAATTTCATGTGGTTAAAATTCTACCTCCGTTAGCAAGTTATCCACCTCCTCCTTATTTACAGAAGCCCCAAACTGGACAGCATTTCAACCTTTAACGAGTTTGATGCGCTGTCTCATTCTGAGATCGTTATTACGGGCAAATTTTTAATATACACAATTTTGGGTGACTTCGATATTCTGGACAGACAACACCCGAAGGACGGTGTATTGAGATCTTCTTGACAACTTGACCCAGCTTGTAAATGAGCCCACGCCAGCCCCAGACGTTGATAGTCACACCGCTAACACCCTGTACTTGTTTCTAACCTCTCACCCTGATAAGTACACTGCTGATGTGCAGGCTCGTCGGACCATTGTGCCATATCAGCTAAATTCTCGTACATTGACAACACAGTTAGAGAAAAAATTCCTAAAAGAACAGTATGGCAATACGAGAAAGCCAATTGGAGCGGACTTAACACCTTCTTTAGGAATTTTAACTGTTTGTTATGTTTTCTCTAGAACGACGGGGATGCCGCTGCTGATATGATCAGAGACACTATTCTTTTTGAATGAGATCCCTTATCTCTCACCGGATAAATAGAATCAGATCAAAGGAAAAGGCGTGGTACGACTCGAGCTGTAAAGAGGCTGTCAGGGTAGGAGAAATGTTTTTTCGGTTGTGAAAGACCAACCCGACCCGACAGGAAAACAATGTCCCAAAGGTAGTAAAAACTGTTGGTCGTTCGTCTAAGACATTAGAAATTCTGCCTCATAGTCCATCCCAATTTTTGTCAATGATCTCTTGTTTGCTCTTTCTAATCCAATATATTCCTTTGCTGACGACAGTAATCTTTGCTTCTCATATTCGTTTCCAAACTCACGTCCCTGATCTTCGCCTGTAGAACGGGAACGGCAGCGTATGTTAAGCTCATTCAATTCAGATATTAACAGCATGACCAATTGGGGAACTATCAACAGAGTGGAATTTAATGCTTCCAAAATACAATGCTGTATGCTGTCGCTATTATCCATGAATTCCATGAATGGCACTTGCATTGTTGAAACCGAAAAACTTTCCCTTCTCGGTATGTGTGTCAATGACGGCTTACGTTGGAAAGACCACATATATAAGGCTTTCATCCGCCTAAAACTGGAGTACAATGCTCACATCTGCTCCTAAGACTTCCTTGCACCTACTAGATAGGATTCAGAACCGTGCGATAAAACTTATGGGTGATGTCAATACTACACAGCCTATTGACAACGAAATATGTATAGCAGTTCTCCTTGAGTTCACGCTCTGTTGCTAAAAAAGGTTGTATATACATTTAATTTCTTATATTCTTCTTCGAAGTAACTAAATTCTTATCTCGGAAATAGATTGCAGTCAGTTATTACAGATTCTTATACCAAAATGATACACTCTGGTGTTCCACAAGGTTCTGTTTAAGAACCACTTTTATTTTCACATCTCGAACATTGTTAAAAACTGCAGTATGCATATGTATGCTGATGATGTGATGTTCGAATATCTCGAACATCCAATTGGCCTTATGGAAGACTGCGTTGCAAGGGTTAATGAAGATCTTAAGAATATATCTAGGTGGTCAATATGTAATAAGCAAAAGTTAAGCCCCTCAAAAACAGTGTGCATTTTTCTTTTTAAAAATTTCATATTTACCCTTCGCTTACCTATTGCGTGGACAATAAAGAACAGTTTACAAAAATGTATGCGGGACTGCAAAAAATAAGATATTCAGCAAATTACTTGAGCCCGTCTGTAAAAAACGGCTAATTAAAACATTTAAAATGCCGTTCTTTTTGTTTGACGGGTCTGTGTTCCCCTGTTGAGATGGTGTTTGTAAATACAGGCTTAAAGTAGCTTTTGAAGAGTGTGTTCGTTTTATCTAAAATATTCCCAGGTCCTCTTCTGTCTCTAGTTGGCTTGTTAATAAATTTGTATTTTATTTTTCGTAATATTTTGAAACATTTTAAAGTCATAAAAAATCAATATCATATTTATTTGTTTGAAATGCTGCAATTTGCCCATTCTAATAGAGGTAACAAACTCATTATACCAACATTCACTTATTGCATAGGAGAACGTTCATTATTTCTGTCTGCAATTCGCATTTGGAATAATCTTCCTCAAGAATTGCAAACTGACAATTCGTATACCTTCTTTCAGAAAAAGCGTTTCCACTTTTTTTCCGAAAACACCATCAGAACGTAAAGTCAAGATGCATCGGATAAAGAATAGTGCCGCAGTGCGTCCCAGCTTGTCGTAAGTGGCGACTAAATAGGACACCAATCATATACAGGCAACTATGACACCAAAAATGAGCCTGTGACACTTTAACACCTTAAAACTTTCCCACAAGTTTGTATGCAATCAGTGGGTTCCCACGCCTGGAGACTACCGGTGGGGTAAAAGAACAGTCAATCAATTCGAAATGAGCATACAAGTGTCAAACCACTCAAACTTTAGATACACTGCATGGAAATGATCGCAATTAATAGCACTACCCCGCTGGGCACCACGATTGCAACGCACTCGGGTGATCCCAGAGCAAGCAGAAGTGCTTGTGTCAGAGTCCGACGGATTCCGGGGGCGGGCAAAATGAAGTTTCCAAAATATTTTCATAAACTTCGGTTTGCAAGTTGGAACGTCGGATCGATGACCTCAAAAAGTTTAGAACTGGAAGCGATTATGCGTCGCAGAACTCTACAAATCTTGTGCGTACAGGAAACGAAGTGGTGTAATACAGGAAATAAAGCGCGTTTTCTAGATTGAAAAACTAAGGCATTTAAGATGTTCTACCATGGAATGGTCAATGGACGAAACGGTGTTGGAATCGTTGTTGCATCGGATCTTCTAAGCAACATTGTTGGTATCTTGAAAATAAGCGACCGCTTGATGAGTGTTAAACTCGTCATACACAATGAAACGTGGAACATTGTTAGCGCTTACGCTCCACAAAATGGATGCGACCAATCAGAAAAAGATACATTTCGGTCAGAGGTCGGTAATTTGCTTAGAAATATACCTATCGATGAGATGCTCTTCGTAGCCGAAGATTTAAATGGCCACGTCGGAGAAACAAATGTTGATTATGAGGACTGCCACGGCGGTAAAGGCTTTGGAACCAGAAATTCAGCTGGCGAAGACATCCTTGTAGCGTGTAGGGCTTACGGCTTAACCGTCTTAAATACAATGTTTATTAAACATCAACGACATCTTATCACCTATAGCAGCGGAGGCCACGAAACGCAAATAGATTATCACCTCTGCAAAATGTCGATGAGAAACCGTGTTAAGGACTGTAAAGTAATACTTGGAGAATCGCTAGTAAGCCAACTCCGTCTGCTCATTACAGAATTTTTCACAGCGGAACCACCGAAAACACGGGCATCGTTTGGAAAGCCAAAAATCCGGTGGTATAATCTATCGAAGGAACAAAGCGCAAGATTTATCGCACTGGCTAAAGAAGTATTTCACAATATAAACGGTATCGCAGACTCACTAAGCCCGCAAGAAATGTGGAACAGAATGCAAGAGGAATGCATAACACTCGCAAGGTCCCATCTGGGGACTATATCGAAATACCATCACGTCGGCAAAGAAACATGGTGGTGGAATGACGAAACCAAACGAGCTGTGGCCGACAAGAAGAGTGCATTCCAAGCGTGGACAAAATGCGATCGGAGCGACCATATCGAAAAAGCTCGACTGGCTCTTGAATACGAGCGTCTTAAAAAGATCGCAAAGAAAGTCCTGGCTCGAACTCGAGCGGCAGAAGCGGAAAACATGTACCAGGAGTTGGAACAAATATCATCACGATCGGCAAATAGAAGACAAGCCATCCAAGAAGTTCAAACGTCGTACAACACTAAAATGCCAAATATTTTTAAGCTCGCTGCACAGAGGAGAAAAAATTCAATGGAAATAACCTCGCCGAAATACATCAAAAACGCAGACGGTCGCTTACTAACAAATGAAAAGGAAATTTGTGACCGGTGGCTTGAATACTGCAAGGAGTTGCTTTACAAACAGTTCGAGGAGGAAGTTTCGGACTTTTCAATCGAAGAAATAAGTATAGCAATTGGAAAAATGAAGCGGGGGAAAGCGGCGGGACCAGACAGCATTCCATCAGAGTTTTGGTCGAAGATGGAAGGGATCGGCAGCGTTTGGCTATCGAAACTTTTAAATAAATTAAAATGTGGACAGCCTATGCCGAATCAATGGAGAAGTAGCTTCTTGGTTCCATTATACAAAGGAAAAGGCGACACTCGAGAATGCAACAACTACCGTTCAATCAAGCTTATGTCACACACAATGAAAATCGTCGAAAGAGTCTTAAACGAACGTCTTCGGCAAATAATAAAGCTCGATAATAGCCAGTGTGGATTTGTTGAAGGAAGATCGACGGTCGATGCTATCCAAAGCCTACGAATAATAATGGAAAAGCACCGAGATTCAAGGGATTTACACATGGTATTTATCGACCTCGAGAAAGCATTTGGTCGAGTGCCTAGGGATCTCATATGGGCCGCGATGAGGTCTTAAAACGTACCGGAAACGTATGTTAGAATAATACAAGACATGTACGGAAACGTGAAAACTGTGGTTAGAAGCTCTGCTGGACTAACGAGAGAATTTCCAGTTAATGTCGGAGTGCATCAAGGAAGCGTACTTAGCCCTTTCCTCTTTAACGTAGTATTCGACTGCCTTTTAAAAGACTACATGCGCGAAGCAAATGTAACGCCAATTCTCTTCTCTGACGACGCAGTTATACTTAGCGATAACGTCGAAGATTTACAGAACGCCTTAGATTCATGGAGAAATGCGCTAGAGGAAAACGGGTTTAAAATAAGTCGTTCAAAGACGGAGCATTTGACGTGCCCATTTGCGCATCCGTTACGACCTGTTCCGGATATAATGTTAGACGGAATAGTTCTTCCGAAAAGCACTATCTTTAAGTACTTAGGATCAATCGTTAACAATCGTAAACCACAGAGTGAGTGTGGGATGGATGAAATGGCGGGAAAATTCGGGAATCTTTTGCGATCGAAAATTTCGACCTAAATTGAAGAGAAAACTCTACACCACGATTTCTCGACCAGCTCTTATGTACAATTAACAGTGCTGGAAAATGAAAATGTTAAGGATGTCTAGTGGAGTCACTAAACCCGATTGCATTAGATCCACGCGTATAAGCGAAAGTCTACATATAAAGAATTCGGTAACTGAACGGTTTAAGGCGAATATAATAAGCTGGTATTGCCACGTTCAAAGAAAATCTGCGGAAAATCTGGGTAAAAAGTCACTATCCGCTATGGTCACTCCAACTCTAAGAAAACGAGGTCGGAAAAAGAATTCCTGGATTACTCAGATGGCAAATGCGCAACATCGCCTGGGGCCTACCACTGAAGCGATCCAGGACCGAACATTATGTAGACGCGTTCTGCGGTCTGCGACATTAGCCAACCCCATAAGCAGAGGAGCAGCGATGCAGTAAAAATGGGAAACTCGTTACGCATAAGTTCGTATAACGAGGAAAGGGTTAATAAAAGGATAAGAAGAAGAAGAAGAAGAACGTAGAGCCAAGATGTGATATTTTAATTTTTAATTAAATTTCATTTATTTGAAATCTTTTTTATTTTAATTGTCTTTATATACGTACCTAGGTCCCTTAATTTTTTTTTATTTTTTTTCCGCAATATTCTTATTCTTGTAAGGTCTTTTAAGTTGATGCTTCTTAAAGATATATTATCTTGTATAGTATTATTGTAACTATTAATTTAAATAAATAATCAGCGATTGGTGGACCAGATCATGGAAGAATAAATCCCCTCACATCTATGTATCTAAATTTGTTCTTCTTACGAAAAGAAGGAAGGAAGCCGATTGAACCATGGCCTGGTGGTGTTTAACCACTATTTCAAGTTCGAATATTGTCACCCAGTACAGACCTCCCTCTCTATTCTATACTATGCTTAGGAGAAAGACGGATATTTCGTCGACTCGATCAAGTAACCTGTTGGTCTGGAGAGATATTTTTAGGTTCCTGTGCTTTGTTAGGTAACATCGCCTAGTCCTGTGTTGTTTTCTAAAGGATCAAAAACCTGATGTTACTTTCAAGCTGTCAACCAGTGGGATAGATCCTTTATATAGTTGGTAGTTGTGTCCTTAAAAATAATGTGTGTATTTTCCTAGCCCCCAAAATTATAATTGTGAAGAAAGTTTGATGGTCTTTTAATGGACATTATTGTTCACAACTATTTGGCGAATTCCTCTGATTTGAAGGTAATTGTGAATTAAAGATATATTCTCCAGACTAGCCAAGGTCTGCTTAAATGGCATCTAAGTTATTTCTAAATAACGACATCAAACCAAAAACTGAAAATAATCTTGGGCGCTTGAGAATATACTGTTTTCAGTATATTTTCAGTCCCGTTTGAATCAATGGAGGATGGGGGAGACATTTCTTTTCCGAACTATATGGGCTGTATATCGTTGCCGACCACACCAGCGGATAAACCAGCTTATAAACCTCGGTCACCTTGAGCTCGTGTGCAGCAGCGTTTCGACCAAGACAGTTTTCAATTCGAAACAAGATTAAGGAAGTAAGTAGTATACGGGGTATATAAAGGGAAAGGGGATCTCTGACACGTTTACAATAACTAGCGTTTGACAATCGAGGGTTACTTATTATAGGTTAAACTATAACCAACTTGTAAACACAACTATTGGAACGAAATTGAAAGAACGGGTGTAATCCTGGACAACTATTACATCAACTTCGAGACGACGAACGACAGGTTGTTGGGGATATAGAGAAGCTTTGGCAAGATACATCATTTTTCAGCAAGGAGAATGCTTTGATATGACCAATTAGAACCTAGTTTTCTCATGAAACAGGCTCTTCATGGAAATACTTCACTGCTGCTTTTCCTCCAAAAATCTCCCTATATCGACGCACTGATGAAAGCCTCTCCCTTGATGTTCATGTCATAAACGGCACTCTATCAGCCATCGTTAATTCAAACAGAGGCAGTCTTTAGTACAATATGCACTGATGGGCTGAAGAATAACCACGTATGTATATGCCAATCTTCCGTTTTTGCCTTGTATCTCTCTCCATTTTTTTCTTTTTCAACCTGGATCTAAGCAATATTTAAACGCTATCCAACAGTCAGTTCTACCACGGATCAAACCATTACCGACTTGACACTGACATTATCCCGAGATTTGACTGCCACTCGAAGGTATTCCGCCAAAAATCCGTGAACATGTCATATTTTATTGTAATTCCCTTTGCCAAACCACGCGACATCTTTTGACATCTGTTCGACCGTCATTTATAACATGCTTACCAACGATCTGCTCAAGCAAAATATATATGTCCCAGCCGTGCATGGATAATATAAAAGTTTGTATAACCACCAGGACAGGTACTCGTATTCGTAGTCTCACTCGTACTCGTACTCGTACTCGTATGTATTCCCATGAGATATGGCAGATTTCACTTTAGTAAAAAGCACCACGTCGTTTCTAGAGTCACGATTGTTCTTTTTCGCGATGGTAATTTTTCTATTGTCTAATCAAGACTTGAAAGTGTACACATCGTTAAATCATTTTTTTATGTCCTACATTTGACTTTCATAATTTTTTTTTGTCTTTGAATTACTTACGACATTTTACAACTCGGCTTGTCCTTGAAGTGGTGAGGAGCAATGAGGGAAGGAATCTGTTTTTTTACAGTCTTCCTCTTTGAGGGAACCCATTAGACGAGCTGACAATACAAACAAAGTGTCTTGGTGCCTGCTATTCTGCTGAAGCTCATATTTTTCTAAATTGACATCAATTTAGATAAGTACTCCCCGAAGGATTAAATGACTTTGCTGACAGCTCATCTCATACGAGTATATGTACGAACACTGTTACATATGTACATATAGTATCCCTGGCTAAAGATATAAAAATAAAAAAAATATTCCAAGGGGTGGAGGTAAAATTATTGGCAGGTGCATGGAAAGAACAAGTCGAGGAAAAGGAATGTTATTAAGTTTGTCATGTGAGTAGAGAATGAAAGGCTAGAGTTGCAAATTAAAGGGAGCGTTGATCTTCCTTGAATCAACGAACTTTTTGTGACAGAAAATTAAAAATCAGTGGTGTACGAGTATAGTCAGTACGCACGGTACCGAAATACTAAAGAAACACGCACGTTCAAGCTAATCATAAAAGTCAAATGACGATGGAACACAGATGCAAATGTCATGCAGCAATTCATATCCTACGCTAGGTATTACTCTTTTTTTTATCGTTATGGACATGTCCTAGAAACTTGGCAAAAGGGACTCTTCGATAAGTCCCATGTCTGAGGTTAACGGACTCTGTTCCGAACATTGAAAAAGCTATCTTTACGTGCGCTGCATGCCCACCAACTGGGATCTCAAATGGATAAATTGTCCCAAACAATCAATACTCATAAAGATGTAATGAAAAAGTCGGCGCTTATAACATATGGATGCCCTAAAGGTATTCTTCTATCAACCCCTCGTAGTTGACAGTTGCATCAGCAAGAGGTATCACATCAGGGCAAGTTCAAACAAAGCGACAAGTCCCCTAGGTTTTGCATTAGAAATTAAACTTTATAGAATGCAGGGGCAGGTCTTGGTTGCCACTGCCTCAATAAACTCAATTTTGCATGACTACTTATATATCGACAGATTGAAGTATGAGGTACGGATCTATCAGTCTGAAGTGAACTTGTCCTCAACTAAAATCAACTATCATAATCTCTCGCCAGCTGCCTTCAGTATCACAATCAAAGTTTGTCGGATTACGTCAACATCTGTACGCCACCATTAATGCGGTCGTAATGTGCGCCTTTCCAAGTTGTAAGAATTACACATTCTTTTCCACAGAATCTGCGTCGTTCAACTGTTAAACATGGCCCAGTCATCTTAGACAGTCTGTAGACAGTTGACTAGACCACTGTACAGCTTATTCCCCATCAATACAAATGAAACCCAAAACCACGGTGTAATCCTATACTCCTAAGAGTAAGACAATTGATCCCCCAGTGATCCTGTACAACCTAGCGAGCTTGGCAGGCATTATACACCGTGTCATATGCTGTTTTAAGCTGGAAATATACAAAGAAAGTGATGTATTCTCTCCTCCTCGTCCATGCAGCCGTCTTGCACCTATGAGGCAGTGGCCGGTGATGACACCTATAATGGCGCTAAGATGTTTTCTTTTTAGAAGAATTAAACTCATGGAGCGGTGCAGATCTTCGGCCAGATTTGTTTAATCGCTAAACATGTTGACTCAATCATCCTCCTAAGGTTTATTCTTTAGTTTAGTTCATTACTGCACATAGCGATTGGTATACCGATGCTACACGAAGTTTCGTTGCCATACTAACTCGTTCGGGAGATATTGAACATCTCGCCATCGGAGGCTGTCAGCTTTCGCCTAATTGTTTACTGCAGCTGCCAATTTCCTACGTAGGTCCTCCCTCAACATCTCAAATCTCCTACCTTGCTTCGAGATCTGTAGTTCCATAATTTTCTTTTCCCTACTTTCAATCTCGAAGTCTCTACTATAGTACCTGTCATATCATGTCCCTCTCTCCTAAAATTTACATAATATGGGGATACCCCCAGCACCTCGTGTTGGGCCGTGCGAATCGCGCACGCTACCTTCGCCAATTGCGAATCCATACGCTCTAAGCGTTGTCTTAATTATTTAATTTATCCTATCCTCAGGACATGATGCCGATGATAATGCGCCGTAAAACGAATTTGTGACTCCTAAGAGTCACAGAGCGCTCTAGGCTGTCTCTGAGGACCGTTTTCACACACGACAACCATGGGGGGAATTTTAAATTTAGACCAGCGGGTCGCTCATTCACCGGTTTCACTTTTTAGCAAATTTTGCAATTCCTTACATACTTTGTTACTTCTAGCCGCATTTTTGGCCAGTAGTGCCCTGCTCCTAGCAAAAGTTTTGCATACACCCATGTGATCAGTAAATGGGTTATCATAGCAAGCTTGTATAATTCCACTTGTTACTGTTATCATCGAATACTACTACAACACATTCCTAGATTCAACAAAGTCGAAGAGTTTGCTCCCCTCTACTCACCACAAGGGGTTAGCTTCTACTGCCGCAATCATCTTTTCAATTCAAGAGCCTTCATCCGCTTAAGAGATCCCTCCCGGACTCCTCGTGATAGCATGTCGGGAACTACATGCTCTTTGCCCTTCCGTTGGATTACTTGGAAATCGAATTTCTGCAATCTATCTGCCCATCGACTTAGTCTCCCTTGGGGTACACTAACGACCTTAAATGTTTGGTCGTAACTTCTCAATCGCCCACAGGACAGCCAAGGATTTGTTCTCTGTGGTTGAGTAGGTAATTCCTCTCACTTCTCTGCAGAGACCTACTAAGATAACAGATAACTTTCTCACCATCGTCGAACTCCTGAGATAATCCGAGGCATCCATCAGAACTACGAACGACATACGAGTATCGAAGTGTGGACATGTCAAAATAGGTGCCGTAACTAAACATTTTTTCGCCTTCCTAAGACCATCCAGTATCTTAAGGTGTTGGTCGAATGTATTTGTGACGATAATAATGACCGCAACATCCCTAGTTATTGGCTTTTTTTTATCAGCAATTGGCCGACCCATCTCATTACACTTCTTTGATTGTGATAGAATCTGATCTTTAGTGCAGACAATGCCGTGGACTTTTAGGGGTTCTTAAATTCCATGTTCGAAACTGACATTCATTTTGCTTGATTCATCAATATATCCACCGAAATTTTTGATTGAAAACTCTTACCTGGTCCTTATTTAAATTTTAATTGTATCTCATCTGTGGCAGTAACCTTGTTGAATTTATGAGAGTTGTACTGGCTTATGAAGGTTTTGTTTGACATTATATCTACTCCAGGGTACAAACTTGGAATACGTAACAGTCGCTCTAAAGGGGAGTTTGCACAGAGCAACCCAAGTATCACATTACTGCGAATACTGTCCCCTCCTCCCTTTCTTGGCTACCGTAACTTGAGTCAGAAGAAGAATTCTATTTTTTAATCATCTTCATCTACATAATATATAAATGTTTCGTGTACCTATGCACGAGAACTTATAAAAAAGCAGAGGTAAGGGATAGTTAGTTAGTTAGGCCGTGGCAATGGGTTCCATAAGCCGACAGTATTAACAAAAAACTGTCGCTCCGAGGTGAGACTAGAATAGCGTGGATGAATAAGATAGCATGGTCGAAACACCGAAGCGTAACTTATTAAACAAAAAACTTGGCTGATTTGTTTGTACGTCATTAGACAGCTGAATTGAGATCTGTAACGAAGTCCAGAGCTGGCGTAGCTCTCCATATACTTTCCCAGCGGCCATATTGATATGGTAGTCCCATGTCAGAGTCCTATTGAAGTATGCCTAGATTTTTCGCAGTTTCGACATATTTAAAACACTTTAATGACACAGAGCATAATATCAGGAAAATAGCAAAGGTCTACGGGTTTTTAGAGGGTTAAGGAAGAGGCCATTATTTTTCCCACACCAATAGGATATTTTCACTAATTCGAAATTGATGGAATCTGCACAGTTTTCTATTAATTTAAGTGGACAGCTGCGATATAATTGCAGGTCATCAGCATACAATTGCACAGAGGAGGAGGATGATATTAATGAAGCAAGTTCGTTGATTTAAAGAGAGAAAAAGAGTTGCCCCAAGATCGAACCCTGAGGAACACCTCTAGAAGTATAAAGATAAATCAGATGATCCATCACCGACTTATACAGATTGTTTCCGTAGTTTGAGGTATTTTTATACCACTAGTCTGATACAATTAACGTAAAATTTTTTTTTTTTTTTTTTTTGTGGGTAGGTGTGAAAATCTTCATAGACACTATGAACCCGTTGCTCATAGTAGTGTGAGATTTTTACTCACTAAAAACACGCCTCCCTTCTTATCGACTACTACTAAGTAACCTTACCAAGTAGTTTCCGTTTCAAATAACGTTCGCGTGGGGCAGGTAGCTTTCCAGCAAAAGCACCTGTTAGTACCGCTATTATATGCGGATAGTCCTTATCGCGCCAGATCGAATGGTCTCATTCTTTGTAATCGACGCACTAAGTTTGTCTCGTCCAGAATTTGGAGTATTTTATTATTACAATGACCATGAAGACGAATATGGAGTTTGCGAGCAAAGTTCATTATTACGTCCTCGACGGTAACTATTCCTAAGTCTCTGTGGATATCACTGCTTCTGATATACCATGGGGCGTTCACGATTTGTCTTAGAACTTTGTTTTGATAGCCTTGGAGAATATTTCGGTTGCTTGGTTTAGTACAACCCCAAAGTTGTATACCGTACGTCCAAACGGGTTTAAGCACTTGCTTATAGATGAGCAGTTGGTTATGTATGCTTAACTTGGAATGTCTTCCTAGTAGCCAGTACATTTGTCTGAATTCATTTTCAAGTTGATCATCATTTGCATATGGTATTTGTACCGAGTTAATGAAAATGGGAAGGTTGTTTATTTTCCGGTAAGTAAAATTAACATGAGTAGATTTGGTCTCGTTGAGAACAATTCGCCATATCTTTGTCCATTCATAGATTTTATCAAAAGCCGTTTGTAGCTTTCCAGTAGCTAACTCGACTGAAGTATCTGTAGCTAGTATCGCCGTGTCGTCCGCGAACGTGGCTACTATGGTACCTGATTCTTCCGGTATGGCTCGAGTATAGAGTAAAAACAATACCGGACCAAGTAGACTTCCTTGCGGAACTCCAGCAGCGATCTCCTTAAATTCCGAGTATTCGGTGCCATGTTTAACACGAAAAATTCTGTTTTCCAGCTACGATTTCAGAATCGTATGCAGCTCTCTCGGAAGAACCTGACTTAGCGTACAATTTAAGCCTTCTTGCCATACCTTATCGAAGGCTTGAGACACGTCAAGAAACACGCTAGAACATATCTTTTTCCCCTCTAGGGCTTTCTCAATTTCATTCGTAATTCTAAAGACCTGGTCAATTGTGGAGTGCTTAGTTCTAAAACCGAATTGATGATCAGGAATTAGACCCCTTTCTTCAATGATCGGTTGCAAGCGCTTCAATAGGAGTTTTTCAAATATTTTAGATATTATCGGCATAAGCGATTTCGGTCTGTAGGACTTTTTTTCATTTAGAGATTTGCCTGGTTTCGGGACCATTATAACTTCGGCAACTTTCCATTGGCTTGGAACGTTTAATAATCTTAGCGCGGCATTTATAAGTTGGAGCAGTTTGATCAGGGCTTTCTTTGGCAACTCCTTGAGAATTTGACCTGTTATCAAATCATAACCAGGGGCTTTGTTATTTTTCAATTTTTTAATTGCTTGGTTAAGTTCTCGTAGGGATACGGTTTTTATTCTAAAATTGTCCGGAGCCGTAATTATATAATTAGAACCTCCTGTTAACGCCTGTCCATCAAAATGTTTAAAGGTTTCTTCTAGGTGCTCGGCAAATAGATCCGCCTTTTCTTTATCTCCTTTTGCCCATTCGCCAGAGGAAATTGCATTTGAGGCTTTTTGATTCCCTTCATGGCTTTCCAGAGCGAATAATTTGAACTTCTTTCGGCAGTCAGACCTTCGAGATATGTAGAGATATTCCGATTTTTGTAATCTCGTATTGCTTCCTTCAACTTGTTGCAAAAGTGGTTTAAGTATGTTTTATGCTGGGGAGCACGGGATTGTTGCCATCTTTTGCGCGCTCTCCTCTTTTCTCTCACCAGTTCTTTTATTTCTGGCGGATATTTTATTTCATTACTTGCTTCCTCTTTTCTTTTTGGAGTTGGAGTGTTGTTCCAGGCAGCGTTCTGCAGGACTTTGATGAATCTGTCGACTTTGTCTTTTATTTCGTTTTGTGTTTTTAGCGACACTTTTAGAACAATATGTTCATTGCAGTAGTTTCTAAAACCGTCCCAGTTAGTTTTGTTGTTAGTTAACCTAGGCACCACTTCTTTCTTAGTTAAGAGTATGCTTAGTGTCAAAATAACTGGTGAGTGATCTGAGGAGAGATCATAACTTTCCTCGATGTTTGATGTAATTTTGGCTGCTCCCTTTGTGACAAAGAAGTCTACAAGATCAGGGGTCTTTGTTATATCCGAAGTTTTCCTGGTTTTCCTGTCGAGAAAAAGTCAACTTTACATTGCATTCCGGCTTCATAGAGTTGTCTGCCTTTCGTTGAATTACATCTTGAGCCCCAGAAGGTATGTTTCGATTTAAAGTCACCACCAATTATAAAATTCGGTTCGAGTGAATCGAAGATACCTTTAAAGTCATTCTTTTCAGTTTGCATCGCGGGGGACAATAAATGGATGCAATGTTCTAGTGCAGGTGGTTATATTTTACGCGAACCGAACTTAACTGCATTGGATCGCATTCAATCTTCATATTTATAGAGTGTTCAATACAATCTTTAATGAACAATGAGGATCCACCTCTGGTATTTTTTGATGGGTGGTATGCATGATAAGCACAGTATCCCTTTAGTTCCACACGAAGTCCTTTCCTCAAGTGAGTTTCAGAAATCAAGCAAATATCAATATTGGCTTTTTGTAAGAACACTTCCAGTTCGTCGAGTTTTTAAATAAGGCCGTTTGCGTGCCACGTCAATATTTTAAGCACTTTTTTCATATTCATGCTTGGAATTGAGTTTTACGTATTTCTTTCTCGAGATTGTACAATTTTTCAACTAGAAGTTTATTTGTTCTGCCTTGGTCCTCAAGAGTCGTGAGAATTAGGGAGAAAACGCGAGCCACTGGATCTGGCGTAACACCGCTTTTTTTATTTCCTTGCAACGCAGCTTGTGCATACGTTAGCGCGTCAATCGGTGGCGGATTTTCCTTTGCGATCTTGTTTTGTATACCTATATCCTTCGACTTTATCGCTACGGATTTTCTTTCTTTCTTTAGCAATATTAGGTTTATTTGTGGTTGCGTTTTGGTTTGGACGTAAGGTTTTTTTAAGGCGTATCGCGCCTTTTTTGAAGTTCTTTCGCCACTTCACATCCGCGATAGTTTGCTGGGTGCTTACGCAAGGCTGTGGAAGTCTGGGTATGATTGAAGCCTTGGCAACGCTTACATTGCGGGATCGATCTTGTGTTCCTTCGCACAGGTTCGATTTTGACTACGATATTTAAAATAGTTTTGATACCATAGATATCTTCTTTATTTTCGGACTAGCATAAACAGTGGAAGTCCCCGCTTAACCAGGATTTCCTCGTTTTCCTCTGTTTTCCTATTTTCTTTTTTAATAATATTTACGACGTCTAGAACATTAAAGCCCTTTGCATGGAGGTCGCTTAAAATATCGTTTTTAGTGCACGAAGGGTGAAGTCCTCTCGCTACTACACGTAATGGTCTTTCTGACTTGTTTTCGAAAGTGTGCCATTGGATCTTCTCGGTGTTTAATTTTTCGGACAATGCTCGGTAGTCGTCGGAGTTGTCGACGTTTACTTTTCACACATTGTTGCACAGTGATGCAACCTTATACTTACATTTAAGCGTATCTTTGAGAAAGCAATGCAACTTGCTATAGTCTGAGACCCTAACAACGTTGATTGGAGGTGGAAGACGTAATTTTGTTGGGAGTTGCTTTTTTTGTGACTCCTGGCTCTTTTCTGGAACGACTTCAGGTGAGGAACCAGCTTTACGTTACTTAGACGGTCTTTTCTTTAGAGTCCAATTTGTTTCGCGCGTAAGCTCTTCTTCGTCCGTATGGTCGACTAGTTGAGCTGAGTGGACTGCTATCTTGGGCTTCGTTTATATGCTTTGTTTTCAGAGCCTTGTTTTCCTCTCGGAGTATGTCTACTTCTTTTTTAAGCTCTTGAAAAAGTAGCTCCATTTGCTTAAGCTTCGTACGGAGTGCGTTGTTTTCGTCCTCCAAGCTTTTATTTGTCACTGAGTCCAATTTTTCGCGCGTAGGCGCTTCGAGCGGACTTCTTTTCCCGGAGAAATTCGATCTTGGTGGTGCAGATCGTGATACCCCCGCAGGGGGCATTGGTTCTGAATTGAATCCAAGCCAGGCAATAAAAGCATTTTTTAGACCAACTTAATCATTCAAAAGTAGGAGATATGTGGGAGGAATAAGAATACAAATACTTATTCTGCCGCTTTTATTTCAATGAATATTGCATATATTTATTAGTGTCAGAATAAAATTTGATTGCTCACAATTTCCCACAAAAATCGTTCGTTCAACCCAAGAGATTAGGTGTAAAATCTCCCATTCCCTTCCAATGACTGGTTATTGCGAAAATCGTAAAATGTTGCTTTTATTGTAACCAGTGATAAAATTGTTTTTTTTTTTTATTTATAAGAAAAATTTAAAAAAACGATGACACAATTCGTGACCATTCATTTCCGATTCTTTCTGATCTGGTCAAACGAGTCATAAAAAGGACATTCACCTATCTCGTAAGATGAAGAAAATATAAATGAAATTATCACTGCATCTATGACAGAGTCCTTGTTCTCTCCACTTAAATCTTGAAAAAGATAATAAAAAAGAGACGAAATACCATCAGGAAGAAGGATGACATTTTTTTTTTCAAAAATCAATGGACAGATGAGAGCAGGCAGCACTAGAGCGTCCCCCTAACAGAGCAAAAAAAAAAAAAATACAAAACAAGATTTTTTTTAAAAATCTCAGTCATTTAATCCAACTTATTTTAGTGCTCAATTACTTTTAATTAATTTCTTGTACTCGTACCTTTCTCGCATAATATCGTTAATGGTTTCAATTAAGAAAACGTCCGCTGTAAGGTTGATTTACTTTTCTTAACCAATACTCAGCGAAACGAATTGAATTGAAGTACCCACCCTACCTACAATTTAAAGATGTTTCTTTTCTTTGTCAATATATTTCTTTTAACTACTTTTAAAAGATTTAAAGAACAATATTTTTATTTATTTTTTTTTGTTGGGGGTGGGATAAAAATAAAGGCCATGTAATTTTTCCAGGAAAGGCATCTAAGTGCTCTAAAAATGATGTTTAGGTCAGACTTCTTCATACGATACGTTAACGTCTATGAAAAGAAATTGTGAAATGTATTTTTGAAAAAAATAAAAAAAAAACTCAACCACATGGCATGGCATGGCCATGTGATTGTTCATTCTATGGACAAAATGGAAAGGAAAAATTTCGCTTTGAGTGCTCTTTTAATGGCTACTTAAGGAGACATAATAGCACTAATTTCATAGAAGCTTTTCAATGAAAATCTTTTCTACCAAATGGATATTAGAAAAGTGGAAATACAAAGGAAACGTGGCAGCAAGAAACTTTAACAGACAAAAGATGAGGATGGTCTTTCATAAACTCACATTTTTGTTATCCGAAAATTGTCTTTTGAAATTATTAGTACAACAAACTTCTAACAAAGACAATGATAAAGTTTTTATATCATATTATTTAATTGACCAAAATACCACCTTAATAGGGTGTTAGATGTGAGCTTTTTGAAACTGGGTGCAATTACTTTTTAAAGCAATCCCGTCAGCAGTTACATGCCTTAATTTATTCAGCTTAAAAAAATTTGAAGAAGTGCGATTGTGAGGACTTCAGGTAACCCCTAATTTGTCAAGGATAGTTTGGAATGTGAAAAAAATCATCGTTCCACAGTAAGGGTCTATCTCCAATGTTGACATTATTTATTTAGAATTTAGGAAAGGTTTACTTACTTACTTACCCTAGCTCATGTAAACTAAAATTGATCTGTTCATACTAACGATAAGAACTTCGTTTTGAATTTTGTTTTTAGGAAAATTCGAAATTCTTCTTTCTTGTGGTGCTCCCGGATTAGGTCGTGTATTTGAAACAGATTCCTACTCTCGAAGCTTTCGATTCGAATTTCCAAATACTCCTTCAATAGGAAGGCGTCGCTAAGTTCATTAAGTTCATCCTTGTAGCGCTCTAGTAGAACTTCCATTGGCACAGTCCATAAATGAAAATAGGTAATGCTTACGTATTCTTGGTTTGTAAATGCAGACAATCCAAAAAGCGATTCCAAGCACCTGTAACCTTGTCGTAAGCTTCGATTAATTTGTTGGTTAATTCTCTAAATAGGCCTTCATCCTTCAAACCTTTCTGTTTTTTATTGATTTATAATTGGCACGCGCACAAGGGATCTTGTGTACCCTTAAAATGTATGCACATAATGCGAGCGATGGAAAGTTAAGGAGGAAAGAAAGAGAGGTACCGATGTACGTTGGTCTTGAATGTATGGAGGTTATAATGACTAGGAAATGAAGAGCTCGGCAGGGCATTACATGAACGAGTTGTTCGGCTTAGGAAAGAATCACGATATTTCAGGGTACGTCCGAAAGTGGGCTTGAGGGTGTACTGATGAGCATTCATAGCGAGACGGGTGTTACAGTAGGTGATTTGAAGGGGCGCAATGCTACTGGTAGTGAAGCACTCATGGTGAAAAAAGACTATAGAACAAGGTGAGGCAGGAGACATTGCGTCGGTAGTTGAAAGTGTCAATAGACTGTGTAATATTGACATCATCTATAAGTTTAATCACACAGTTTTGAATCCTATCTAGTAGACGCAAAGAAGTTTCGGGAGCACCTGACCAAATGCGAGTATTTTACTCCAGTTTTGGGCGGATGAAAGCCTTATATATTGAAGCCAGATCAAGGGGGGTTGAAAAATTTCTTACATCGCTTGAGGAAACCTAGATATTTTACTGCATTTCTGGCGACTTCGAAAATGTGGTCATTCCAACGTAGGTTGTCATTGACACACATACCGAGAATGGAAAGTTTTTCGGTTACAACGACGCAAGTGCCATTCATGGATAATGGCTGGGTAATTGAATTGTGTTTTAGTGATAAGGTCTTGTTTTGTTTTTCCGACACTAATCCATTCCCAGATGGCGCCACGGGGAGGCGTGAAGTAGGACTTATTAGCAGAGCTGCAAGATGTTCGGCTGCAGAGGCTCATTCTCGTCATTTAAGGAACCAGCACCTGTCGGAAGATGCTACTTCTACGAGGCCTTATACTAATCGTTGCCATCCATGAACAATCAGGGTTAGATAAAACGCTCTTATCCACAAAACTTGGGCTTCGACCTTGCAATGTGGTCTGTCCGAATTGCTCAGACCGTCAAAAGTTGCATTGTCGAAACCACCCTAAATACCAATGAAAATGCCCAATGTGTACTTCTTATCGAGGGCGATTTCAGTCTCGCGGGAACTTTCGTATCTTCTGTATGGATTTCATTTCCTTGAAACAGATTTTTCAATAAATTTGTCTCGCCATAAGATTATTTAAAGTCCAAGTCAGCAGACATCTGATATACATGCAAACCATGACAACATTATATTTGTGTTCCGTTGGATACATTTCCAAGAGAAGCTGTTGTCAAAACAAGACCTATTTTGTGGCCAAGGTTTAATATCTCGTTGAAATCCAAACAGTATACATAAATCCATTCAATCTGAAGTTAATAAAATTATTCACATGACCTAGCAAAATAAAATCAACAAGATTCCTGGAGGCTAAAGGGCCAACAAGGTTGAGCCCTTCAAAAAAAAAATTGAACGAACAATTCAATTATACTCGTACTCATAGTTTATCCTGTGGAATTCTCCCGACTTGTAAGGGATTTGTGCCATATAAAAAGAATTTTTTCTCCACTACCCGAAACAGAATATTCATAAAGTTTTGGCTGATACTTTGTGCTTTTTACATTTGATTTTCTATCACCATGAGCCGCAAGTGCGATTATTTGCAAACAGAAGGAACAACAATTGAATAATATCTTAAATCCAAGTACCAGTGTGTGTTACTTTCATTATTTATTTTTAGTTTTATTTTCGTTACAACGAGATCTTAAAATGAAAAGTGGGCATAGATCGATGTACCGATTAGATGTACAGATAGTCAGATTTCTTCAAGTGAATTACGCAGTTTAACACAGCTCCAAAAAATACTTGATGTATTGTACTTTTGCTTTGTGAAATGTTCTAGTTAATTACCAGTTCCAATGGTTTTATATCATGATCTCGTTTTTTGCTACACTTATCCAGTAGGTATCGTTATTTCCGTTGTGTGAATATTAAAAATATTTTCAATGACTGTTTCTTGTGTAATTAGCGAAGTTGACTATAAAACCAAACTTGGCTTACTTTTTAAACCAGTGAAAACAAGTCTAATAGTAGCTCTTGGCTATCAGCTGAAATTCTTAGTGCGATCAGAAGGAGGAATACTCTATGCGTAAGATGGAAGCGATATGAATACGCAGAAATGCATAGAGACTTTAAAATATCTCAAAATCTTGTAACGATATTGATTTGGTCGGCTAAATATGGCTCCTAAATTAGTGAATTTAACACCAACAGATCCTCAAAATTTCTCTGGACTCAAGTGCGTCCTATTGGCCTCACTAATAGGACTACACTCCTTTTTGACGATACTAAAGACCTAGATGAACTTATCAGTAGGCTTATAGCCCCGACTTCTTTCCATTGCCAAGTTCCATACCACTAATGCTTAGCCAGAAAGACAGAAATGATATCTTTTGTCTGACTGCAGCTGAAGACTTCAGCCTGGACAACATTTATCCGGACTTCTTAAAAATTACAGAAAAAACAAATATGGTACGACTGGGAATGTGGGGTTGCAAGGAGAAAAGCTTTTGCTTATTTGCTTTTATTACGAGAAACAGATAACAATTCTGCAAAAACTATGTATCAGCAGGCCAACAAAGCATTTAAATTTATATGCAAAGAAAAATAAAGAAGGTACATTCGGCAACTGACGACGGAGAAAGCAAAAGTTAAAGACAGTCGTTCCTTTTGGAAACAAGCAAAAACGCTCAACGGCCAAACCTTCGCGAGAGGCATTCAAGTAGAAGCATCGATATTAGCCGAACATTTTGAACAACTGTTAAATCCGCCCTACACAAGAAACCGTCTACAGTATGCACTACCATACCAAAGTGTGGATGCATTACATTGCAAAATAACGGTCCAAGAAGTCTGCAAAGTTATACTTGGATGCCAACTAAATAAAGGCGCAGGAGAGGATTGTATTCCGTATGAATTTTTCAAGTACGCTACGTAGGAATTCATAGAACTCACAGATGTATATAACATCATTTTCGACGTGGGGGCAATATAATCTTCCCACTCTTTAAAAGGGAGAGCGCAACCAACCTAGTAATTACAGGGGTATAACCTTCCTGAACTCTGTAACGAACATTTTCTCCGGAATAATCTTGAACCGGCTGACATTATAGATACAGACAAATGACTTACTCAGTGAGTTTCTGGCAGGATTCAGAAAGAACTATTCCACGGTGGATATTGTCTTTACTCTGACCAGTTTGGCTAGTACTTGTCTCGAAAAAAGCAAAAAATTGTACGCATTCTTCGTGGACTTCAAGGCAGCTTTTGACTCCATTGACAGAAAATCGCTTTTCTATAAGCTAAGTAATCTGGGAATATCAACGAAAGTACTTAACGTCATACAAAGTCCCTACGAAGAGAACAGAACTGCAATATGGGACGGTAACAATGTGTCAAACTGGTTTGACTCGCGGACGGGCCTTAAACAGGGATGCCCCATGAGCCCTCTACATTTTTCGCTCTTTTTGGATGATCTACGAGTACCAACTTGTTTGCCTGGAGGAATTGAATTTGATGGGATGTACGCTGATGACATAGTCATTTTATCGGAAACGGCATCCTTGATGCAAATCATGATACATAAATAAGAGCAATACTGCAGTTTGCGGAACTTGCAAGTAAACACCAATAAATTTGAAATGATGGTATTCCGAAATGGTTTCGGGCGATTTACAAGGGATGAAAGATGGACTTGGAAAAGAGAAGAATAAGAGAAGGTAAAGGAGTAAGAGTATCACGGGGTCATATTAACACGACGACTGAGTTTTAAAAAACACATGCAGGAGAAACTAAAAGAAGCAAAAAGAGCAATAAATTATGGGTGCAGGTACTTAGTAAAAAATATATTGACAAAGGGACATCGACTTTGCGGCGGGGCGAAACATTGTCGTGGCTAGCACGCGGTTCCCACATCTCGACATACACAAGAGGACTTGGAGCACTCTTGATCAATCAACAGTCAACCAGATTGATCACATTGCGATCGGCGCAAGACACTCCTCCAGTATTATGGATGTCCGTTCGTTCCGAGGAGCCAACATCGACTCGGACCATTACCTTGTTGTAGCCAAGGTTGGGTTGCGGATATCCCAAACTACGCCAAGACAAACAAATGTTGTGAGAAAATTCGACGTCAGACGGCTACAATCGCATGAGATCGCCAAGTCCTTTTCCGATTGAGTGTCTCTTAATCTCTTAAGAGGTCCAATGCCGCCAGCATCAAGCATCAAAGACATTGGAAACACTGCCAAAACGCCATCAGAGATGCCGCTTCTGATGTGCTGGGTTTCACTCGTCCACCACAACGAAACCCCTGGTTCGATGATGAATGCCGGCAAGCACATGTAGCTAAGCAAGATGCATATAACGCGCCGCTGCTTAGAAAGACCAGAGCTGCTTATGAGATCTCTGAGCGGAAGAGGAGAGACAAACACCGGCTTCTCAGGAGGAAGAAGAAAGAGCATGAGAAGAGCGCGATCGAGGAAATTGAGAGATGCTACTCCAGGAATGAGGTTCGGAAGTTTTACTAAAAGGTAAAAATAACATGCCGCGGAAGCAAATCCCGAACCGAAGCCTGTAGAGATGAACAAGGGAACATGCTAGTAGAATCGCAGTCGATGCTGAGGATTTGGAAGAACCATTTCTGCAGACTGTATAACGGCGATGACGGACCAAATACCGCTGTCAGGCAGAATCAACCTTTCAACCTGTACGATGATGAACAACAATTCCGTCCACCCGACCTGGATGAAGTGAAGATAGCTATATCGAAGCTTAAGTCCAACAAAGCTGCTGGAGCGGATGGCCTGACTGCCGAGCTCTTCAAAGCGGCAGGCGATGACTTGGTAAGGAGCATACACCAACTCATCTGTAAAATATGGTCGGACGAAAGTATGCCCGATGAATGGAACCTCAGCATTGTTTGTCCGATTCTCAAGAAAGGAGACCCTCTGAACTGCGCCAACTACAGAGGCATCAGTGCCTTAACATCGCATATAAGATCTTATCCGCCGTATTGTGTGAACGCCTGAAGCCGTTCGTCAACAACCTGATAGGTCCATATCAGTGTGGCTTCAGGCCAGGAAAGTCCACCATCGACCAGATATTCACACTACGGCAGATCTTGGAGAAGACCCATGAGCTTCAGATCGATACCCAACACCTATTCATCGATTTTAAGGCCGCGTGTGACAGCATCTATAGAGACGAGCTATACAGAGCAATGTCTAGTTTCGGCATCCCTGCCTTACTCGTCCGTCTGTGCAGGATGACGATGGAGAATGCACGCTGCTCCATCAAGGTCGGTAAAGATCTCACCGAGACCTTTGATGTCCAGAAAGGATTTAGACAAGGCGATGCGCGGTCATGCGATTTTTTCAACATCGTACTTGAAAGAATAGTGCAAAACTCACGAGCAAACACAAGAGGCACTATCTTTCAAAAGTCCGTCCAACTACTCGCATACGCCGACGATATTGACATAATCGGGAGAAAGCAGCGTGATGTCAGTGGCGCTTTCGCGAGTATTGAGACGGAAGCGGCGAAAATGGGTTTAGCGGTCAATGAGGGTAAGACCAAGTATATGCTGTCAAGCAAGAAGGACAACCAACACCGACGTCTCGGACAGAACGTCACCCTCGACAGATATAACTTTGAGGTAGTTAAGGACTTTGTTTACCTAGGCTCCGCTATCAAGCGAAGAATAACTCTTGCCAACCGTTGTTTCTTTGGGTTAAGAAGGCAATTGAGTAGCAAAGCCCTCTCTCGGACAACAAAAGTCACCCTTTATAAGACTTTAATAATCCCGGTCCTGCTCTATGGCGCAGAGGCATGGACATTATCAAAAATGGATGAGGGTGTTCTTGGTTGCTTCGAGAGAAAAATTCTTCGGGCGATCTTTGGTCCCGTCTGCATTGACGGTGAGTGGAGGAGGAGATAGAACGACGAACTGTATGGACTGTACAGCGACATGGACCTAGCCAGAAGAGTGAAGATCCAAAGACTGAGATGGCTGGGTCATGTAGAGCGCATGGACACCAATGCTCCGGTCCGAAAAGTCTTCGAATCTGCCCCCGAGCGACAGCGCAGTAGAGGAAGGCCAAGACTCAGTTGGCGCACACACGTAGAGGAGGACCTCAGCCAACAGAGCGTGCAAAATTGGAGGCAGCTAGCCAGGGATCAAGCTTGCTGGAAAAGCTTGTTGACTGAGGCCCAGGTCCACCCCGGACTGTAGCGCCACCTAAAGTAAGTAAGTGAAGGACAAAATACAAAATCTACAAAGCAGTAGCGAGGTCGATCATGGGCTATGCGGCTCAAGTTTGAAGTATCTATCAATACGAAGAAGTTAAAAAATTGTTGAGATATTTCATTTAGAAACTATTTAGACTGTCTGAAAATACACCACATTATATGATTCACCTGGAAACGGGTCTACCTCCATTACACACCTGTACTTTAAGGCTGCACTATTTGTACATTTTAAAAGTAATGTCAGTCCCAAGCCAATGTTAACTACATATCGTCGAAATGCATCATATACGCCGTACACCTCAATTTTTCAACGAACGTTCAAGATTATGCAATGAACATGACGTCACATGCTTACAATGCAACAACATGGAAAGAAACTTTGCAGGTCTTGTTGAGAAGGATTGATTTATCCACCCGTAGAGTAAAAGCACAGCAGAGTCTAACTAGACAGTCGTATTGTACTCTTGAATACGACCTAGCGGAAAAAAATTACTTTCACGAACAAAACACTATAACCACAATTTCGATGATATTCAAGGCTAGAGGATAACTTATGCAGTTAAATTACAAACCGCATATTAGCAACCGAAACGAGGAAGCGGAATATTCTTTGTGCAATCTACGAGCTATTGAAGACGAAGATTTAATAGGAGTATGCTGAATGTTGAAGGTGATTAGACGAGCACATTAGGGAAAACATACCTTATCAGCAAGCGAGATCATTTCAATCCTTAATGGCGAGAATTGGAGTACACTGTCTAGCTACTTAAACTCATCGTTAAAATACCGAAAGCATTTTAAACTGATTGCATGTACGAGTATATGTATATTATTTAAAAAAAAAAAAAATCTTATTTTCAAATTGTAAATCTCTTTGATCCGACTGACGGCTATTGCCAATGCTGTACTTTGTGAATTTTATAAAATTGTTAACAAGTATTTACATTGTTAGAAAAACTATTACAAAATTGTTGTGTCCCTA
The DNA here is from genome assembly GCA_928272305.1 of Volucella inflata. Lineage (NCBI taxonomy): Eukaryota > Metazoa > Arthropoda > Insecta > Diptera > Syrphidae > Volucella > Volucella inflata. The sequence goes on along the minus strand of OV743718.1, from coordinate 13,788,295 downwards.
TTTTTCAGTAATTTCAGCCTCAATTAGCCATTTCAGTGGGGACACTGACGGCATATACACGTTTGCAGTGGGTGTGCGAAATTAATTGTTTTTATACTTAGCGAGTAAATTATGCCATAAAAGATGCCAATACCCTTCCCCATCTAGGCTGTTACCTTCGTTGAACATTCAGATCCCATCACAATGAATGACAGTTTCCAAAGCTACTATGCAAACTAGAATTACTTGTGGTCACTAATGAAACGGATAAGTACCAGGGCTTCTGGATAGTTTAAGTCTTCTTTAGAAGGACACCAGTCTTAACTATAGCCGTAGGTGGGTGTTTTTAAAAAAAAAAATTAATCACTTTGGAAAAAAAATATAGAAGAAGGTCCAATAGTCCATTACTCTATAGAACAACTTTTAATTGTACTTTTTCAAGAAATTATGAAATAATTGAAACGATGCCAAGAAAAGTTACCCTCTATCCTTCTCCACTAATCTCTGCAGGTTTCTTTTTATTTTTCACAAAACATTGGAAGTGAGATACAAAGGAAAGAAAATGAAAACACAAAAGAAAAGGCAAACTTTTATATATTTTTTTTTTTTCGAAAATTACTCGCAAAAATGTCACAAGATACAAATGGAAGCAATTTGAATGGAACAACACGAAGAGAAAAGTTAGCTTGACATGTTCTCCCTTTGATGTCAAGGGACTGCCAGTCTCCTGCTGATGGTTTATTGTTTTCCCTTCTTTAAAGCAAAAAAAAAAAATTCCTGATTTATTTAGTTCCCAATTTTTCTTCACAAAGTACGTAGTTTTGGTGTTTTTGTTTTTTTCGGAGATTTATTCCCTTTTTTTTTGTGTGTTCGGTTGTCCCGCATCCAGAAAACCAGAAAAGGCGGCTCGGTTTCAATGAGAGATGTCAGTCAAGTCCTGACCCTTGTTTGTTGGTGGGCTTTTTGTTTGGTAGGTTGGAACCTACCACTCAGATTAGTGAATTCTTAATCCACCAGCTAAATTCAATTCATTTATGCCGAATTTAGAGGATAAAAACAAAGCAGAAATAATAGAGCACTGCTGAGTGAGTTATGATTTCTTGATCAGGGGATGACAAGTTGAAATGTGGAAATAAATCAGGTCTCTACCGAAGTGATAATAAGCAAAATCTGACTATTTAAAGGAGAATGGTTCTTTGGCAATGAAAATAAATTTTTCAATCAACTCTTGATGATGCCAGAGACACTTGCTGATTCCAAAGAAAGGCTGTCGGGAGCTAAATTTGCTATAGAATTTGAAACTGTTCACAAGCAAGCTTTTGATTTGTCGTGTTTTGTAGATTCAGTCTCCACGAGTCGTCGAGGAAATTTAAAAATCTCAGAATAATTGCTTTTTTAAGGTTGGCTTTTTAACACTCATTTCAATAACTGATCTGATTTCTGAAGACAAAACAAGAAGAGACTTTGATCAGTTGAGCTCCTCTAAGGCCATCAAAGTCAGGAACGGCAGATTGCGGTCAACTTTGAATTCAAAAAATCGTTGGAACATGCCATTTTGTAAAGGAAAGTGATAATATTTAGTAAGAAACCTTTTGTAATATTGATGCAAAAAACAAGAACCCCTGTTGCTGAAAAAATACGAAACCGACCATCTCTGTGCCCAGAAATAATTTCAAAAAGGAACTGAGCCAGAAAGGGTATCAAGTTGGGTCTTTATAAATAGGTCCAAATAAATTTAGGCCTAAGGACGACAGTCTCCTACCTTTCAAGAGGGGATTCCGATGAAAACGAATTTAATTGGGGAAGTAATTTGTGTCTGACCCTAACCTCCTATTGTAATCTTGTTGAATCCTTCAACGAATTTCAAGCTAGTTGTAGAGTCCAAGACTTCATTGAACGTCACTGAGTTTTGATTAGGTCTAAAAATATTGTAGAATCCACTTAGTTACCTTAGGTTGTATGTGTGGTTATCCGTGCGGCATCGGATAAAGAATAGTGCCGCAGTGCGTCCCAGCTTGTCGTAAGAGGCGACTAATTGGGGCACCAATCATATACAGGCAACTATGACACCAAAAATGAGCCTGTGACACTTTAACACCTTAAAACTTTCCCACAAGTTTGTATGCAATCAGTGGGTTCCCACGCCTGGAGACTACCGGTGGGGTAAAAGAACAGTCAATCAATTCGAAATGAGCATACAAGTGTAAAACCACTCAAACTTTAGATACACTTCATGGAAATGATCGCAATTAATAGCACTACCCCGCTGGGCACCACGATTGCAACTCACTCGGGTGATCCCAGAGTAAGCAGAAGTGCTTGTGTCAGAGCCCGACGGATTCCGGGGGGCCGGGCAAAATGAAGTTTCCAAAATATTTTCATAAACTTCGGTTTGCAAGTTGGAACGTCGGATCGATGACCTCAAAAAGTTTAGAACTGGAAGCGATTATGCGTCGCAGAACTCTACAAATCCTGTGCGTACAGGAAACGAAGTGGTGTAATACAGGAAATAAAGCGCGTTTTCTAGATTTAAAAACTAAGGCATTTAAGATGTTCTACCATGGAACGGTCAATGGACGAAACGGTGTTGGAATCGATGTTGCAGCAGATCTTCTAAACAACATCGTTGGTGTATCTTAAAAATAAGCGACCGCTTGATGAATGTTAAACTCGTCATACACAATGAAACGTGGAACATTGTTAGCGCGTACGCCCCACAAAATGGATGCGACCAATCGGAAAAAGATACATTTTGGTCAGAGTTCGGTAATTCGCTTAGAAATATACCTATCGATGAGATGCTCTTCGCAGGCGGAGATTTAAATGGCCACGTCGGAGAAACAAATGTTGATTATGAGGACTGCCACGGCGGTAAAGGCTTTGGAACCAGAAATTCAGCTGGCGACGACATCCTTGTAGCGTGTAGGGCTTACGGCTTAACCGTCTTAAATACAATGTTTATTAAACATCAACGACATCTTATCACCTATAGCAGCGGAGGCCACGAAACGCAAATAGATTATCACCTCTGCAAAATGTCGATGAGAAACCGTGTTAAGGACTGTAAAGTAATACTTGGAGAATTGCTAGTAAGCCAACACCGTCTGCTCATTACAGAATTTTTCACAGCGGAACCACCGAAAACACGGGCATCGTTTGGAAAGCCAAAAATCCGGTGGTATAATCTATCGAAGGAACAAAGCGCAAGATTTATCGCACTGGCTAAAGAAGTACTTCACAATATAAACGGTATCGCAGACTCACTTAGCCCGCAAGAAATGTGGAACGGAATGCACGAGGAATGCATAACACTCGCAAGGTCCCATCTGGGGACTATATCGAAATACCATCACGTCGGCAAAGAAACATGGTGGTGGAATGACGAAACCAAACGAGCTGTGGCCGACAAGAAGAGTGCATTCCAAGCGTGGACAAAATGCGATCGGAGCAACGATATCGAAAAAGCTCGACTGGCTCTTGAATACCAGCGTCTTGAAAAGGTCGCAAAGAAAGTCCTGGCTCGAACTCGAGCGGCAGAAGCGGAAAACCTGTACCAGGAGTTGGAACAAATATCCTCACGATCGGCAGATATCCAAGAAGTTCAAACGTCGTACAATACTAAAATGCCAAATATTTTTAAGCTCGCTGCACAGAGGAGAAAAAATTCAATGGAAATAACCTCGTCGAAATACATAAAAATGCAGACGGTCGCTTTCTAACAAATGAAAAGGAAATTTGTGACCGGTGGCTTGAATACTGCAAGGAGTTGCTTAACAAACAGTTTCCACGTGATATCGTGCCGACAGCTGGTCTATTCGAGGAGGAAGTTTCGGACTTTTCAATCGAAGAAATAAGTATAGCAATTGGAAAAATGAAGCGGGGAAAGCGGCGGGACCAGACAGCATTCCATCAGAGTTTTGGTCGAAGAGGGAGGGGATCGGCAGCGTTTGGCTATTGAAACTTTTAAATAAATTAAAATGTGGACAACCTATGCCATTATACAAAAGAAAAGGCGACACTCGAGAATGCAACAACTACCGTTCAATCAAGCTTATGTCACACACAATGAAAATCGTCGAAAGAGTCTTAAACGAACGTCTTCGGCAAATAATAAAGCTCGATAATAGCCAGTGTGGATTTGTTGAAGGAAGATCGACGGTGGACGCTATCCAAAGCCTACGAATAATAATGGAAAAGCACCGAGATTCGTCTAAGGATCTACACATGGTATTTATCGACCTCGAGAAAGCATTCGATCGAGTGCCTAGGGATCTGATATGGGCCGCGCTGAGGACTCAAAACGTACCGGAAACGTTTGTTAGAATAATACAAGACATGTACGGAAACGTGAAAACTGCGGCTAAAAGCTCTGCCGGACTAACGAGAGAATTTCCAGTTAATGTCGGAGTGCATCAAGGAAGCGTACTTAGCCCTTTCCTCTTTAACGTAGTATTCGACTGCCTTTTAAAAGACTACATGCGCGAAGCAAATGTAACGCCAATTCTCTTCGCTGACGACGCAGTTATACTTAGCGATAACGTCGAAGATTTACAGAACGCCTTAGATTCATGGAGAAATGCGCTAGAGAAAAACGGGTTTAAAATAAGTCGTTCAAAGACGGAGCATTTGACGTGCCCATTTGCGCATCCATTACGAAATGTTCCGGATATAATGTTAGACGGAATAGTTCTTCCGAAAAGCACTATCTTTAAGTACTTAGGATCAATCGTTAACATGGAAGCGAAATGTGACGAAATGTGAAAATTTCCACTTAAATTAAAGGGGAAACTCTACACCACGGTTGTTAGACCAGCTCTTATATACGGTTCACAGTGCTGGACAATGTACGAAGCGTTTAAAAACAAAATGACGGCAGGGGAAATGAAAATGTTAAGGATGTCAAGTGGAGTCACTAAACGCGATTGCATTAGATCTACGCGTATAAGAGGAAGTCTACATATAAAGAATTCGGTAACTGAACGGTTTAAGGCGAATATAATAAGCTGGTATTGCCACGTTCAAAGAAGATCTGCGGAAAATCCGGTTAAAAAGGCACTATCAACTACGGTCACTCCAACTGTAAGAAAACGAGGTCGGAAAAAGAATTCCTGGATTTCTCAGATGGCAAATGCGCAACAACGTCTGGGGTTAACCACTGAAGCGATCCAGGACCGAGCATTATGTAGACGCGTTCTGCGGTCTGCGACATAAGCCAACCCCATAAGCGGAGCAGCAGCGATGCAGTAAAAATGGGAAACTCGTTACGCATAAGTTCGTATAACGAGGAAAGGGTTAATAAAAGGATAAGAAGAAGGTTGTATGTGTGGTCTTTTCCCAGCTGCATCTACTCGCGCACATAAAGTCAGCTCAGATTCTATTACACTCATGCAGCTACCCCACCTGAGATGAAGCCATCCTCTACTGGCTGGCTTTTTTTCAAAGGTCGGCATTGCCGGACACCGCATACAGCTCGCTGTAAAAACGCCTTTTCTGCTCTCTGGTGTGTAATAGTGGATTCGGGTTTCATCAACAGTTACCAATCGACGCCAAAAGTCCGCCCGATTCCGCATCAGCAGGTCCAAACACTCTTTCGAAGTGCTCTCGCGTTCGTGTTTTTGGTCAGGAGTGAGCATGCGCGGCACCCAGCGGCAGGATAGCTTTTTCATATGCAGAATATTGCCCAGAATATGGCGTGTGCGCTCAGTACTAATCTTTGTGGTATCTGCTAGCTTGTGCACCTCCACTTTCCGGTCAGCCAACACCATTTCATGTATTTTTTTGACATTGCCCTCTATAATCGGTAGTGGAGTTGTGGCTACCCACGAAATTCTCGAAACCAATATTTGGCGGTGTAATCTGACAGAGCATTAGCCCCATAATACTCATGTGTATCTAACTTTTCTTTTGTTTCCTTCGCCGTTTTGCCTCTCAAAAAATAATGTTTTATGAGAGAATGATGAAAATCGTTTTTGTTGATACTCAACATGATGCCAAACACGTCAACAACAATCAGCTGTTGAAACAAAACTAATGACAGTATCGCACTGAAATTTGGCATGTCTGCCTAAATATGAACGGACTTCAAGGCACCATAACCTTTCTTGCAGTAGGAGCGCATTCTGACGGTCAAGGAGGTTACTTTTCACCCCACCTAGTATGGCATGATGGTATCATCGGACCTTATTTATTATGAGGAAGAATACCTGATACTGTCAACGGTTTTAGGTATAGAGCGATGTTGATCGACTTTCTGTGATTAGAGCTCGACACTATCAATATATCCAAGCTGTGGTTCCAACAAAATGGCGCTACGTATCATACAAGTGACACAAATTCGAAATTGTGAAGGAGGAATTTGGTGACTGGGTCATCTCACCACGAGAGATCATCAATTGACCGCCGCGAACATGCGATGTTAGGCCACATGATCTACTCTAACAAGCCAACCACTTTGGACGAGCTCGAGGTCAACATTCGAGACGATATTGCTGTTTTAACACCGCACATATTGGACCGAGTCATCAAATATTGGGCCGACGGCTTGAAGCACTGCCAATAAAGCCGAGGCGACCATTTGAATGATATGCTATTCCACACATAATGGCATGAACGTAGTTACAAAATGAAGCCAGAATCAATTTTATATCTCACACCGTTGTTGTTTCCTTTAAATTATTTTTTCTATTGTTCTTATCTGGTCACTCAAAAAAAAAAAAAAAAACACTGTGGCGCTGGCAGCCCGGTATGGGCCATGGCCTAGCTTCTTGACACTCATTTGTGTTGCTCATGCTGTTATTTTTGTCACATCTGAGCGGGGCCTACGGTTTATCGCCGAGTCCGAACTGCACTCTTTAGAAGCTTTTTCGTAGGCAATTTTACTTTCGGGAGTTTGCCATTGCCCGCCGAAAGGGGATGGCGATTGTGAAAAATTGTTGGTGACCCAGCCAGGAATCGAACCTAGACTCTCTGCGTGATAGTCCAATGAGCTAACTATCGCGCCATCGCCATCGCCATCTGGTCACTCATTATGAAGTTATTTTGGTTGCTCGAAAGAGAACTTCTTGTCTTCTGAGATGCATAGAAGCGGCAATGTTTCTTGCGTCGTTCCCATGATGGTTTTCTGGAGATGAGCTTTTCCAGATTATGGGTAGAGGTGTTGTTGCATTACATTCAGCCGCAAAATCAGTAAGACTGTCCGTTTTGAAGATGATGTCGAGTAGGATGTTTCACCTTGTTTTTCCAAAGTTTGATGTAAAAACCGTAGAGATCGATCTCCACGTCATATTTGGGTATAGCTCTATAGTTTTGTGAGAAGGATATTCTGTTCTCATGCTTTAATACTTATTTCAATGTTTTGTAACAAGAACTCATTTTTACCAAACTACCCCAGCTGCAGCAAAATGCTGCCAGACTGCTGCATTTCAACTGACTGATTTGAGTACTTCATAAGGAATACAAATACGAATCAATCTTTTATTTATACGAGTATCTTCGGGCTGAAAATTGCTGTCTATGAGATTTTTGCGAGAAGTTCGCAAGAGCAGTCTTTGATAAGTGTTTCTCCTCTGTCAGGGTGTAGGCTTTTATGAGGCTTATGTTGTCGAATTTAGCTAATGTAGTATGGGCATCGTCGTCAGGCGTTACCTTAGATGCCTGAAGCTTAAGACTGATGATGGTTTGTAGACCAGTAATTCACACAAATGACAATGAACTGTCACAAATAATAACTCGGGTTAAAAGCTATCATTAGTAAGATCCTGAGCATCATTTTGGTTCTTACGATGATAACATATAGCCATAGAGGAAGTCGCCCAACAAGTGGGTATATTTTAAATATTACGTCTTTGCGCACATGTCGATTGAAACACATTAGCAGAGTTCTAAATTCAACGCAAATACGGTGAAAATATCGTGGAAATGTTTCGTAAAATTCGTACTGCGCCTTCCAGCATAGTAATAGTAAATTTAATTGATAAATTTGAATGTCTCGCACAGGTTAGTTATAAAGAGACAACAACTCGTCTGAACTGAGAGTGTGGCGGAAAACCCGTCTGTGTCCTTTTCGAGACGATCACAGAAATTGTGCCTATCTACAGCCACTTCGCATAAAGATCTTGGCCTCTATGGTTATAAGACCTAGGACATAAGAATTGACGCCACTAGACTACGTACTTCCTTATTTGGCTGGGTACTGAAGCACGAGTGTCAAATCTGAGGCTCCAAAAACCCAAGAGAAATAGTGGAACAACCCTTCAATCCACCTCGAGTTTGGTGCAGTTTTTGAGCAGGCGATTTAATTTTGCCATATTTTTCAAAAATATTGCCGGTGAGACCGTTTCAATGAATGAATTGCGTTACCAAAATATATTGACTGACTTTTTGCTTAAAATCGATCCTATAGACGTGAAAGATGTTTAATTTAAGCAATATGGTGGCACATGCTAACCAGATGGTGATACAGTAGCTCTCTTGCGCCACACTTTAATTTTTCGAACAGGAGATCTCAATTGGCCGGGAAGTTCATATAATTTTCCACTATTAGAATTTTTCTTTGAAGCTTTCCTTAAACTCAGGTTTAAGTTAATGCTCCACCACCGATTCATGTACTGAAAGAAAATATAAGAGCTGTTAGTAAAGAAATATGTACAACCGCAATTAAGCGAAAGCGTTTTGAAGAAAACCACAAAAAACAGATTGCTTGCAGGCAGAGCCGAGGGGAACATTTGGCAGATATTGTACTCCATTTCGAACCTCAATGTTGGTTCTTTTGATTAAAATATAAATATCACCACTTTTCGTAGAAAATATTGCGCTCTTCTGTCTATTCAAAATGATACGTCTTGTCTGATGACCCTTTAGAATGTATGCTCGCCGTAGCACCATTCGCTTTGAAATACAATACCCACATAGGGAGGAAGGAGGAGACGAGACGTAAAAACATCAGGTTAATTGTCTGAACCCCTTTTGAACTTAAGGAAGTGGATTTAGTCGTTCTACTAAATTCCAAGAAGTAATGGAGGGCCATCTATCGGTATCTTCTTAGAAGGTCTATTAAACAAAAACACTGTTCAAAGGAACAAACTTTCTGATTTATCAGGGAATGCTACCAAGTTCAAATGACCGTCTCCGCTGGCTTGGCAGTTGGCCATCCTGTCAACCCAATTTTATAATACATTTCCGATGGTTTCGACTCCTAATTCCCGAATAGCTTGACCAACATTGTTCTTGAGTGTCTGATTCATCTCCGGATTGTTCTCATAGCATCAATCTTTGATGGCGCTCTACAAAAAAAAGTCCAACGGCATCAAATCGCGGTTCCATGACTTCCAAACAACATCATTAAAACGACTGATTTGACGATTACTGAACTTAGTGTGCAACCGATTGTTGGACTGCTTGTGTGGCATGTAGCCCCATCATACCGGAATAATAGCTTATCCAAGTCCAAGTCCTCAATTTCTGGGCATACAAATTCGGTTATTATGCCTCGCTTGCGCTCTTTATTGGCCGTAATGTCATCTTGGAAGAAAACTGGGCAAATAATCCCGATACTAAACAGACACGCGTCTGGATGACTGCGTGTAAATTTTCAGAGCCCCAAATATATTAATTTTGCTTGTTTTTGTAGCCGCTGAGATGAAAATACACCTTATCTGAAAAGATGATCTTTTGTGCATAATCAAGGTCAATTTCGAGCTGCTCCGAAACCGAAACGGAGAAGCAATAACGAAGTGGGTGGTCATTTTGCTCCAATTTCTGAGTCAATTGGACTTAAGCCAATAAACCGAAATTTTTCCGTGCGACTGATGTGCAGTTGCTGTGATCTTTGGCACATTGAGGCTGTGGGGTATAGGTGAACAATTTGGCAACTGCTTATTTTACAGTCCACAGTCTGGTCTTTAATGTTCCGGCAACACGACATCCGCTTTGGAAATAACTTTGAAATATTTCCCAGCGCTGTACAAGCAAAAGTCGATCCACTTCGTATCGTGAACATTTTAAAACTAAGATTCTTCAATGAGTTTTTTTTTGCGTGGGAAGGTGGAAACCTTGCATAGGCACCAATTGTCCGACATCCATTGGTAGTGTCAGATTCTTAATGACTATACCACCTCACGAGGAAACTTTATTTATTCCCCCGCGGAACTGCCGCTAACTATTACTACACGAGGGACGGATTTGAGCTTCTGGCGTCGTCACGGGGTGCTTAACGAATTCGCATTCCTCTGCTGTTCTAAAATCCTTAGATCGCACATCATTCGTACACCTGCATGGTTCACAGCAGCGAAAGGATCTTCCGATTCCAACATATATTGAACTGTGTTTTCTGGTGTTGGCCGTTCACCAAATTCTTCACACAATATAGCTCTTTCATTTACATACCGAGCACATTGGAATAAAACGTGCTCCACGCTCTCCACCACGTTTACGCGGGCGAGGACAGGACGGACTCGAATCACGGTTTCGATTGAATAGATATTCCCGGAAACAAACGTGACCCGTCAAGAACTGTGTAAGATAGTAATTCAGTTCGCCGTGTTTTCGTTTTACCCAACTTTCAATCCTTGGGATTAGTCGGTACGTCCATCTCCGTTTTTGGGACTCGTTCCATTGTTTTTGACACGCTTCTATACTGCGGCTTCTTTCGAATTTCTTGGCTTGATTTATGAACGGCCCGATTTGCACGCGATTTTCATAAAGTCCCCTAACTTCTAAGGCTAGGATATCGATTGGTACCATGGAGGATAGTACCAATATCACGTCGTGGGATACCGTTCGAAATGCACTGCTAATTCGCAGTGCACATAATCTGTACATAGATTTGCTTCCCTTCATGTGTTTCTTTTTATTTGCGACGTCGGACCATATTTGTGCCCCGTATGGCTGTATGGAGGCTAAAACTCTCGCAAGCATTAATCGTTTCTCTAGCTTCGGGCCGCCGATATTCGACATGAGTCTCGAAATAACGCCTATCGCTTTCGACGATTTCTTGCAACCGTGTGCGAGTTGATGCTTCAAATTGAGCCGAGCATCTATCATCACTCCCAGGTATTTTATAAATGGGCTGGAAATAATTGTGTGCTCTTCGACTTTTCTCGTTATCGTCTCTAGCACCCTTCTACTCGTAATGAAAACGGATTCCGTTTTATGGTCCGCGAGGTCTTAACTCATATGGTGTAGCCAGCTTTTTATCAGTGCTATTGCTTCGTTGCAATACAACTCGATTTCTTCAAGTCGTGTCGCCACGACTACAACAGCAATATCGTCAGCGGGACCTATAATGGTTACTTCCCTGGGAAATGGGAGTCGTAGAATGTCGTCATACATCACGTTCCACAGTAAGGGACCTAACACTGATCCATGGGGCACACTACCTGTAATCTTATATGATTTCGGCCCGTCGTCGGAGTCGTAAAGGAGCAACCTATCGGTAAAGTAGCTGCCGATCAATCTTAATATGTACTTCGGTACATTTAATCTTTAGAAGCATTGTAAAATACGCCACCAGTTCGCCGGGTTAAGAGCATTTTTCACGTCAAGTGTAACAACGGCGCAGTACTCGGCCATAGCTTGGGTAATGTTGGTTTTTAATGCGTCTAGAGTGCGCGGATTATTCGCGGAAACAGGGTCTTTTGCGTAGCCCCACAGAAAAAAATCGAACGGTGTCAAATCGCATGAACTTGGTGGTCAATTGACGTCGCCAAAACGTAAAATTACTCGACCAGGAAAGTTCTCACGCACCAAAGCCATAATTGGTCGTGTTGTGTGGCCTGCTGCCTCATCTTGTTGGAACCACACATTGTCCAAATCATGATCTTAAATCGCGGGCCAAAAAAAAAATCGGTGAACATTCGACCATATCGCTCCGAATTGACTGTAACCATCCGCCCATTAGCATCTTCGAAGAAATACGGACCGATGACACCTTTCGACCATAGAGCTCACCAAACAGTCACTTTGTCTGGATGCAACGGCATCTCTTCGATCACTTGTGAGTTCTCTGAGCCCCACATGCGGCAATTTTGTTTATTTTCATACCCACCGAGTGAGAAATGTGCCTCATCACTGCGGCGTTGTGAATGGTCAGCAGGTTTAAATTGTTGCGTAAATTGAACTTTATAAGGATGGAGATGCAAATACAAATGCGAAATACGCCATAGTGAGGTGTACGACACGTTAAATTGCTGCGAACGCCGGGAAACCGATAAATTCGGATCAGCAACACTTTCACTTATAGCAGCAATATTTTCGACTGAGCGTGCATAACGATGATGCACAGGCCTTACTACATCAGGAACGCTTCCGCTTACTTCAAATTTCTTCACAATTTGACCGATTGCTTGCGTAGTCGGTCGATTATGACGACCATAATCATCGCGTAATGCGCGAAAAGTGGCTACGCTTGAATCACCACTTTTGTAGTAAGTTTTAATAATTTTAACTCTTTGTTCGATTTGTAAGCGATCCATTATTGTAAATGACAAACATCCAACTAATATTATGACACTTCAAATGACAGCTGAGTTTGGCAGGTGTCAAATGCCACCATTACCAACTTGAAACTACGAAATGAATGACCTTGTTTGATTAGAAAAGATACCAACAGATGACCCACCTTTTACAACCTCTCATACAAATGGCTTATAAAGTGCCGGCCCTAATGAAGTTAATCGGGTCCTTGTCCTGCTTGGTTACTTTACTCGATCGTCCTGAAAACGTTCTCATTTCCACTTTAATATATCATTATGTATTGAGGTCCGAGTCCTTCGAAATACTCCTCGATTATGACGTGGTAAGCAACTTTGCCAGCCAGACTGAGTGAATCATCGATTCGAATGACTTTAATTGACTTTTCCTCTTATGTCGGCGAGATTTGCCAGAGATACATTCATACTCGTATTATGTATTTTAAAGTAAATTCCTTGAAATTGTTTAACTCACAATATATTTGCCGGATAAAATTCATTGGCTGTCTGCTTAACATGAAAAGGACCTTCTCGTGTCAATGCGTTGAAAGTACGAGTATGAGCAGTATGTGCATGTTCACCGTAAAGCGCAACGGATACCCAGTCTCATATGTCAATGATGTCAATGATAATAAAAATTTAAGGATAGCATATCCACTCTGATCGCAATGCAATTATTGTCAGTTCCATAATGCTGAGCATCCTTCGATTAAGATTTTAACACTTTGCTTGAGCGGCTGTCTCGTGCTGCAGCAGCAATATTGTTTCAGCATTGGGCTGTGTTCGCATTTCCACAGACCAACCAGACACTTTCAGTTTATTTAATTTTTTTTTCTGATTTTTATGCTGAATTTTTATGTATTTACCAATTTGTATGACTAATTAAAAAAAAATGAAATAAAAGACCAGATGGCTCTACTTTTGTCGAGATATTTTTATTTGTGTCGTGATTATGGTGCATACTCTGTCGAGAATTAAAGAGATGATGCCGGTTAAATTTCGGAACATTGCCGAATTGAAAATTAACATATGTAACATTGGGTTGACCTTTTATTATGTCAATTCTGCGTTAATGTGAAACTTTTGGTAAATTAAATAAAAGTCAGCTGCACTATCTGTTGGGACTGTAAGTCAAATAGGTGAAAGGGTATCCATTTGTAATGGCAATTAAGTGATTTTTTATCCTCCTAAAGGACTCACTTTTATATATAGATACATATATGGGTTTTAGATTGGTGCATTTATATCCGCTAGGAAAACAATGCTTTCATTTCGTCGAAATTAATAAATTCTTTTCTGGCATATAAGAAAAAACCGGGCAAAGTCGATATCAGTTGTCATCAGCTTTGATATTAATTTCAGAGCAGTGATTCGTCATCATTGTCATCATTTCATTTCATTTCATTTATTGAATATTTGGGATGTACAATAAGATAAATATCTTTTTTAGTACTTAGATACAAATTGAGCAGAAAGTTGAACTAATTTAACATTTATAACTTAAAAACTTAAACTACGATGCAGGATAGATTGCTTAAATTACTTAAGAGGTAGAGATGAGGGAACAAAGAAGGGATGAAGGATGGGTAGTTAAAGAAGAGAAATGCGAGAGGACTGAACTTTTGAAGATTGCACGGTTAGAAATGAGTTTGATTCGTGGTGGTAATGAATTCCATAGTTTGACAGCATGAATGAAAAATACTTAAATTTCTTACAGACCGATTAAAGACAAGTTTGTTAAATAAGTAGGACGGACATTTATTACTTATGATTTTATGTAGAAATATACAATTTCTTGTATTGATGTGTTGCTGTAGTGTGCAGCCAAATAGCTTTTTTGAGTGTTCAGAAATATGGTCATATCTACGGAGGCCATATACGTAGCGCACCGCATCGTTGAACGCTACTTGTAACCTATGCTGGGACATTGAGTCAAGGGCGCTATAGAAAATGTCGGCGTACGTAATGATTGGGACTATTAATGCTAGCACCAACTTGCGTCTAGTTTCCACAGGAGTAAAGTACGCCGATAGCCATAATTTGCGTAAACATCCGTAAATCCGACCAATGACTATTTGAGTATGTCTGTAGCCTGATAGAGAACGATCAATAACAATGCCAAGACTTGTGCAATGCTCAACAGCAGTAATTTTATTATTGCTCAAACATATATCTGGTGGGATATTCAAGTTAAATTTTCTAATGGATATTGGTATTATTTGAGATTTTAGAGGGTTCAGAAGCAGCCTATTTACGACGGACCAAGCATATATTCGAGAAAGATCTTCATTAACAAGAAGAGCCAGCTCAGAGAGCTCATTAAAGGGTTTTCCTAGATGAAGTTGAACATCGTCAGCATAAAGATGCACAGATGTTTGCGTGCAGGCTGATGGGAGATCGTTGATGAGCATGCAGAATAATAATGGTCTAAGAATTGACCCTTGGGGAACTCCTTGAACTAAAGCTTTTAGAGAAGAAGATTTGCCGCCAGAGGTAACTCTCTGAAATCTTCCTGATAAATAACTACCAATAAGCCTGACAGCCCTATCACTGAAACCAAACAAGTTTTTTAGCTTCCCCTTTAGGATGTTGTGGTCTACCCTATCGAAAGCTTTCGAAAAGTCAAGCAGACAAAGAAGACTTACATAGCCCTTGTCATAATCCTGCCTTATTTCGTCAAGTAGGTTTATCATAGCTGTAGAGCAACTGTGATTTACTCTAAACCCTGATTGTTTCGGATACAACAAATAGTTAGTAGCTACATGGTTCAGAATTTGCTTCTCTAAGACTTTTTCAAAAATTTTTGATAGACAAGGTACTCGTAGTATGCTAATTGGTCGGTAGTCAGAAGGGGAATTTGCTTTTGTTTTTTTGGCGATTGGAAGTACCCTTGCAATTTTCCAAGACATGGGAAAATTTGATGTGGTAATGCAAAAGTTAATAACATGAGTGAGATGGCCGACAATATGAGGTAATAAAAGTTTAATAAGCCGTATTGATAGACCATCCTCTCCAATAGCGTCAGACTTAACGGCCATGGTGCCGTTCAGACTTCATCTTCGCTCACCACTTCAAAATCTTCTAGTCTACGCACAGAACTTTTCAACTGCGCCGATGTGTGATAAGAATCAATATCATTATCAGGGAGTTGATCGCCTACGAAAAAGTTGTTAAGAAGGTCTGTGTCGAGAGCACTCTGAGGGTTAAGGACTTTAGAGACGCCAATTTTTTGCATGTTTCTTCAAAGTGTTTTGGCGGGTAAAGAGGCATTAAGCTTTGATGCAAAGTAGTTCTTTTTAGATGCACGTTTAACCAGAGTTGCATGATTTCGGGCTTGTTTAAATGCTTCCCAATTGACATTCGTTGATCTACGCTTCCATCTACTGTGCAATTTATTTCGAATCTTGATAATATTAAAAACATCGGGGGTGAACCATGGACAGTTTTGGTTTTGTACTCTTACTGTTTTTGTCAGTACATGTTGATTAAACAGTTGGGTTAGGATCGATTGAAAGGAATCAACTTTGTCATTTGGATCAGATTTCAGTCTGCACTGCATCCAAGAAGCCGATGTTGTTGCTAGTAGAAGAGCATTAATATCAATCGAATTGAAGTCTTTATAAGAGAAAAAATCAGTAGTAGAACATTTAGATAAATTCATATTGTATGTCAGGAACATTAGGTCATGGTCAGAGATATCAAAAGATATCTGGTCAGAAAGTAGGACGAGCTTAGGATCAGAAACTATAAATAGGTCAAGAAGACTAGGTGAAAAATCTGGGACAAAGCGTGTTGGGTAGGTTGTATTAACTATACTCAGACCAACAGAGGACACTGGGTCTTTCAGCTGAAATGCGCGTGAGTCATTTCTTAACAAATCAGCATTGAAATCTCCACAAACAATTATATGCTCATAAAATGCACAACATTCCGAAAGAGTAAGAAAGAAAGACGCCGAAGAACATCTTCGGTTTTTACTATACACACATGAGACGAGACACTTAGTACTACAGCCACTTATTTCAACAGCAATAAACTCAACACCAGGTCCACTAGATTTAAAAATGCAGCTGACTTCAATACAGTATTTCTCTCGAGAGAGTTGCTGAATTTTACAACAATTGGTGGTGGTGATGTTCCATTATTACTGCTTCTGGTACGAAAAAAGTTCATTAGGAGAGGCGGCTTGCAATCAATAGTGTGACAAAGTCGATTGAATAAAGTTCTGAGGTTCTCCTCAGGATGAATCGGTATACCACAGAGCACAGCGTCGCATGAGATCCCCTTCTTTTCAAGCAGGTTGCATTGCTTTTGGATAGCTGCAATTTCCTCATGATGGTGCTGAGAGGTTGCATTTGAGTTTTTTTCAAGTCGATTTATGCGGTCAACTATGTTGGCGATGGTTTTGTTGACCTCATCGAGTTTTCGACTCCAGTTACCAGTTATTTCCTCAATCTTCAGAAGTAATTCACTCTGAATCTTAGAAATTTCTTCCGAGAAACTCTGCCGTAGTGAGTGAAATTGCTTGGAGAGTTGTTCTTCTAAGATCTTTGCAGTGACGGGTAAGTTATCTCTGCTCGGTTGTTTTTGAGTAGGAGATGATTGAGTGGGTGTAGAAGGCAGCACTTTTGTTGATGCAGCTCTTGTTCGGGGATTCGGTGCAGACATGTTTGCTGGTTTGATAGCCCGTGAAAAATTCGAAACAAGCGGTAAAGATTTAACGGCGACAAATAAATTTATTTAACTTAACTTTATTTATTTAAAAGAAAGCGCAGGTTAAAAATATTTTTTTAGAAATATTCAGACAGATACTAGTCTTTAGGATTTCGCACGTTAAATTGTTTGTTTAGCAGATTGTCACTTAGATTTTTGCTCACTTTTGCCGAACGAATTGGAAACACGTCTATTCAGTCAAAGATGACATTTGTATTTTCCTAAACAAAACAAAAACACAGAATGCGAAGTAACATAGGCTTCTCTAAATTAATTGTATCCACCGATTCATTTGTTGCGGTAAATTTTCCCGCAAAAAGGCTGGCTCTTTTTCCATACAAATGCTTTCTTTCCCTCGTTTCTCATGAGTGGAAAGACCGAACTCTGGAGGATGTGGAGGGCAGCATAGTCCCATCAGCCAGTGGGCCACCGATCACAGACCTCGGCAAGTGACCCACAAAGGTATGACCGGCGGCTTTCTCTTCAGACGAGAACCGGGGGTTTCGGTCGGTGAAGCCTTTAGTATGGTAGGGATACTGACGAAAAACCAGTAGCTTAGAGTGGAGTGCATGAGGTCCACCAGGATCACCGTTGTCGGAGCCTGCAGGCGAGTCGCAACGGGCAGCATGAGAGTCTAAAAGTCGTCGACGAGTTCGGACGTACGATCCTTGCCATAAGCCTCAACATGATAACGGTTGGGGGAAGGGGGATCCTTGCATCTCACATCTCAACAAAAGTCTTGCAATAAAAAGGTTGAAGGAACATCACATCCCGTAATCGATGTGGATGCGAAAGGCAAAGTGCTCGAACGTTTAAACGTTTAAACGTTAAAACGTTTTGTGAAAAACCTTCTTATTTATTTCTTTTTCATTCACCGTCCCGAAAATTTAACACCTTGCTACTGGGTCGACTTAAGTAGAGGAACAGGAAGCTAGACCAGGGGAAGTGGCCAAAATCCCTCTGGTAGATCCAGGGCATTCATTGAGGGCATTGATTGAGGGCATCATGACTCATTCAAGGGCAACTCATTCTCCAACATCATAGTTGAAGGAATAACTTTGAGAAGGTTAAGGACTTTGTCTACCAGAATTTATCAGATAACGAGACCAGAGCTGAGATCCAGCGAAGAATAACTCCTGCCTATCGCTGCTTCGCTGGGCCAAGAATACAACTGACTAGCAAAGCCCTTTTTCTAAAAACAAAAGTTACTTTATACAAGACCTTAATAATACCAGTCCTGCTCTATAGCGCAGAGGCATGGACATTATCAAAAATGGATGTAGATGCTCTTGGCTGCTTCGAGAGGAAAATTCTTCGAGTGATTTTCGGTCTCATCTGCATTGACGGTGATTGGATTGATTGGATTGTACAGTGATATCGACCTAGCCAGAAGAAGTGAAGATCCAACGACTAAGATGGCTGGGTTATGAAGAGCGTATGGACACCAACGCTCCGGTCCGAGAAGCCTTCGAATCCACTCCCGAGAGACCAAGACTCAGGTGGCACACGCAAGTGAAAAGGGACCTTAGCCAACTTAGCGCGCGAAACTGGAGGCAGCTAGCAGTAGATCGATCTGGCTGGAGACACTTGTTGACTGAGGCCTAGATCTGCTCCGGATTGTAGTGCTAACTAAAATAAGTAAGTAAGTAATTAAGATGTTGCCGAACCTTTGGCGTACTGGTTACAACCAACTTTTGAGTGTTGAATAAAAAAATGTTGTATTGAGTTGTTGTATGAGTCTTTTAATTATGGTCGGCACTAGACCCATGTCAGATTGGAATTCCGAAGAGTTTTGGGGCCGAACTGCCCCAAAGTCATTCCCGAATGCCTTGGATTCAATGATTACTCGACATGCGCTCTGTGGGCCAGCAACGTAATTCGATTTATGCATACGTCTTGCAATATTGAATACTCTGTGGCCTTTTGATGGACTTGAGTTTGTTTAGGGAAACTCCACGGTACCGCCGCGGTAAGGCATAACTTCGTTGGTCAGGGAGGTGGCCTTAGTCTAGATATCATAGGATAGTTAGTCAAGTTCTCGAATTTCATAATGTTGTTGGCTTGTAAGGCTGACGACGGCCTAGGTTAGTTTCTACGTGGGTGTGTTGAGTATGCTGGGGTGGATTTGTGTTTCCAGTTTTGTAAGCATTTATGTGTGGGAAGAAGTCGGAATAGGGTGTGTGGTTGTATGGCTGTATACATTTGTTCGTCAGGAGAGAGAAAAGGGGGCATTACGGGTCTGCGAATGTTGCACGCAGCCGTGATTTTTATTCGTTTATGGGTTTGTCTCTGTCAGTATTTGGTTGTGATCGCGTTGCTCGAAATTCTTGATTGTTTTCACTCTACGCGTTTGCAGTTTCTTTCTTGCCTACGTCTTCTGTCTCAGGCAATAATATTTCCTTGTCATTTTGCCTACTTTGGCGTTCGAGTCTTCCTAGTTCGATCAGGATTGCCTTCACTGACTACGTTATTTCATCCAATTTTTCCTCTGAGGGGGTCATTTTGCTGACAATAACACTCGCATGTAAAAAGCTGGATGATCTTCTGAAGCGTGGGCAATGGAAAATTGGTTGCTCCGCGTTCTGTTCCTGGTTTTGAGAGGATGCACAAATTGGGGAGGGCTCATGTCCGAATTTGTGCAGATATTTTCTGAACACCCCATGGCCGGTTAGAAACTGTTTGATATAATATTTAGTTCTCCAACTATTCTTTTCAACCACGGTACTAAGTTGGTATGTCCATCGTCCTTTGGTGGAATTATCCTATCGATTCTTCCATTTTAGTACTGAAATATTTCTTTCCTCTTTATGGATCTCGCCAATTGATCCATCCGTCGCTTCCTCTGAGCCGGTCCGAAAGGCGCAGATTGTCTATAAATTCGTTAAGTCTTGACTCCTAGATACTTTTATTGCGACTGTAATCGCCCATTCTGCGGCTGCGCCTGGATCCTGCAATGTTTGGCATAAGTCTTGTCAGGAAAGATTGAGTGATCGATGCATTTTTCTCAATGTGGTCTATGTGTGCCTTAAAGCTGAGGCTATTTATCAATCATGACGCTTAGATATTTTAACGTCGGCTTTGATTGTATTATCCTTCAACGGCCTTGCGACTGGTGGATAAGAACTGCTTCTGTTGTATGTTCCGCTAAATTCAGGCTTGAGTGGGTCATTGTGGTGTGGTTGCACAGATGTTGAACAGGGTTATCCGTGCAATGCAATAGGTAATCGAGTGCGGATGTGACTGAATTGAGTTACCAGTGTTTTGTGTGGCGGCCAAATAAGCTCTTTCCATAGTAACAAGGTAAACATCTCAATACAGCTTAAGAAGAATCAAGCTAGCTTAGAAGTGGCGTTTTCTTCTGATCGGGATGACAGACTCCGTGACTGCAGAATACTTGGATGGTTTAAAAATGCGAAGATCTGTGCAGGTGATCTGTTCGCTTGAGCCTAATCCTTTTTCCGTGGCCTAATAATGTAAGGAATTATTTTTATATGTAAATACAAATTGTAATTGAATTTTTGCTCCGTCTTATTGGCCTCAAACAGATAAAATCTACAAACAATGAGAGTTGTAAAGTGCATCATCCATACTTAAAATTGAGTCCAGAATGAACGTATATTTAATCAGAGTCCTTTATTTTCCATCATATCTATCTGGAAGTCGTACTTGGATTTTTCAAAAAAATTCGAGTTCCATTGTTGTATAAACCAAAGTGATTAACTTAAGAAGACCGACATTGACTGCAATAATGCTTTCAGTTACCAGCTAAGTGTTTAATTTATTAAGGTTGAAAGGTGCCTAAAACAAAACTAATACAAATCAAGTTCTTAAAAGTACTCATTTCTCTTGAAATGAAAAGGATTTTCTTTCACTTCAAGGAATAGTGACTGGAGGCCGTAAAGTGAAAGCCACATGTATTGGCTATTTCATATTTTATTACCTACCATCGTACCACTCCTAGGCTCTTTATGATTGCTGGTGAATGTTGGTATTGGTGCATTTTTAAATTGCCTTTTCAATCGGGAATCAGGCGAACGGTGCTGGTAATCTCTGATAATCCTTCAACAATTCAAAAAAATAAAAAGATTGAGATTAAACACGGACCATGCCACATGGCATTGGATGTCGATAGGAGTTCCAACATTTTTAAAATCTTTAGCTGCAAGTGATTGATATAAATGGAAAAATTTCATCTTATTCAGGATTATACACCTGGGTGTTGACGGCGATTGAGAAAACAAAGAGCAGATTAAGAGGTTAAATATAGAAAAAGTTGAATTTGACCTTACGTTTCCTGGGAAGCACAAGCAATGGTAACTCTATCTTCAGGATTTCTGTTGATTGAAATGATATTACAGTCACTACGTGAACACAAGAGTCTAAGTCAATTTCATTTGTCTTCATAAGAGAAACAGAGGTGGACGTGATTTTCGAAAAATGAGAATTTATCACATTTAACTCGGTTTCCTAAGCAAGAGACAATCTATTCTCATGAACAAACTATTTCTTGTATATCTTGGGTTGTTTTTGTAACGAGAACAGAACACGTGCCAGTTTAAAACCATGGAGAAGCAATGAACTCAATATACTTGAAAAAACTGTAGCACTTTTGAAAGACACAATATTACCTGGCAGATGCCAGAAAACCAACTCATGATACGAAAGAAAGACCACCTTGAAGGGAAATTAGAACCCGACTTGCAAGGCAGAATTGAAAATAATATTTAAATATTTCATGCGACAAATTTATGAGAATAAACACTTAAAATATATTTGTGGACAAAACAAGTTGATAATTTTGATAATATTGCCTAACTAACTTTTGCCCATTATATCCAAAAGGTTGGGGTGTCCATATCAATTCTGGCTCGGAACAGAGCACTCAGAAAAGTAACTGATTACCCGTGGCTTATGAAGTAGTGTATTGGCTTACAAATCTGACTGTTCGCCGTTTAAATCCCAGCCTCGTTCGAAAAAAAAATCCCGAGGGCGCAGGCAATGCCAATACGTCCTTAAGCCCCAAATAATCATACTCTGAGCTGGTTGCTCTGAGTAGACCAAAAGTCTTAGTAGGGTCTCTACACTTTTAGGATAGGTACAATAAGCCGTTCAATTTGAATAGAACGGTGAATCTAGTGAGGGAACAGCCTTAGTTTTAAGAAAAAAATTGCGATGTACCCATCCTCAATGACTCTTAGGCTGCCATTTATTCAAATCCTGTATAGACCGCGTGCTGCCGAAAAAAAATGTGGATACCTTGGACTGCTTAAGCAGATATTACCGCAGTGGGATGGATCGGAATCGCGATACGTACTACGGTGATTGCAACAGAGTAAGCAAACAGCGTCATTTTGGCAAGAAATTTTCAGCCTTAGGCCATACGCATCAAGGTTTTATTAGCTTACGTCAGGCTGTCAGTAGTTATGTCTGAAAGATTCATGCACAGAACTTAGATTCGTACCATTTCCTCGTAGCAGCCAAGGAAAGTCTGAGGATATCTCAAACACCACAACGATGAAGAAATACTTCAATTGCAACAAGTCAACAGAGTCTTTGTGAATCTCCACAATTACTGCAACCAGTATCAAGTGTTGAAAACTAAATCCACCGACAAAAATATGCCATTGCAGCTGATGTGCTTAGTTTCAACCGACCACATCGATGAGACCCATAATTTGATGGAGAATGCATGCAAACAGCACTGAATAAGAGATCCTGACCCATGAGTTCAAAGCCTAAAAGAACGAGGAACAATGATCAGCAGGAATACAGTTTTGAGGAAGGCAACAAGATCCAAAAGGAGGACTATAGAAGTGAACAAGGAAACCTAGAAGTTGGTACTCAGTAAATGGAAACATCAATTCTGATGTTTCACAGAATGAATCATTCAATCTAGTCTGTAAAGGCAAAGAAATGCATCCACACGACCAAAATATATTGACCCTAGCAATATCCAAGCTTAAGAAAAACAAAACTCCAGAATCGGATGGCCTACCTTTCGATCTTTTTAAAGCAGTGGAGAATTCTCTTTCCAAGAGACCATGAAACAATTTGTTCGACAGAAAGAATGCCTCATAAAAAGTGCCTTACAACCGTGAAGTAACAGTCTTCGTAACGGGGCCCCTGTAAATTTATCAAGGCTTCTTCCATCAATGACGTTGCCGGTCATATGTCTTGTTGAGTGGCAAGACCACCGGTACTCCAAACCAGGACTTTTTCAGGTAGGCCCCTTTGTGGAAACGTCACGGTGGCTGTGGTTTAAACCTAAATTGGAGAAAGGGTGCACCTGCTGGTCTCACCGATGTAGAGTTGCAACAAGTACTAGGTACTGAGACCCTTAAATCAGTAAGCGGTTTAAGATGGGCCTTGTCTCATACTAAAAATGGAACCTGTGCCCTCAACATGGGTTCCGAACTGGTATCAAAGGAATGGACGGAGAGCGATGGTAAGGCGTATTCTTGCTTCAATGGATGCATAGGCATCCTGAGAAATGAAGTCTCCACGAAAGGTGATCACGTAAATCACAAGACGTTATGTCTATGAAGAAATGCATATAAAATCATTTTTCCGTCCTGTGTGAACGCCTGAAGCTATTTATCAGTCAACTATTCAAATCGATACACACCATTCCTTCATCTGTTTTAACGCCGCAAATCACAGTATCTAAAGAGACCAGTTAAACAGCTATACTTGATGTCGCTACTAAACTCAAGTTATCAGATTGTCCACAATGATGACACAAGCTGCTCCGTCAAGTCAGAGACTTCTGATGTCACTAAAAGATTAAGGCAATGTGAAGGGTGTACCTTGAAACAATTCTACGAAAGTCAACACCAGGGACATAATTTTACGAAAATCTTTTCACCGATTTCAACACGCTGATGAAATTGATATCATTGCAGAACTTAGTAAGCCCCCAGTGGGGTATTCGCAAGAATTAAAATCGGAGATAAATTGGTTAAACCCTGAATAAGGCCAAAACTAAGTAAAACTGTCAACCAGAAGTGACATAGAACACCCACGAATGGGACAAAATGCAACAATGGTCTGGGATTCGTATCACTTTGAGGTAGTCAGCGAATTTGTTTACCACAGCGTCGCTATTGAAACTGTATCGTTGGTTTAAGATGGATAATGAGCTTATATAAGACCTTCATCATCCCGATTCCAGTCCAGTTAAAAATATTTGGCATTTTAGTACTGTACGACGTTTGAACTTCTTGGATAGCTTGTTTTCTATCCGCCGATCGTGAGAATATTTGTTCCAACTCCTGGTACAGGTTTTCCGCTTCTGCCGCTCGAGTTCGAGCCAGGACTTTCTTTGCGATCTTTTTAAGACGCTCGTATTCAAGAGCCAGTCGAGCTTTTTCGATATCGTCGCTCCGATCGCATTTTGTCCACGCTTGGAATGCACTTTTCTTGTCGGCCACAGCTCGTTTGGTTTCGTCATTCCACCACCATGTTTCTTTGCCGACGTGATGGTATTTCGATATAGTCCCCAGATGGGACCTTGCGAGTGTTATGCATTCCTCGTGCATGCTGTTCCACATTTCTTGCGGGCTAAGTGAGTCTGCGATACCGTTAATATTGTGAAGTACTTCTTTAGCCAGTGCGATAAATCTTGCGCCTCGTTCCTTCGATAGATTATACCACCGGATTTTTGGCTTTCCAAACGATGCCCGTGTTTTCGGTGGTTCGCCGTGAAAAATTCTGTAATGAGCAGACGGTGTTGGCTTACTAGCGATCCTCCAAGTATTACTTTACAGTCCTTAACACGGTTTCTCATTGACATTTTGCAGAGGTGATAATCTATTTGCGTTTCGTGGCCTCCCCTGCTATAGGTGATAAGATGTCGTTGATGTTTAATAAACATTGTATATAAGATGGTTAAGCCGTAAGCCCTACATGAAGAATGTTCTCGCCAGCTGAATTTCCAGTTCCAAAGCCTTTACCACCGTGGCAGTCCTCATAATCAACTTTTGTTTCTCCGACGTGGCCATTTAAATCTCCGCCTACGAAGAGCATCTCATCGATAGGTATATTTCTAAGCAAATTACCGAACTCTGACCGAAATGTATCTTTTTCCGATTGGTCGCATCCATTTTGTGGGGCGTACGCGCTAACAATGTTCCACGTTTCATTGTGTATGGCGAGTTTAACACTCATCAAGCGGTCGCTTATTTTCAAGATACCAACGATGTTGTTTAGAAGATCCGCTGCAACAACGATTTCAACACCTTTTCGTCCATTGACCGTTCCATTGTAGAACATCTTAAATGCCTTAGTTTTTAAATCTAGAAAACGCGCTTTATTTCCTGTATTACACCACTTCGTCTCCTGTACGCACAGGATTTGTAGAGTTCTGCGACGCATAACCGCTTCCAGTTCTAAACTTTTTGAGGTCATCGATCCGACGTTCCAACTTGCAAACCGAAGTTTATGAAAATATTTTGGAAACTTCATTTTGCCCGGCCCCCCAAAATCCGTCGGGCTCTGACACAAGCACTTCTGCTTGCTCTGGGATCACCCGAGTGCGTTGCAATCGTGGTGCCCAGCAGGGTAGTGCTATTAATTGCGATCATTTCCATGAAATGTATCTAAAGTTTGAGTGGTTTGACACTTGTATGCTCATTTCGAATTGATTGACTGTTCTTTTACCCCACCGGTAGTCTCCAGACGTGGGAACCCACTGATTGCATACAAACTTGTAGGAAAGTTTTAAGGTGTTAAAGTGTCACAGGCTCATTTTTGGTGTTATAGTTGCCTGTATATGATTGGTGTCCCATTTAGTCGCCTCTTACGACAAGCTGGGACGCACTCCGATGCCGCACGGATGGTTGCTATACTTACTATATTTCTTCCATTGAAAAGTCGGAAACTTCCTCCTCGAATAGACCAGCTGTCGGCACGATATCACGTGGAAACTGTTTGTTAAGCAACTCCTTGCAGTATTCAAGCCACCGGTCACAAATTTACTTTTCATTTGTTAGTAAGCGACCGTCTGCATTTTTGATGTATTTCGGTCCGGAATAAAATTTATTTATGATTTACATTAAAGTTCGTAGGAAACCCCATTCAAAGTGGAAGTGACATTCAACTAGTCTGAGTTGGGTAAACTTCTGTCAAGCACATAATTTCTCAACTTCTATCACGAGACTCGCTTAGAAAAGATAATTTTTATCAAGACTGGGAATTGACCAAAATCCCAGAAGCTTTGGAGCAACTTGCGCTCGGTTGTTGTTTGTAAAAACCATGTTGAAGACGTCTTACCTGATCTTTTCCACCTCAACAGAAAGTACACATTCTTCACCCGATCTTCAAGATTTTTCTGAACCACTCACTGTTATTGAATTCGAAGCTGTATCGGAAGTTGATGTCATTAATATCATTCGGTCACTCAAATCAGATGCTGTTAGTGAGGATGGAGTACCTATTTGGTTTGTCCAAATGGTATTAACCCACCCTTCTTGTTATTTTTGCATAACATCGTCATTATATCCGTCTACTTGGAAGTTGCTTAAGTGATTCCTGTCCCGATAAAACCTCTACCGACTTTAGCTGCAGACTTTCGAACTATGAGTTCCTTACCTTGCCTATCAAAAGTTTTGGCTAAAGTTTCGTCGAGCAAATTTCAAGTCATCTAGATCATTATGAGCTACTTACTTCGGTCCAGTCTGGTTTTCGAGCCAATTATAGTTGCTCTACAGCTATGGCTTGAATTCTCGATGACATAAGGATCAGCTATGATTCGGACTTCCTCACCACTATACTTTGCCTCCTTGACTTTTCGAAAGTTTTTGACACAGTCAACCAGTCAATCCTTTATGAGAAACTAAGAAGGTATTTTAGTTTTAATGAAAGTTCGGCGCGTCTCATTACTAATTACTTTTGTAATCGCTGTCAAAGGGTTGTGGTTGGTGACAAATCCTCTCATATTAGGAATATATGTACATGTAGGAATACTCCAGTGCTCTATATTGAGTCCAATATTGTTTTGCATATTTATTAATGACCTCCCCAAAGTTTGCTCAAACGCTAGTCTTCACTTCTATCCAGATGATGAGGAAATATACTATCCTGGACGGGTGCGCCGCTTGTCTCCAAGTGATGTTGAACGGCATGACCTGTCACTTGGAGCGTAGAAAGCGGTAAGGTGATTACTGGGTAGCGTCGAAGCAAGTTTTCGTAGCGGTCATTATAGTTGAGGGAACCCACCGTATCTCAATCGGATGATGTCAGGTTGCCTGAGGTACTTCTGTTGGCGCACTGGTCTATGAGGCGGCGACTCTGAATATCCACCAATAAACGAAAGAAGTGCAAAAAGTCTGCACCCAGAATTGAATGCGTAATCGCAGCACGAGCGAACGTCCATCAAAATGTTCGATCCAGGCCGAAATTCAAATTAATCGTCAACGTTCTGAATGTACGAGTATGTATTTTGGTGCCGTTGACTGCTCGAAGCACATGTGTATGTGGCTGTTTTTTTGTGTTCTTGACCGCAAGGATTGAGATGGCACTGTCAACAAGAAAACGGAAAATGGCCAGAAATTTTGTTATGAATAAGGAGGCGATTGGAATTCCCAGCAACTGTAGCCGACTCACCTAGAGTTGTTGGTGGGCGTTTCTCTGATGGAAGGAGCAGGGTGAAAAACATTTTCGGGCTTTCGAGCCGTACCGCTGGTGGTACCAACATCGCCCACTGGGTGTGGTACGTCACCGGATCTCTGGCGTAGAGTGTTGGTTTGTCGTGGTCTAGCGCCCAGAACTAGGCTCATCGATTGAGATATTGTTCTTAAGCGCATGCTAAAGCGTAGTGAGTCTTCGAAGGATTTCCTCCGCCGGTGTGCTTGCTCTTGAAGGTGCAGGCGGTAGTGCAGCTATTGATTCAGTTGCTGAAGAGTGACTTATTATTTTGTCTGCCACATCAGCTAGCGTGTTAAGATCGCTTTTGACGGCTGAGAGTACAGCTCTCACGTGTGAAGGTAATCAAGACAACCAAATTACTTGGAGAACCGTGTCTGGAGTGCCTGAAGATCTCGAGAGGTCACGAATACGCCGAAGGAGGTGCGACGGATGTGTATCGCCAAGATCGAGGCTCAAACGCTAATCTTCACTTCTATGTGAATGATGAGGAAATATACTAACCTAGACCTGAAATTGAAGGTGAACCACTTCGAGCAAGAATTACCACTGAAATTGATGTATCATTTTTCCACCCGGCAATCGCAATATCTAAATGAAAATTCAGTGAAAATAGTGGTGAAATAAATTCAGTTAGGAAAAACCACTAATCCTTAAGATAAACCACAAAACTCAAATCATCAAAATTCATAATAAAACCGCATTTTACCCTGCCTCTCTACCTCATTTCCAGTTCGAAGAATTTAATCGAAATCCCTACATGGATACAAAATAAATAGCTTGGTCCTTGCATTAAGTTCTAAGAAACCCTGGGTGGCAAAAAGAACCTCAAACTTTCATTTAGTATCCCAAATCGGTTTCAGTCTGTTGACAAATGAAAGAACCGATTCCTAATTCCATCGATTATGTCCTAATTTTCCATTTGAAAGAAAACAGTATCAAATTGGATAAAAAGAAAAAATACGTACTCTCGTCTAGATAAAAGCCGTCCGAAGCTTTTGCCGAAATATGACTTTGGAAAACCCTATTGAAGGAACAAAGTTGAATCGAAAACCCAACGAAACCCCAGAGTACACTCGAAAAGGGGAAATAAGGAGAGCCAAAGGACATAACTGATTTTGAAACGAAACTGTGATGCTACGTCAATGGGATTGGGAAATTCAAAAATTCCCTTTTAAGCACAGAAGCAACACGTGCAACATTACAGAACACCAACAAATAATATGACAACCAGGAAAAATAATCACTTTCCAGCAGCTGCGTAGTAGACTCTTGTTGTATGAGTCTTGGAAATGAGCTTTTTTCAGTTGAAGTCCAGGCGTTACGAGTAGCTTAAGGTTAATGGAATCGTGTAACTATCAGGGTTCACACAGTCTTCTTGAAACTTTCACCGTGTTTTCGCAACTCGTTAAGGACGGAATGTTTAAAAATTTTCGAAATTTTGAACCTAGTTCTTGTTCATTTATTTTGAAAAATATTTTAACTAAAGGGTTGACTCAGAAGTGACTAATGTGGTACACATGATTAAATAAAATATTGAAACCCAAATGTTGTTATGAATAAAGTATACAATCCGGTGATCAAAATATGATTCAAAGAACTCCTCATACGGAGGAATTTTCAATCAAAAATCGGGTACAGTGCGACAGAGAATCATTTGTCATTCATACGCTGATTCTACAGTAAGCTACTAAAACAGCAGCCATCCAAAGGACTCATTTTCTGCCCTCTGTTCTCTGCAGGGCAATGAGGATAAAGATTAGGGGAATCATCCTGGGAATTCTGTTCATCTCCAAAAAAAAAGGTAATAATCTACTTTTTTAAGCATGAATATGAGTATTATCTGGATGAACATATATGTACATCCTTAACTTAAGTAAAATAGATATTTTTATCCCGAATATCTTTATTATGACCTGCATCTCTTTCTCCAGCATATATGTACATATAAGTGGATTCAGTTAGCTCTTAAGGCAAATACCACAGTTCAAGCCTCGAGTACCAATTTGTTTTATCGAAAACTTTGCAAATCAATAATGAAATGTGGTGTGGAAAGATAAAAGGACAAAATAGTTTACTTTCGGTGCCAATGAGAGTTACATATACCTCAATGGCAGGAGCATCATTAAGATAAGCTAAATACCCCACAATAGTAGGCCATTGAGGATGAGGACCATTTGGTATTGCTGGATCTACATTTAAACTCACTAAACCCCTTTTTACATCTTCCCATACTAAAGGGTCACAATCAACTAATAATTAGTTGAGTGTCTCAAATTTTGCAGTCATTTACTGCTCTTTAAAAATACTCTTGAACCTTCAAAAGGTCGAACATAAAGGCTTTAAAGTAATTGTGTGAAAAACAAGAATCAGTTGCCTTTTCTAGTTCACGGAGTACTCCTTAAACCCTCTTGTTGGTTTCTAACACTGTTGCTGAGGATGTTGTTTTAAGCCGGTACAAACTTTGTTTTGGAACAAAATACATCCAATTTCAGAAAATTGTCATTCAATTCCAGCATATGCCCACCGTGTCTTGATCTGATGAATGTCATCCGAGAAACAAAGTTTTCAATGACTTTTGTGGGCGTATGTCCTCAATAACACGAGTAATGTTGGCTTCCAATGCGTCAATTGTTGTTGGCTTGTCAGGGTAGACTAGCTACTTTACATATCCCAAAAATATATATAATCAAGAGGCATTAAATTCCAATATATTGGATGTCAATAAACAGGTCCATTAAGTACCGTGAAAAAACGCAGAACTTTTATAAAGTGAAATAACGCCGAATTCAGAAAGAAGTATACTGCTAAATGCCCCATAGTAAATATATTAAAATTTTGGCTCCAGGCGCCTGTCTGACAGTTGTTGACATACCCTTAGTGAAACGATGAAAACTCTGCGGAAAAAAAAGTTAAAAACCTGTTAGCAATCGAAGCGAGCCATCCACCTCATGCCTTAAATATACCAAACTTTGTTTTTGGCCATATTTTCCAATCAAATTTGGCCTAATTTCGATTTGGAAATGGAAATAAGACTAATTTGCTGCGCTCGCTAACTGGAAAACTGGAAATTCGGCGTTATTTCGCTCGCCGTTATTTCACGGCACCGGTCAATTATTCTTTCACTGAATGTCTCCTTCAATAAATTGTTTGTTACGTTTGCTGTATGATACGTATCGTCATCCTGCTGGAGCCACATCTTTTCCAGATTTCATTTTTGAACAAAATATGGTCCGATGCACCATACTGTAAATTTTTCGGCATGTAACGGCCTTTCAATATTCTCATGTGAAATATCATCGCATCAAATGTGATAATTTTGCTAATTGACATACCCATTGAGCCAAAAATGAGCTGCATTGCCGAGCACGATTTTTTTGATAAAACAGTGAAACTAATGCCAGTGAATTTTGGGCCCATTTACTAAAATTTCGACGCAAATGATAGTCACTTGGCTACAAGTCTTGCAATAGCTGGATCTTGCAAGCCTTAAACTGAGATATTTGCTTAAAATTTCCCATACAGTTAAGATGTTGTGAACTACGTCGAAGCGATAAATTTGGATCTTCTTCAACAGCCTAACTAACTCCTGCTTAGGTTTTTCAAGCGTGTATGTCATTACGATGAAATTGCCAAGACTACTGTATAAAACTAACACTGATAGCTTGCAATCTGGCAATTAGTTTGGCAGATTTCTGACTTGCCAAATTCGATGATGTTTATTAGAATTGTTTTTCGGCTATAACGTTTTCTAGCTTCCAAATGAAGTAAGTAACTCTGCCAGCAGGGGAATGCCTTAGTTTAGTGGTGTCTGTCAAGTTGTTCCCTGAAGAAGATTTGCCGTCTGAAGGCTGCATAGTCACATAAAATGTGTTCAGCTGTTTTCCCTCTTAAGAAAAAATCAACACTAAGGAGAGTCGATTAGTCTTATTTTGTTGAGGTGATATCTTGGAACGTAAAGGGCAGGATGACTCGTTTGGCCCATCTTAGACCTGAAGTTTTCTCCCAAAGCGGGATGCATTTTGAGTGCCTCCACCTATTTATGGCAAGATTACTGCATTTTTTGAGTACAGCAAAAGGGTTGAAGGGAGTTTCTCGACCCTTTCTGGCCAGTTCGTCGGCCTCTACATTACTATTAATACTCTCATGCCCAGGAACCCACAATAGTTTGGTCTTGTTCCTTAAGCTAAGTTTTAAAGCAGTACATGTCTGATTTGGAGTCAAAGATGTGCGAGCTAAGGGGACTTAAAGCTGCTTTGATTCCTGAGTTGTAGATAAGGCTAGCGCATTCTTGCATGCCATGTAGTTCAGCATGAGATACAGTATGACCTTTTCCCATTGCATTGATATGCTGGGTTTTCTTCGTATTTGCCAGCTCCCATTCCAGATTAAATTTAAGAACCATCTGTATAGCACTTTATGGCATTTTAGTGGTTTGTTGCTTATCCTTGTTTCTTCGCTGGGGATCTCCGTGGAGATGCCTCTGTCGAACCACAATGTCTTTTGGAGGCGGTCTGCTGGTGCGCAGAGATCTAGTACGAGTACCATACCTGCTGAGCTGCGCAAGGCTTCTATAGCAGCTGTTAGGCAGGTCTAAAAGGCTCCGATGACGTTGTGCTCTTTTTAGCTTTGAAATGTTGGTGATTTAAATTCACCATAACACACAAGCATATGTTATGTTGGGTCTAGCCGTTATTGTGTAGTTCCAGTGCGTGATCTTTAGAGAGATCATCATACTTCGATACATGCGACGGCAGGCCCATAAAGCATTGGTTACGTTAGTTATTTTATTTTTTAAGTGGGAGTTCAAACTAAGCCCTTATCAAGGACTACTCCTGGATATTTGATCTCGTCAGAGTACTCAACGATTGTGTCGTTAAGTGAAACTAAACCTAGGTTTAAGTTTCTTCTTCTAGTGAAGGCAACTGTGATAGCATTTTTTGGATTAATGGCGATTTTCTTTCCGGTACACAAGTCTCGGACTATAATAAGGCATTTTTCATGCGTACTGTGACTTTGTTTGCTTCTCTGCCCTAATAATAATAATTAGGTCATCGGCATAACCAAGTCGTCTATGACCAAATACCACGGGGAGTGCGAGAGTATGCCTCTTACGTCTGCTACAGATGCTGGATCTTGATGAGCATCACTTTGATGCAATATATGGTCTCCTTCTGTCGATTGGCCTTTCTGATAAGCCTCCAAGTACGTATGTAGTATGTAGGAAAGACCCAACTGAAGCAGAACCAAAATAAGGCTATTAGGATAGCTACAAGAAAGTTTAGTCCTTTTTGCAGCAAAGCTGGGAAATACCGTATGTACATGTTGCCATATATGAAGAGTAATCGCTAGGTTAAATTCCAAGCCAAACTTATGAGCATTAGTTTGCAAGACTTGAATTTTTTACGGTTTATCAGCAGATAGCAAGGCTTTACATGGCAGGCAAATGCGACCATCTCGGTGACGACAGATGTGTACGAGTTATATACTTCCCAAGTTCTTAGTTGGGATAATCCAATCAATAGTGCAATTGTATTATGTAAACTCATGTTTGGCTATCCGTGAAAGCTGACAGAACTTATAAGATAAATAATTTAACAGCGTAGTTTGATCCGATTTAATTTGTTTGTGACAATGATATCCGCAATAACAGGTAAGTGACGAACACGATGTTGACTAGGCCTAGAAAACGACAAGTACCAGATATGCCAGAGATCAATGTCGTATGGTTCATAAGGGAACATTGCCTTTTGACTCTTATGGCTTTAATTTTGAATAAGTAAGGACCATTGATGTCATAAGCCTGAAGACCACACCAAATAGACCACTTTTTTTTGGCATTTTGCAGTTTTGCGATTTTTTTTCCCGATATGCCTTACTATAGAGAGGACAATTAGAAAGTGCATTTGTTTGAAATTTCAACGAGACCTAGCCGATTCCATGAAGCATCAGCCACTTCTCACAGGTGCCCCCTTATGTCAATCTGTCCGACCTTTCAGCGAAAATACTCTTACTACCCAAAATCTAACTTAAAACTAGGAGAAGCAAGTTACAATAGTAATGCATGCATATCGGAGTGCTTTTCATGAGTAACGAATCGGTCTCTATTCGCAATCGCAGAACTACCCCGAAGGAGCTCCTGATCATCAATGTCGTACAGGTCGTCAAATATTTTTCTTGAAATTACGTTGCCACATTTAACAATGAACTTTTTTCTATGACTATGTTGTAAGTTACATATACCAAGTGTTTCAGCATGCCCATACATGTCAACTTATAGAAAAGCCCTTCTAACTATATCATACCGAAGGGCTTCTCGAATTCAACTCATATGCTGGTTCTTGTAGGTATTTGTTGCATTGTAGGTCGGCGATCAGTTTCGAAGTGGCATAAATAATGCCATGGCTTCCCCTAAAACAAAACTTAAAGTCCAGATTAGCATTAGCATCAAAAAGATGCTACTTTTTAACTGGAGTAATTTTATGTTTGGATGTCTTTGATTTAAGCAAGTACTCTAAGGATCGTAAGCACATAACTCCAGACCGTTCTCATGCTTTGCTTTTGAGCATAATGGTAACATTCTTAGGTCAGTGAGGCTCTTTTGACAGCATTGAAATTTAATAGGTTCATCGAATGTAGTGACCAGAAATATGTTTACATTACGAACTTAATGAAACCCACTGTCGGTTCTGTTTGTACCTAAAGATTTTCGAAAAATAAGTCATCAAGCTAAGTGCCCATTCAGATGAGACTGTATGTTTGTTGCTAAGGAAAAAAAGGGATGCATGTCTACAATTCTCTACTCGTATACGTTACCTCGCATAACTAGATAGGAAAGATGTGATCGGATTTAAAATAATAGCTTTACGAGATCTCCAAGTTAGTAAAAAAGTTCCAAGTTCAGTCCTGCTTAGGAGGTGTATATATGATAAAACGTTGGTATTTCGGAAGAGAATCATCTCGCAATTAAGGTTCTCTATCTACGCCTCATTCTAAGCTTGTTGTGAGCTATAAGCAGGCACTAGCCCATGCTAGCCAAGAGTCCTTTCATCTAACTTCGCGTCCACAGTTAAGCAGGAGAATTGAAAAAAAAACAGATTTGCTGGCCATGCGTGGCTTCGAACTTTGTGAATTATCAGGGCAGTAATACGTCCTACACCAGTCTTGGTGATGTTGCTTGGCTGTTATGGAGCCATTGGACTTTTTCTGTAAATTGCCATTTAAGATCGACGCTATGCAACAAATCTAAAGACGATTCTGGCAATCAAGAATTATGTTGGTCAAGCTATTCGTGTAATAGAGGCTGAAGACATCGATGATGTAACAAAAAATTGAATTGACAACCGAGGCAGCTATCAGCAGATGGCCCACCTTTTAAATCCCCAATTGTTCCTTAACCAAAACCAATATCCAAATAAATTACCAAAAACTATATAGATAAACGTTTGTACACATTTTACTGATGTTAACATTATTTTTCTTTTTTGTAGGTCCTAATATTGCAAGGACTATAATCACTGGCATTATGGAAATCCTGTGAGAGACGTCAGAGATATAAGTCAGACTGGGAAAACACTCCTGAAGACTGTCGACTGTCGACAGTCGACACGAAATGGACTCTTTTTATTGATTTTGTATTCTTTGTACTCAATTTTCTCAGTTGAGCAATAAAATTAATTAGAAAAAAAAAACAGTAATAAATTAATATGTAAATAAGTTTCACAATAGTTCGGGATTAACTCAACAAACAAGCCTCCACAGTAGGCTAGCTTACTCCTTCAAGCTGTACTCGCAGTCGATTAAGGTCACCTCTTACCTTTGTGAATCACACTTGTCGAGGTCTATCTCTACTGAGTCAATCTCTCCAGGTGAGATTCGATAATAACAAATGGAAGCATTGGCGCTTTTTCTCTTAATATATCGTAACGGCCACTGCTGCGTAGTTTCCGTAGTTTGATGCCGCGGTTGTACTTCTATTGCTCTTTTTTGAATTAACTCCTTCCAGGCTTGTCAACGCAAATAGTCACAAATGTCTTTCGAAGAATTTCTCTCTCCTCCTTTCGACAGGATCAATGCTCCAGCGCCAATAGGTAGATCGGGATGATAGTGGTCTGAAATGCAGTCTGTTTATTTACCACCCAATTGCCTTTTTTGCCCAAGGAAACAGTGATTGTTTTACTTTTACATCGGAATATGCTACAATTTTTGAAAATGTAGACAAATGTCAATTCTACTTTGACATTTGTAAGGTAAATAGATACAAAATACACGTCAAGAAGACAAGAATCGCTATACTCCAAAAGAACGCGGAAAAGTTCGCCGGTGGTGTTGGCTTAACGTGAACTTCGGTGAGGATTTCCCGGTCGTCTGACACCAAATGGGACATCAAACATTGCGGCGTTTAGCTGCTCGCATAGTAGAGTATAGAATAACACGAAATGCAGCCAGGTCTGTCCGGCCCTGAAGCAGCATTTTGGCTGAGAATATCGCAGTTGTGGTTGAAGATTTCGCAGAGGACAATTGGGTATGAATCGGCAGTCTGGAGTTGCCCATGAGCTTCAACGCTTAGGATTCTCAAAGCATTTTTGCTTTCACTTTACGATAGAGAATTGACATTATTTTGTACCTGGCGAGTAGTAGTTCTTAATTTTTCCCCTGGTGTTTATTCAGTTCATGTGGAACCCATATCAAGACTGTTGCTCTTGTAACATTACGAGCATGTTCGGATGACCATATATTTGATGTCACGAAAAGTACTCGGAACTGTATAAGTTTCCTCAAGTGATGTGAGAAATATCCCACCACCTCTGATCTGGCTTGAATATATAAGGCTTTCATCCGCCAAAAATTGGAGTACAATGCTTACATCTTTCGTATGCCTCTCAGGCTTTTTTGCACTTGCAAGGTAGGATTCAAAACCGTGCGATAAAACTTAAGGGTGATGCCAATACCGTCGACCACTTTTCTCCTGCTATTTTCACCACCAGTCTTCCTCAGAAATTGCCAGTAGCATTCCGGCCCTTCAAACCTCCCACTGTAACACCAGTCTTGCTATGAATGCTCATCAGTACACCCTCAAGCCCACTTTCGGACGTACTCTGAAATATCGTGATTCTTTCCTAAGCCAATAAATCTCGCTTATTGAATGCTCTTCCGAGCTCTTATTCCTATTCATTGTACCCTCAAAACATTCGAAACCAACGTACATCGGTACCGCTCTTTTTATTCTCCCTAATTTTCCATCGCCCGCGCTGTGTGGAATCATGTTACGGATGCTAAAAACCCCTTGAGCGTGCGGTGGAAACTATGACAACGAACGAACCTAGTCTAGTGTAGCATTGAACTCATGACTTGAGACACTGAGTGCGCCGTGTGAGGCATGATTTATACGGCCTTACAAGCACAACAGGCAATCAAAAGTATTTGTTTGCTCCACTGTAGATATACAATGAAAATGTTCAATATGTCAACTAGACAGGCGGTTAATGGTGTCTGGTCATTCCTTTACTTTCAAATACTTCATTCCTCTAAGGAAATAATTTTTGATTATACTCTATGATGCACTGATTCTGAATTACGTTTGGTAGATACCATTGTATGCCACATTATCATTTTCTTTGTTTGAAAAGATACGAAAATGCCCCCAGACACAAGTTTGAAAGTACATTTACATTCACATCTATATACCCATTTTGAAACAAATTATTGCCTGTCCGTGAAATATGTTGTCCCACCTTTTGGGACAAAAGTAGTCAGTCACTGAATGTCTCACCATTCAAATCATATTTCCATTATTTTGCCCACGCATGGATTAGAGGGGTGGGCATTGATAGCAGCATCATTACTCATCTTCAATTTAATAAATCGTATCATTGCCATTATTGTTTTCAATCACTTAGGCAAATGATGACGAATTATGGGGTGAACGATTGAAGGATTTGTTCTTGTGTTTGATCGATTTGGTTTCATCGAGGACGATTTATAAACGAAAATATTAATAACTCATATGTGAATCCTTCAACCCCGAATGGGGCATAGAGCGGCGACAAATGTCTTACATCCTTCTCGATCTGCAGTCAGAAATTTCAGCTGTGGCCACGTTTTACGCCGTGTTGCTGCTTCGGCTAATGTTGATTTCCATGTTGTTCTCGAACGTTTGTTTCGTCAATGACCTCTTTATTCGGCCAACATCTCTTACAACTGAGCCAAATATGGTCGATTCTCGTTTCAACAGCTCTGGGTTACCGGCGAAATAATCTTTTACCCTTTTCAAGGTAATCAATGTGAATGACAGCACGCGCATCCTACAAACTGTCTGATCTTGTTGGCGGACAGAGGCATATAAGCCTTCTTCGGCCTCAATTCACTGGGAAAAGTCCACTTTCTCGAGTGTCCCTTGGCCATTGGTGAGTTGTGATAGATTCATATTTCGTCACCGGTTATGAAACTCGTTCAGATTGTGATTTAATATCGCCAAACACTTTTTTAAGTTGTCAAACGATTGGTTTTGTTGTTAATTGTGAGCAAACGCGGCACCTATCATGCGGATAGCTTTTCCATATCCAAATATTCTCGCAAAACTGTAATCACTAATCCTGTAGCCTCTTCAAGTACGTGCACCTTCACTTGCCGATCATCTTTTATCATATTGCGAATTTAATCGACCATTTCTTGTATTTGTATATGAACCCTTCAACTCCGGATGAGGGATTGAGTGGCGACAAATTTTTGACATCCTTTCAAATTTGCAGCCAGATACTTTAGCTGTGGCCACGTTTGACGCTGTGTTGCTGCTAGGGCAAATATAGATATGCCACAATCCTTGGTTCAATATAATTTGCGGCCATCGTATCATAATGTATCGCAGACAGCGGCTTACGTATGCCTACAACCTTTTCGAGATTGAGGTAGAGACTTTCTAGGTTTCACGGGCATACAGCAGTACCGATTTGACATTGGATTCGAAGAGCCTTAACTTGGTGCATAGAGAAATTTGACTGGAGTTCACTACTGACGGCATTACTTATTCTGGTAGCAGTATCCAGATCTGTTACCCCATCAGGCAAGATAAAGCTCTCTAGATAGTTAAATAGCTTGACTTCGTCAATGGGAGTCTGTTTCGGAATAATGCACTGATGTGCTGATGGGCCAGTGTGCATTAATTTGGTCTTGTTGCATAAGATTCTAAAACCAGCCATCTCTCCATTCACTTGCAGTGATTAACACATCTCGTTGGTATTGATACAAGCCAGAAAAGAGATATCGTTGGCATAATCCAGGTGGCTTAGCCTCTCAAACGGTCTCCATTGGAAACCATCTCGCTCAGATGCACCAACGGTGGCAGTTATCGTTTATCGCCAGTTAAAGGAGGATCGCCCCCTGTCACACTTCGAAAGAGTCGGACAGCTATTCATTATGCAGCACGAAGCATCTTGTGGCTTGATAGGAATCCTTTATAACAGCAACCTCTTCTATCTAAAAATTCCCAGATCCATTTGCCATTGACTCGGTCAAAGGCCTTCTCAAAGGTGGTGCTGTGACGTTAACTCATACCGAACCGAAATTATATCAAAAAGATATGGAACAAGACCAAATCGAGTAATATGTTCAAAAATTGATCACTCCTATAGTCAGGATTATGTACAAATTTAGGGTTGAATCCTTAATCAAATCCATTTTCCCATTCGCTTCCCAATCATTGAAACAGCAATGATTATTCCAATGCCCCCAACCAACATGAGCTGATTATAGCTGAAGGTACACGTTCACCTCTATCTACCAAACCATCATGAATCGATTCCACCATTGCAACCACGATTTGCATACACGAGCTATTTATCAAGCATGCACTGCTAATAATGGTTCTGAATTAATTGCAGAACGTGATTAAAATTCTCAATTAAAATGTGCATAATAATTTTGTGGCTACGACCTGTTTCGAAAACTGACCAAAAACTCTGATTCACGAGTACCACCGTGATGCATGTCAAAATCAAGCTGCGAGATAAGATTTTCCTGAATCACCAGTGGCTTCTGCTGTTTTCGGTTCCCGAGTTTGAATTTTGATATTCTGTTAATTCAATTTGATTTATAAATAATTCACAGAGTTGAATCGTTGTTGCGCCTTTTCTGTTGTTTAATTAGTTACTCATTGTGGATTTATTTAAAGATAACAAAGTTCAATTAAAACCTACAAAAACTGTTAAATAAATCATTTATAAACTAGATACTTAAATTATATAATTAAACGTTTTTATCGGAACCATGATGGCAGATGAGAATCGGACGCACATTGCAGATGACAGCACTGACGTTGTGTTGCTTAAATTTGAACCAGGTGTCAGCCGTAGCCTAGCTTTTCTAGATCGTCGACTGAAGAACTAGAAATTGGCTTTTAGTCATTTCTCTCAAAATTGAGGCTGTTCAAGAAGGAGGAAGATGAGTGGTTTGGCTCATTCAGTGCTTAACGACATCCTCGTCCGACTCTCCAACCAAGCTAAGTATTTAGGCTCATCGTAGATAACAAGCTTTTTTTTTATAAAAGTATGAGTATTCAGGAAGATATGGATTGACATGACAGTGCATCGGTAGTCTGCCGTAATACTCGTATGAGTAAGCCTCCACAGTAATACGTTACTGCCAGCTTTACCGAATTCAAAGGAACGGTCGATCTCAGCTGCATAATTGTTTCTTCTAACAGACTGTATATGGCTCTAGTCTAGATGCACAAATAAATCTGCCTCCGGTTGCTTTTGCAATGGGGAGCTGCGTGACCGAATTCAAGATGCTTAAAGCACTTTGAAGAGGTCACTCGATCACATATACGACAGTTTACCCATCCGATTGTGAATTTGTCTGATTTTAGCGTTACATTAGCGTAATTCGCAGCCAAGCTTATTGTCACAGTTTGGGTGCGACCGTAAGCATTCCTTAGGAGTAGTAGGTCTCTAGTACTCAACGTGTTGGTACTAATTTTTAAACGACTCTACGACTGTTGTGGCTAGGATTCCTGCTTCGTTACTAATGGTTTTATCGATAACGCTCTAGTCAGTTTGGTCTCCTGAGTCGTGCAGTTGAAACAGCAGCTCACCTATATATGTCCGCGTTATTCTGGTTACGGACTCGCTGAGACTAACAAGTTTTGGATCGTTTCTTTTGTTTTTTTGGGCATTTTCTCTTTTATGAGTCACTTTTGACCATGCCGCGTAATTATTTTCGTCTATAACTTGCTTGGCGGTACAGCTTTGTCAGCATCTTCAGCTTTTCCTGATTCGGCTTGGCGATCTGATCGTTTTTCTTGGAACAAGCTTTGCACCAAGTTTGCACTAATATCGGCTAAAGCGGGTACTAATGTTCGCCTTGAATATAAGATTTCAGTCTGTTTTTCACGTCGACTGCAAATTTCACCCACGGGGACGTAGTGTATTTCAATGACCGAAAATTCGTCAGGGGCTTTTATAGTTTCATGATATCTCTCATCGGTTGGTGGATTGAAACCCTCTTTTTATCCTCCAATCTTTCCACTCCAAGTTTGTGGAACACAGTTGTCTGTTGGTCCATCGTTGACATCTGCAGCAGTGCTGCAAATTCGATGCTAAGTTTGCCCGCCGGGTGACCATGGTACTCTCGAACTCCTCTGAAAGGGGTTTACTACGTATGCTTCACTGATTTTTGTTAGTTTTGTTTGTTTATTTGTGTTCATATTGTTAGGTCCCGAAAGTCGTTATCGATGTTTGGGTGTGTAGTAACCTCAGGATCTCTTGGTTGTCTATGCAAGCAGTGAGGCCATGCGAGAGTTGGCACAAGCTCTTATGGGGTGCTGTGCCAGACCCAGATCGGGATCGGTTTTTACAAGGAATATTACATCTTGACCTACACTACCAATGTTATGACGACGAAACTTCGAGAGTTCTTTGAGACCCGCCATGGTTTTAACGGGACGGGTCCCTGAAAGCCAATTCGGTAGGATTTCTGTTCTGTTTACTCAGGTAACAGAGTAGTTCAAAAGTCAACCCTAGTAGCTGCTATTTCAAAATCATTGCCTTGTGTACCGTACATAAGACTTTATTGGGCTCGGTCTTAATGTGCTCCATTTCGATAGTCCAACACTTAACCTGATTTGCGGCGCAGGAAGCTCGCCATTTGTCCTCTTCACTTCGAAAACTCCGGAAAGTCTCCGAGATGCCACCACGAGGAGGCGTGAGGTGGGTCTTATTAGCTTAAGGTGCTCGACTGGAGAGGATCTTCATCGTTATTTAGCGAACCAGCACCTGTCGGCATATGCTACTTCTACGAAGCCTTATACTAGTCGTTGCCATCCGAAGGGGTGGTATTAACCATCAGGCTATGCATCAGGTAATCGGCACTGACTTGGTGCATAGATACTGGTAATATGGGAATCTATATATCAATGGCCGTACTTATAATTTTTCTAAAGAAACCTATGAGGAGAACAATGATAGACTAAAATTTAATTTGCCGGATTAAAATATACCGCGAGGTAAATAAACTCGTTAGCTATATCATTGTTATACTCGTAGATTTCAATAAAGATTTTTTTTTTCTCCACCGAACAGGCGGTTTCGAAAAACACAGCTGTTTGGCTTAACGATTTGTCCAATCATTTAAAATAGGCTTCAACTTGATGGAGTCATATTTCTTTTCAGTAGTATTCGATGGA
Organism: Volucella inflata; assembly: GCA_928272305.1. Lineage (NCBI taxonomy): Eukaryota > Metazoa > Arthropoda > Insecta > Diptera > Syrphidae > Volucella > Volucella inflata. Next base: position 13,745,815 of record OV743718.1, on the reverse strand, counting down.
AAGTTAATCGAAGTGACAAGGTGCGACATGCTTCATGAAGAAATGGCACCGTTTACCTCTTCATTTCAGGCAATTTGTTTTGGTAATTTCCTGGGCCAAAAACGGAGTATCTATGATAGTTCGTATTCATGAGTTTTCCCTTCTCGAGATAGTTGAGAAATATTGTATTACTCGTATAAAGTGTTTTTCACTACGGACATGACGTTTTTCTATTTTAATGCAAACGCAGTCATAAACGTTTTTCATGTTCTGTCTATTCGAATGAAGTACTGAAAATATCGCAGCCGTAAGTGCTTCAGTTCAAAATGAGACCAATGAGTCAATTCAGCACTGTTCACAGGAATTAGGAAACTCCCAGTCTATACTGTGGTGAGTTTTGCATAAAGATCTTGGCTTACATGCCTACAAGATCAAATTAGCTCAAGAACTGAAACCTCCCCATCATTTGAAGTGCCAAAACTCACCTTCGGCGATGAAGCTCATTTTTGATTTAATGACTTAGTCCATCAGCAATGTATGCATTTATGGACAGCAAAAAAAAACCCACATGTGCTCCAAAAGACTCCAGTGCATATAAAAATGGTGACCATGTAGTGTGGATTTGTCATTTGATCGTTACAGTCTTTTAAGTTCGCTATCGGGCCATAGTGGAATACTGTTTTTTGGCCAGAATTGGATTGACTTGACATCAGTGATATGTGATCCTAACAAGATGGTGCATCATGCTACTCAGGTGGGCAAATAATTGATCTACTGAAGGGGAAGTCGGGTGATCGTATTATCTTGAAAAATAGTCCGCTCGAATAGCCACTTCGTCATGCGACTTAACGTCTTTGACTTTCTTTTTAAGGGGTTATGTCAAGTGACTAGAATGGGAATCCTATGGGAATCCTAAAATACAACAGCCGACATCGTTTTAGTTGGCTTCTATTCCTTGGTATCAGCTGACTTCTGACACGTATCATTCACCATCTGCATATGTGTCAGTCTCTGAAATTCTCAAGCCGCTTGTCATAGGATTAACTAATTTTTTGATTGTTCCGATAGCTGCAAGTGCTTGAAAATTAAGTAATGGATATGGAGGAGTTCATATGTGTACCTTCAGCCTCGCAGTCAGTAGTGAATGGCTTCAGAGGCGTTTCATAACATTTACCCCGATCAATACTATCCCGCTTTCCATTTTGGAAGACTAGGCTAAATTTAGATGTGACGGAGAAAACTAGATATGATGCACCACTATTGATTTAGCGCAGGTGTTGCACAAGTTTTAAAGCTCTATCTTAAAAACATCGTTACATTTGAATTTATGATAATAAAATACAATATTTTCGAAATGATCGTGAACTGTTGTGTAAGTATATCTGCGTTGAATGGCAAATATACTCGTAACAACCAGACCCACAATCTTCGTGTGCACAGATAGACTCTTATCATCCAGATATTTTTATTTTTTAATATTGTTCATTGCCAAATTTGCACAACATTTCAAAAACGCTTTTATTACACAGCAACGCTTTCTTCCTCATAGTCATTTAGGGTAGTACTGCAGTGATGTGACGATGGGCCACGTAGGCAATCATATCCTCCATAGGCGGGTCATGGATTAAACACATATTTGCTTGTTTTGTACTTATACCCTTGTATATATGTTCAAAAGGGTTTAACAACCAAGGGTTAGGCCGGTGATGACTGGGGTGTTATGCTATGATATGTGTAATCTTCGTAGATGTCGAAGTATCAAAAAATTATTTTCGGCCATCTTTTATTTGCTAAGGATAAAGTGGATCTTAATTTAATGCGGACTTTCGCGACATTGACATCTCTATCCAAATGTGCCATCACCTGAATAGCACTGACAATCAACAATGCCGTATTGTACGAAAAGGAGCAAGCATTGCATGCTAATTTTTTATTTATAATAATACTAGTGGAATCACTAGCGGGCTGGATTCATTTATCGATGGAAAAATGCATGTTCAATGGAGACACCACTACACTTGTATCTTTACACGTTAATAGCTGCTTGAGTCCCTCGTTACAATCACTCATATCAAGACACATGCCATTGAAAACCGTGACAAGACTCCAACTGTCAAAAGACTCTTGATTTGGCAAGAACAATGGAAAGCAAAAAGATTTAACCCTGACAAAGTATGTAAATAGAACTCCTTTGAGCACCTGCATGAAATTCCGAAAGCAGTCCGTTATAAAAGTCAAAGAATGTCCCATCGTGTGAAATCCTTTTAACCTCCTAAGCAAGCGATAGTCGATTTTGCAAAGGGTCCCATCGAGGAGGAAAGAGTACTATGCAGTAGTTAAACAGGACTTAAAAAAATGCTTTTACCTCTGTGGACACCTGCAAGGGTAAGCCCAGACACATACAGTACAGTCTGATAGTACACATACAGTTTTCAAATAAAAAACTAAAACCTTGTATCAGTAATCAATTCTTAAAGAAAGTTAAGATAAAAATCACAAGATCACATGCGGGTAAGAAATAGATACAACAAATTGTCATGACTACTTTTACCAGAATCAATTTGACTTTGCTTGAGGAGATCCGCAAAGGGAATGGCAAGTAGTGAACAGTATCTCGAACCAGTCTTTCTCTAAGAGAAACCCGAATAAACGACTGTAATATATCTGATAAGCAGCTCATTGCTCCTGCTTTTAGTAACTACTTTAGTTTACTTTCAAATGGCTATGACTAAGCTATGACTTCTGCCAAGTTTTAGATACACGTGATGAACCATCAGAGGACTGTAGGTGTCTTGAAAAGCACGAATTCTTTAGTTTGTGATGGTATTTCCAGCAACATCTTAAAATATATTGGGTGCTTTGTAGCTGCTACACCAGCATCTATATTTAATCGGAGCATTATTTTAGGAGTATTTCCTGATGCTCTCAAACGTGCGGATGTTGTTCTATTCTTCAGAAAAGAGTCATCAGCTGTTATGAGCAATCATATACAAGTCTCCCTTCTGCCGGTTTTCAGAAAAATCTTAAAAAAAAAAAATTAGACCAAAAGAGTATAATTTTTAAATAATTCATCATTGTTTAGTCCTCTTCAGCTGAAGATGCCCTTCCACAATTTTTTTCACAATTTTTTTTCTAACCTTGAGGCCAACAAATTCACTGTCGGCTTTGTTTTTAGATACTCGTATAACAAAACTATTCAACATGGTCAACCATATTACTTAAAAGAGCTGGGTTTCGAAGCTTTGTCCTCGATTGGTTTAGATCTTACCTCTTACACCGATATCAAAGAGTCAAGATTGATGAGACCAGAAGCGAAGTCCGGTTTGTTAATTTGGGAGTGCCTAAGGGTTCACTGCTAGGACCTGTAGTTAGCATACTTAAATCGGAGCTCAATAAATTCTTCGGCTTCAGTGACAGAGCAATTAAATTTGTTGATTGCTATTTCTTAGACAAATTTTAGACAGTAATATTCGGAAGCAGATCCTCCTCAATAAAGGCATTATATCAAGGAGTTCATCAAGGGTCAATTCGTGGCCCAATATTATTTTGCATGTGTATTAACGATCTTCCATCAGGCTGTCAACATACCGTGGACTACTCCGTGGGTAACTTCTTAACCCAAAAAAATCTCAGGTGATACCCATATCTGGGATGATGCGTTAATAGCATTACTGAACATTATGGACGATCAAGTCACAACGGTGACATGAGAGCAAAACGCAGAAGTATGAATAATGTGATCCATTATGGGAGTCACTGTATAAATGAAGTCCGACGGTCAGGCCGTCTGCTCCAGCAGCTTTGTTGGACTTAAGCTTGGATCTTCCTATCTTCACTTTATCAAGGTCGGATGGACGGAATTGTTGGTCTACATCTTCCAAGTTGAAAGGTTCCTTCTGCATGACAACGATATATAATTCTTCATCGCCGTTACATAGTCTACAGAAATGCTCTTTCTTTTTCTTCCTGAGAAGCAGGTGTTCGTTGTTACGAATGTTTTTTTGGAATAATTCCAACATCAACTGGGAAAACACTATGAAACTTAGCCGCTCGCCTAGAATAGTATGAGACAACACGAGATGCTACCCCGGAGCGGCCGTTCTGCTGAGAATATCGTAACTGTAGTAAAAGATAACTCAAAGCACCCCGGAGTATCGACCATATGACTTTCCATGCGGTTAGGCATCAATCAGCGGTCTTAACAGATAATTTTGAAGAAAGAATGAAAGGTATTCCCTTACAAAATGCAGATAGTGCATCAGCTGTTAGCTGTTGGCTGCCAAGTGCGTGTAACTTACGCTCAAGCCATTCATAATCTCGACCACAAGGAAGACAACATTTTGTCAAAAATCATCATGTCACTGTGGAGATGTCGATAAGCAAAATTAAAGCTTCTGGGACACTGAAAATCTGCGTATAACCCACGAAGAGTCATTACACCCGGTCAAAGTTACTACAACGTCTGCTGTTTTCCTTGGAGTCATCAACTGGTCTTATTTTATCGAAAACGCCGCTGGCCAAACGACTTCTGTGTACGGCGAGTGCTACAGTGCCGTGCTCAGTGACTTTCTTCTTCCTCAATTAGATGAATTGGTCCTGGAGAACATATGGTTCCAATAGGATTAAGCCACAATCGAAATTCTGAGGGCTGCATTTCCCGGTCCCCCAATCTCTCGTTTTGTCGATTCGCACTGGACGGCAAGATCGCCTGATTTTAGCTTTCCATACTTATTTCTGTGGGGTTTTTTGAAGGCACGAGTCCATGTCAAAAAGCCTCAGGCTCTTGAAACCCTCAAAGAGAATATCCGTCAGCGACAATCTATCACCGGAAGGCCCGAATGGTCATAAATTCTGACAGCAGGCACTAATTCGATATCACTAACTCGGCATAATGGAAAAAAAATTTAATACATCAGATAAACATCCATAAAAAAATTACAGCCAAATAACATCGGATGAGGACTTCAATTTTCTAGAATTGTTGATTGAAAAAGCGCTGTCTTTGTTGAGTCGAAATGACTCCTCAAAAATTTGAAGGCAATTTGATCGGAAAAGGCCCTGACGTTCACTTGTGATTGTATCGATTCGGAGTTTTCCTGTCATTTCCTCCCGTTTTTATAGGTCTGCTGCTAAGCCTTTGAAGAAATTCACGAGCTACACCACTTCTAAGCATAATTGTTAATAACAATAACTAGTTAGCAGCAAACTTTTAAATTTCCTGGTTCCCGGAAAGTTTCCAAGTTCTTTATAACATCGACATTCCTCGCATGTGTCCTAAGTACATACGAGTAGCTCTCAACAGCAATCTAAATCAATATTAATACTCCTCAGTGCACCACAAATTGCTTTGAAATATGATGTTCCTGGCCAGAAAATAACGTGGTAACAATCATCCACCTCTGAATATTGGTTGCTTTTGCATGTAGGAGCGACTCCATGTGTGTTGGAGCTTGGGGTTTAAACAAAATCGTCAATTGTGTAAAGCTTCACGTAACGAGGCATTTAGAGGAGTAGTACGCTCAAAAAGTGGAGTTAACTAACGCCTCTAACAATCCACATGAATGGTATTTGTACTTTTGACAAAAGTCTTACAAATATATTCTATTTGCATACAAATTGACGAATTAATTTGCCAATGTATGACAAAGAAACAACATTCCCTTGGAAAATTGAAAGAATTAAGATACATTTCAAAAAACAAATAGGTACGTTATTTTTGTACGAGTTTTTCGCTTCCACTTTCACTTTAAAGTTAATGGATTGTGAATATACAATGAAACTTTTCTCAACTGTCCACTTTGATAAACAACTTGTTTATGCGTATCCTTGTAATGGATACAACGACTTTGTAAACACCTTTTTAGAAAAAGTTTCACCCCAGTCCATAAGAAAAGCCATTAAAAGTTTCCTCATTGTACCAACGAGTATGGTGGTGGTAAGTGCTGTATAGTCGAAGACTATACTCTGATAGTATCAAATGATGAAACTAAATGCCCCAGCAGATACGAAAATCACCTGCTTAGGGCTAAACTAATTCATTAATTGAACAAAAAACAGTGAAAATTCATTAAGGAGAAAAGTTACCAATAGATTTTGCCTTGAGGATATGTTTAACCCTGTTCCTGTGACCTTCAATCACTAAACAGAAACATACTATACTCGTCGTATCTCTGCAATGACCTCGAATTTATTTGTATCATAAAAATATTCTTTATTGTCTCACATTTAACGCCTTCCCTTGAACAAAGTCTTGATGTACGAGTATGTATGTACGAGTATTATACTTGTATGTATATGAAAAGGCAACGCCATAATTTTAACGATCAATTACTTTGAAAGCTTTCGTGCCAACAACACATTTGTTACACTCATACAAATTTTATAAATTCCATAAATAGCACAGACAGTCAAATAAAATCTGACAATCGGAGGAATGTTGTTCCTTTGTTTAGATACGTTTTGCGGATACTCAGTGGTTCATGTTGTGTGATGGAAAATATGAGCTGAAATGTAAACACGTGTTGATACACACAAAACAACATAAGTACGTTAGTATGAACTGACAATCGGGCAGGAAGAAGTCGTGTGCCCGTAACCCTTAAGAATGATATGTTTGGTTGGCCCTTATAGGGGATTAGCATATTCTTACCTCAATCGTATGTGCCCCAAATATCCCATTTTTGATATTTTAATATTTTGGATTTTACATTAATGGAAATGAATAGAGTTTCCGGCCTGTGAACTTTGACTACATAATTTATTGTTGTGCTAGTGCAAAGACAGGCTAATACTGTGAGAAATGTCGACGTCAGACAGCTACAATCGCAAGAGATCGCCTAATCGTTTCCTGACCGAGTTTCTCTCAATATTTTAAGAGGACCACTGCGCCAACATCAAGCATTGAACACCAGTGTCATAAACCAAAAGGCCATCAAAGATGCCGCCAATGATGTGTTGGGTTTCATTCGACCACCACAATGGGACCTGGACCCTGGCGAGTGCTGGCTGGCATGCAGCTAAACAAAATGCAACAATTCCGTTCAATCAACCTGAATGAAGTTAGAGTGGCAATATCCGTACTTAAGTTCAACAATGCTGCTGGAGCGGACGGACTGACTGCCGAGCTCTTCAAAGCGGCAGGCGATGACTTGGTGAAGAGCATACAAAACTATGCCCGATGAATGGCACCTCAGCATTGTTTGTCCGATTCTCAAGAAAGGAGACCCTCTGAACTGCGCCAACTACAAAAGCATCAGTCTCCTTAACTTCGCATATAAGATCTTATCTGCCGTGTTGTGTGAACGCCTGAAGCCATTCTTCAACAACCTGATAGGTCCATATCAGTGTGGCCTCAGGCCAGGAAAGTCCACCATCGACCAGATATTCACACTACGGCAGATCGATACCCACCACCTATTCATCGATTTTAAGGCCGCGTATGACAGCATCTATAGAGACGAGCTATATAGAGCAATGTCTAGTTTCGGCACTCCTGCCAAACTCGTCCGTCTGTGCAGGATGACGATGGAGAATGCACGCTGCTAAAAAAACAGACAACGACATCAGCGCTGCGATCAAGCGAAGAATAACTATTGCCAACCGCTGTTTCTTTAGGTTAAGAAGGCAATTGAGTAGCAAAGCTCTCTCTCGGACAACAAAAGTCACCCTTTATAAGACCTTAATAATCTCGGTCCTGCTCTATGGTGCAGAGGCATGGACAATATAAAAAATGGATGAGGGTGTTCTTGGTTGCTTGGAGAGAGAAATTCTTCGGGCGAACTTCGGTCCCGTCTGCATTGAAGAAGAATGGAGGAGGAGATACAACAATGAACTGTACGGACTGTATAGGTACAGCGACATGGACCTAGCCAGAAGAGTGAAGATCCAAAGACTGAGATGGCTGGGTCATGTATAGCGTATGGACACCAATGTTCCGGTCCGAAAAGGTCTTCGAATCCGCTCCCGAGGCACAGTGCAGTAGAGAAACGCCAAGAATCAGGTGGCGCACGCAAGTAGAAGGGGACCTCAGCCAACTTAGCGTGCGAAACTGGAGGCAGCTAATCAGGGATCGAACTGGCTGGAGACGCTTGTTGACTGAGGCCCAGGTCCACCCCGGACTGTAGCGCCAATTAAAGTAAGTAAGTATAGATGCATATAAATTATTTTTTAAATACTATTAAAGCAAGTCCAATCATCCTACCTGTGGCCAAAAACAAAGGGGTTACACCTTATGAAAAATATAAGAGTACATTTGGGAAATGACGTGTGTGGAGAAGAATTTGCACAACTTCTTCTAAAGATAGGGAAGGGAAGCATAGAACAGAAGGATGGAAAACTATAATGATCAAAAAGTTCCCGGAATAACCACCGTGTGGCGCTCCCATTGTTCCGATTTGAGTTCTGTTTTCTTTGTTAAGTTGGTACATCTGTTGCTGATATTCCCTCTTGATCTTAGCGTCATAGCTTGACATTTGCAGAATTTACGTAGCTATCTGTGTGTTGGCGATTTTTCCATTACTTCCTCTCGGCTGCTGAAACGCGTTCTTCGTAGTGGGTTTTTAACTCGATTGAACAGAAAGAAGTCGCACGGAGCCAAATCAGGTGAATTCGGTGGCTGTTGGATGGTATTTGTTGCATTTTTCGTCAAAAAATTACGGATAATGATGGCATTCAATTGAGGTCTTTTGGCACCAACTTTGCTGCTACACGGCGGAAATCCAAATCATTAACAAAAATGTCTTGGACGGATCCATATGCAATGCTCAAGTCTTCCGCTATCTCTCTGAGGGTTAATTTGCGGTTGTTGACCAACATTTCTTTTACTTCATCAATGTTTTTGTCGGTTTTCGATGTCGATGGTCTGCCACTGCGTTCATCATCTTCGATTGACTCACGACCACTGGTAAACGACCGTTTTCTTTACAGAATCGTTGCAGAAACATTTTTCCAACGTTCGTGCACCATTAAATCCGTTTTTTTATGCAAAATTTAATACAAATTCGTTGTTGCAAATTTAAATTCATTTCTAAAATTGTAAGAAATCGCCAACACACACGGAAATAGACGTACTCTTGGCTACGTAACTTTTGCAAATGTCAAGCTATGATGTTAAGATTTAAAAAGAATATCAGCAGCAGATATACCAACTAAACAAAAAAACAGAACTTAAATCGGAGCAATGGGAGCGCTACACATTCCAAAAAATGATGCAGCTAGTGAAATCAATGCTTACCTCTTACTTTAGTTTAACGCTCCTGAAATTGCATACATGTCCATGTGCATGTCCACCCGCACTAACTCCTATACACTCATAATCCTTCAGACATTCCTTCACATAAATTAATATTAAAAGTAGGCGCACGTGTTATGGTCTTACGAAATTTACACCCTCCAGATTGCAGATAAAAGCACTGCAAAAAAATTTGATAGTGGCGATAATCCTTTCTGGATGCGGCCAAGGAGAAACTGTGTTCATTCCTCGCATCCCGCTTATACCATCTGATTAACCGTGTTGTCTTAAACGACTGCAATTCCCAATTAAAGTCTGTTTTGCCATGGCTATAAGTAAGGCTCAGGGGCAGCCCTTAAAGAAGGCTGGGTTTTATTAAAGGGCAGACTGCTTTTCTTCTGGCCAACTATATGTGGCATGTTCAAGAGTTAGCTCATCTCGCAATCTGTCCTACCACAGCCTGAGGTGTTGCACAAATAAGGCAACGCATTGGCATCTCTAAGATTTTCAAAACACCACCAAAACAAAATTTACAGACCCCATTAATATTCATATTAATACTCGGGCTTTAAAAAAAATATGTTAGGAGTGTGGAAAGCATGCTGACTTTACCTCCTCGTGGTGCATTCCAATTAACACTAAAATTGTCAACTTCATCATCAACGAATTTGTAAATTCTTACATGGTTTATAAAAAGTATGTTTAATCTGAGACTTCGCAAATTAACCTCGCAAAATCATTTCAATATGAAATCGATTGAAATAAATTAATTCTACATAAAAATAAGAAACTTTTAAAATATAAATGTAGACGCTTTGCAACCAAAATAAGTTATGCCCGCTAGCGAAGCCGGGTGGGTCAGCTGGTACGACTAAATAGTATAAATGGTCAGATCTGGAATCATTTTATTCAGATCCTGTATACCTACCTTCAAATTTAAAAGCATGAATACTTAAGCATTTAAGTCAAAAGAAGGTTCTCATATTTTCACTACTAAAAACCAGAAATGAAATTATTTTAAAATAAGTTTTCGATCTTTTTTGAAATACTCAAGTATGCGGTAATCCTACTCCGGAAATGTTTAAACCATAACGAGTTGATCTATGCAATGGAATTATCTCGAACTAATTGAATCTTTTTCTCATTGAAGCTCATCAAGTAATCCTCTTCCTGGCGCAGCATGAATAACTAATTTACATTTATCTTTCGCGTGGATACTCTTTACCGTGGCAAAAGTCGAAAAAAACCAAATGGAACATCCATTTCAAGCGACGGGGAATAATAATTCGCAGAAATGTGGCTCTCAACCATCTAATGAATTTTATATCAGACTGCGATGTTGATGCCACAACGACTACTGAGACTGACGATACCACATAAAGAAGGAAGAATGAAGTGGTGGAGGATATTTTCTGATTTATTTAAAAAACAAATCTTTATTGTCAGTACGAGTGCATGGAGATACATTTCAGTCACTCAATAGTGTACATACTCGTACATCATCTACCACAGTGATAGATGCTGATGTCCTTATTCCTCCCTATTAAACTGTTTCTTCTCAATTTCCTTGTAATCATCGAATCCAACAGAACACCGACCTCTTCCGGACTATTAAGGACATACACTAGGACTTGTAATTACATCATCTATGATGATGTGAACACCATTGAAGATAGTCTTTTCCCGAACATCCGGCATGTTCATGTTGACTTTACTCTAGCAACAGACGATGACTTGTTTGTTGTCGGAAGAGAATGTGTGCTCTGGTAATGTTATGTTTAGACATTTCCTTAATTGAATTGAAGTGTTATGGTTGTGATTTTATGAGAATGGAATTATTCCTGCCGGAGATGTGTGAGTACATTGAGAAATAATTATATTGACACGACTTAAATAATAAGCACAAATCAGTACATGTTGACACTGTAGGTTGATGACTTGTTGAGGTGTAATTTCTACAGAATTTCACTACACTTTTGAGTGGAATCCAACAAATGCCACCAGTTGAAAATTCCCATTTATTTTTCTTCTCAAAGAATTCAAGGAATATCTTTCAGTAAAAAGTTGAAGGTTAAGTGATTCAGGCCAAGTTCCGCTTGGTAACCTAATTATTCAACGAAACATCGAGTTGTGTGTTGGGATTCCAAGAAAAATATTTTATAATTTTTTTTCAATTCAATATCTTTTCTTTAATGGTAAAATAAATGGATAAGCACTACATTAAATTTCCTCCCCAGTGAGTGTTACAATTTCTATGTTGGTTATAAATGTTTAACGCTCGAGAAACCATGAACACACCAAACGGGGGTTACCTGATGTTTGCGGAAAAGGTAGCAAAACTCAGAGGCCTACGACTTTAAAAAAATTAAATAAAATTCCAAAAACAACTTTAAAAAGAAACAATTGAATGGAAAATATGGAAATTCATTTCCCGGAAATCGTTTGTTGAATTGGAAAATTATTGAATCAACAAAGCGAGATTTGGAGGCATTAAAAGCTGCTAAAAATCTATTTGTAATATTGTAAGTTCATTTCAGGTTAGAAAGATATAGAAGCTCATCAAAGATAGCTAGGTTTGGGCAATTATGTGAAAATCATCGGCATATGCTTGGAGTTCTGCACACTTTTGAATAATCCTGCAAATGTTCTCTTAAGAGTTCAGCACAATGATGTTAATGGATTTAAATTATGGCACTTCACCTTGTCGAAAATCTTTTTGATCTGGGTTTATTCGCTAGCGGTAGTGAGAAATTCCAAAGACAACTCACTTACGTGAGCTATATCATCTGTGAGCAGGCCGGCACTCACATCGATGACACACAGGATAGAACCTCTATAGGGGTAGCCAAAGCAGCTGTGGTATCAGCTAACAGATCCGAAAATCGAAAAAATCAGTGCAATGGTGCGGATGAAAAATGTGGGAACAGTGGCTCACCGCTGCTAAGACCGCGGAAAGTGCACACCCAAGAGCAAGGGCTCTACTACGTAACGCTATACGTAAGGTAGTAAAGTACGAAGGTTGATCCCAGCAATCTTAGTGGGTGGGGATAAGCCACCTTTGAGAGAGCGAAGGCCATCCTGACCAAACAATCGCTCAGTCAATACGTGGCAGGGAAGGGAGATTTCGCAGCAAATTCTGATAAACAAGCTCGAGCTCTGCGGTCGTCTGACAACCAGCCAGTGGAAAAACGTTGAGGAGAAGTTGAAAGACACCATATAGAAGGAATTATCCCAACATAAAAAACAGGGAGCTTCGCTTCGGTGGTGCTGATTGAAAAGGCGCACGCAAGGTAGGCACGAGCGCTGGAGCAATCAATCGCCATACTAGGTATCTCAGTTTTTCATCCTATTTTTGCTGGGCTCATCCGATCGTACTTCCTGGATTCCTACAATCCAATCCTACAGCAGATTGAAATTTCATTGTCGTGTTACAGTGCTGTTCACTTGAGTTGAAAATTGTTCATACTAGAAAACTGTATTTCTTTACAATCTTGGTTGGCACGTGTTTTGTAGAATCTCGTTAGAATATCCATTCTCTCTCAGTGAAATCTTTGGTTGTCCACGGCATCAAAGCACCTTTCAAAACATTTTTGTGGTAAACATCCGCATTTACTTCAAGTCATACATAAGCGGCGAACGTCCATCGGCCGTCGCAGTTGTCCAAACTATGACAGAATGTGACGGTTAAATTTTGATGGTCAATTGAAGGTTCGAATTTTCTTATTACCTTTCCTTAAATGAACATGACCGTTTTGTTTGTTTACGAAATGTTCTATTGGGAAATTTTTCTCATCTTACAACATGATATTCGCCAACTAGTTACGTTCGTGCAGGTGCAACAAGATCTTTACTCTATTAAAAGTCACCCTTTTCCAACCATCGGTAACATTTTGTGTTTCTGGAACTTATAAGGCTATTCATTTGAGCCCATCTTTAATATCCGTTGCAATGTTGGATTTGATATCTTCAGTTCAGTAGACTGCCATTCAGTTGAAGATTTCGATCAATTCGCGCCTTAACTTTCCGAACCACTTGTGGCGCTGATGTAGTCTTATCCAACCACCCCCATAGCATTTTGAAACACTGCCGCTACTTTTATAAGGAGTTGCGATTCGAAACACGAAAGAAATATTGCCATCGAGGTGTTGCCAGACGCTTACGATAGCCACTTACGACTTTACAGTCAAATATGGAGCTGTCACACTATTAAGCTTAAATTCAATTTTAAAGAAATTCAACGAAACCGAGACGCAACCGCTTCTATGCGCTTGTAAACAATGAAACCCACTGTCATCGGGTGAAGCAACTGTTTTTAAGGTTACAGCCATCTGAAGTTGTATACAGCTCAATTAGACACTTCTGTAGTCGTTCGTCAGAGTTGTCAACAGTCAATCCATCATTACTCGTCGTTATTGGCTGGTTGGTCACATCTTTCACATCCGAATAGAGCTGGGATACATAAACAAGTATATTGCTTCCAGTCGAGAATGCACTTGCTTGTTTAACATTCAAGAGTAAGGATTTCATCATATTGTTACGAGGGATAAACGGTGGGAGGTAGGGTAAGAACTACGCTATGAACTCGATCATTGCCCGACTTTCCCATTACAAGTTAAAGGGCAGCCAGCAGTTTCCCAACTAATTGGCGCGCAGATATCTATCAAATTCAAGAACATTCATTAGAGATCTCTTACCCATGATCCTATTGTGCCGTGGACCCAAACAAGATCATCTCTATATTTCATTTGGAGAAGTCATGCCTTCTCGAATAAGTTTGACGGTAGTGAGTGGTTTCAACAAAGCTTTAAATGCTTCTGGGCTGTCGTTTCATAAGCAAATACTTCTCCGCTTCCTTTGTTCACAAAATATAGGCTTTGATTAGGTTTCCATATATCTTCACTTCGAAGGCAAAGGCAATTTTTTCCAATGAGAAGGGATACCAAAATTCGTTATCGCGAAAAACGACATCGTCACCGCTTCTTAGACCTTTTCCTGACTCAGACTTGTGCCGAAACCATTCATGGGAACAGGGAAGGTGAATATCGGGTTTTCGCGCAACAACAGAAATCGGAGTAAATAGACATGCAGCCGACATTGTCCTTTTTGAAAGAATTGACCTATTTTTTCGGGTCAAATTATCGAACACGTATAGGTCTATCTTCCATTTAAGCCATGGGTCGATGTTTGGCAAGATGCACTTTATCCGAAAGGTAAAAATGCCAAAGTCATTCAATAATGGAGTTATTATTCATGTAGGATTCCTCTTCTTTAAATAAAACACAACACACTATTTTACAAAACTCTTTATTACCTACAGGCCGCGATCCGCGCTGCTCGACTGTTTTACATAGACTGTGATTAGTATCTACTTAAAATTACTTTGCCTGCTACTGTTCGCCTACGTGGCCTTTGTTGGGTCGTGTGGTTTGACTTCTTTTTTCTCTTCGCCCTTATCCTATGTAATCCTGTCGTTTGTATGTCGTGGTTATTGTGTGTATTAGGTGGTCGTGCGTTGTCTGCAGTTTGGTGACAGCTGCTCTTTGTGTGGCGTGATCGTATGTACTGTTCTGTAGATTGTAAAGTATCGTCCGTCTGTCTGGCTCAAATCCCACATCCATAAAAGTAAAATCTACACGAATCACGACCTTGAATCGTCCTGGGGGTTCTAATGTCTTTTATGCAAAATTTTTGAGTATTCTGGATCAGAATCGATAAAGACAGAATTTGCCTCAAAATGTTTCAAGTGACAATAGACTGGGATTCAGGACATAGAAGAAAATGAGAAAGGAAAAACACTGTCCTTAAAATAGTTACAGTAGTCAAAATAGACTCTTACTAATATCTTGGTGCCGAGTAAGCAAAAGATGCCATAAGACATATACATACTCGTACATGCACAGTGTGCTTATTAAGAAATATTGAGAAACCGACGTAGGAATCTTGAATTTGCGTCACATTTAGAAAAAATTGATCCTTTAGGGAAATTTCGTTTTCAAAACCAATTTTTAGCCCTTAATATTGTCTGAGGTTTCAGATTCTAAATCTCTTTCCAACCAATCTTAAGTTTTTGAGATATTTAAGTATTAAGAACGATTAATAAAATCACCGTATGGGTTTATAAAAACTAGCAATGTAAGCACAGATACAGAGCTTATATTGGTCATATAAAAAGTATCCGCGGTTTTTTGTCATTAGATGGTGTTGGTGTCCATTTGTCTGGAAACACTAATCTGATTGTGTCAAACGAACACGTTTTTGAAAGGTGACATGTTAGGCTACATTTTTTGTGAAGACAGCTGTGTAATTCGTTGCTCGTGTTAAAAGTTATAATGATTTCAATATGAGTGAAATATCTGAAGAAATACGCTATGTGATGCTTTTTAACTATACAAAAGGGAAATACGCTGCAAAAACATGCCGAACGACTTGTGCAGTTTATGGTGAGAATGCTGTGAGTGAACGCCGGACCCAGGAGTGGTTTGTTTGATTCCATTCTGGAAATTTCGATGTAAAAGATGCACCTCGCACTGGTCGGCCTGTCACTGGAAAAGTCGATGCAAATTTTGGAGGTAGCGGGTGCACTAAACATCAACCGTATGGCAGTTTGGAATCATCTAACTCATCTACTCAAAGAAGCTCGATGTTTGGCTGCCAACTGAATTAACGCAAAGAAATTTAATTGACCGAATAACCATTTTTGAAGCGATTCATTACGGGCGATGAAAAATGGACTAAATACGAGAACATACAATGCAAGCGAGCACGATCAAAGGCCGGTGACCGACCACAAACTACTTCAAAACCAGAATTAACCTGGATTTAGATAATAATGGCCAATATGTGCTGGATTGAAATTGATTTTGAATAGGGAAAATTTTTTTTCAAAAACGTACCAAGAAACCACGGAGACTTTTAATATGACCGATATTTTCTCAATGCAAATTTGCATCCAATTTGACCAAGAATCCCTTCTTTTATGGAGATTTCATCGAATCTCAACTGCATTATAAAACCGTATACTCATCGAGTCGTTAGCTATTCTTCTTCACTTTTTTTTAAATAATCTTTAGTTGAGTCATAGTGTATTGATAGAAAAGCAAATTCACGAAATTTACATTTTAAATAATCAGCAGTACACAGCATAAATTTTGTTTATTTTTCACAGCATTATTAAACCAGCCATCCAGTTTATCTAACAAAACTGATTTAGTATCCATCATTAGACAATCGGGTTGATATAACGAGCTAGAAAAAGTTTTTCTTCAAAAGTTGTCGAAAATGACAGTGCGAATTTTTTTTTATTTTATGACAACAGATACTATGTGTTGTTCTCGGTAACTGCAAGATGCATTCCCCTGCATATAAATGCAGAATGAAACTTTAATGTAAGGATAAACCAGCGCATCAAACAGCTTGCAATTCCTTTTTGCGGAAAATGCTACTTTTCATGCCATATCATAGAGTTCTAGTGCCATGGCAATTTGATCATCAACAAAGGATATACATCTTAGTACCCGTGTTTAGTCAAAAGTCAAGTATGACCAAAAGACCTCCTACCAGATTATCGTTGTAACCCATACACGACACACGTAAATGGGGCTCCTAAAAGCGATCCGTGTGGTGAGCTCACATTTATTAAAGGCCGGGGGCAGTCTGTTATTGACTTCTGTACAATATCTGGGAAGGGGCTTAATGTGTTCAAGGACTTAACGGTGGACCTGGCCAACTTCTTAGCACACTGGCCAATAAAAGTTCAAGTTTACTTTGACATAACTGCTCAGTAAAGAAACTCGAATAATTATTTTAAAGTTAGGTGAACGCTTCTCAGTCCAAAGCACTTTTAAATCGCAATTTCCTTCCCCCCCCCCCCCCCCCCCAATCATCATGTACTATTGAACATATTTGTAATAAAATAGTAGAAGTCATCAAAATTTCAGTTCCATTTGCAATCAATAAAAATTTTAAGTCTATACCCGTTAACAACTGGTTTGACAATGTTTGCAGAAAGTTGCGTAAAGTGTCTTTCGTCAATCTGAAACTCTTTAGATCTACTGATTGTCTATTATCCAAAAATACATATCTTTATACAAATAAGGAGTACAAACGTTTATGCTTGTTGAAAAAAACTAGCAACCTAAAAAATCTGGCATCATTTTGGATGCATGCTCGTGAACGTACACCTACGTTGTCAAATGACGAAGAACGCTCTCGATGCTGAAACACTAGCAGCACATTTTAAAACTCTTTTTCTGCCGGATGAGAACCTTCTTACTTTTGACTACGCATGTTTCCAATGATTCTGTCAGTGAACTGTCGCTGAGTTTGAAGTAACACAAGGCATCAGGTATTGACGGTATCCCGGTTGAATTTTTCAAAAACTGCACTCTGGAACTGAAAAAGTATCTTCTTCGTTTCCTTAATGGACTCTTTAGTGATGCATGTATCCCCAGTAGTTTCAACAAAGCAATTATTTTTGCTATTTTCAAGAAAGGTGATGCAAACTTCGCAGAAAACTATAGCGGTATTTCTGCTTTGAATTGTATAAGAAACATTTTTGCTTCTATTATATATGATAGACTTTCCAAATTGATAGAAGTAAACAATCGTTTTAGCAAATTCCAACCCGGTTTTCGCCCAGGCTTTTCGGCAATGGATCACATTTTCCCTCTTCCGAGCATAGCCTAAAAATATACAGAGAAGAAAGGCAAACTATATACGTGTTTCATAGGTTTTAGAGCTGCTTTTAACAGAGTGAATAGACAGGATTTAAGTTACAAACTATCATGTCTAGGTTTGTCGCGTAAATTTCTGCTGATGTACTTCGATTTTCTTTCCCTATCGAGCGCAACTGTTTGGGATGGTTCCGAGTTCTCTGACTAGTTTATAACAACAGCCAGTGTTCCTCAAGGGTGTGGAAGTATTGCTATGTATATGCTGATGATTTGGTTTTGCTCGCAACTGCAAATTAACAGACCCCAGTCTTTTTGTGAGACTTGGGGCCTTCAAATTAACGCCCAAAAGACGAAGGCACTTATTTCTAAAGCCCAAAAAAGTAGAAAACTACCAGAAGAGAATTGGTTTCTTAACAACACTCGCATTGAGGTTGTTCAGGAGTTTAAGTGTCTCGGTGTCCTATTGACACACAACCTTAACTTTTTTAAGTCCTCCATTAACAAATGTAATGAGGCTTAACTCGCTCTGAATATGATGTGGCTTAAGTCTTCCACAAATCAAAATATTAATCTGGCCTCTAAGTATCGAGTCTTCAATGCGACTGTTAATGCCTGCATGTGTTATGGAGTCCAATCAATAAATCGATTGTAACGTGTGCTGTGTGGCTTGTGCCACCATCCTTTTGAAACCACATGTCGTCCAAGTCCATATCTTCCAATTCGGCCCAAAAATAATCGGTGATCATGGCGCGATAACGCTGACCATTCACAGTAACGTGAAGGTCGTTATCGTCGACGAAAAAATAAGGCCCAATAACGCCGCCGGCATGCAAACCGCACCAAACAGTTATTTTTTGTGGATGAAGTGGTGATCCATGAAGCACATGTGGATTTTCACTCGACCAATGACGCATATTTTGCTTATTGACGAACCCATTGAGCCAAAAATGAGCTTCGTCACTGAAGATGATTATGCTCTTAAAGTTGCAATCACCGACTCCGAATTTCGGTAGAAAATTTTTATAATATGCAGACGTTGCTCGTTCATGTACTTTACCATGATGAAAATGTTGAGTTTACTGAATATATTGACAGTAAAAATTGGATGATTAGTGAAAGAGTGCGTTTACAAATAAAATTCAAAGTTGTCAAGTCCCTATTGGAAAACCCGATAAAATGAAAAGGAACAATATTGTCCTTCACAAATCCATCGTGCTGAAACTTTATCGTACAAATGCCTAGCCATTCAAATAATGGAACCAGATAGCAGCATCCCACGACACAGTTCTCTCTTTGCAGGAGTCTAATGTTGATCTATGGCAAGACATGTTTTCAGATTTGATAGCAATGGTCGACTAAAAACTATATATTCAAAATCTCTCCAGAGCAACTTCGTCCACATCCAGAAATGTTTATAAACACTTAAACCACCAGCTATTTGATGCAATCTATTTTCACAAAGAGTTCTCATCCAAAGTAATTATTGAACTAGAACTTTATAACTCACCGAGACGATCTGCAAAACACAGTGAGCAACAGAAAAGCAAACGAAGATATCTACCACTTCTTTGCCGTTTGTCCTATTTTACAAGAAATTCGAGGGTTACACTTCCAAGAAAGTCAGATATCTTTGCAGTGTTTTTATGAAATTTGGAATGGAATGGAAGGATTAAGTCTGTATAACTACTGCAATCATCTACCGTAATAGCTTTCTGTACTAATCTCAGTTATTCACCCAGTTACTGCAATTTAACTTTGTAATTTTATGTTTCAAATAATTGATATTGTTAAATTATGCCACTTTCCTAGTTAGCTCTCTAATTGCGTCTAAGCCATTAGTTTTATTTAAAATTTATTGCTAAAAATTTGCAAATGTGACCAAAGGCGGATCCTTGGGGAACACCTAGATTGATTTCCTTAAAAGATTGCTAAATGTTACAATAATGCCTGCCTACAGATGAAGATATTGTTCGCTTCCAATGTCCAGCCTGTAGATTAGCCTTCCATTTTGCGGGTTTTGGATTGCCATTTAGTACACTGAAGTTAGTTTTGGTAACTTTCAGGTAAGTGGCGACTACATTTTTTATCTTACTTACCCAGTTACCTTATTCAGCGAACCCCTGTATAGGAATTGAAAATTTAGTCCTTAATTTTTAAATTAGATATTTAACAATGCACATGCAGCTAAGCCAGACGCATACAAAACGGTGCTGTATAGAAAGAGAAGATGTACTCACGAGCTTTATGGGCAGCAGATGATAGACAAACAAAAAAAAGAGTATGAGAAGCGCGAGGTCGAGGAAATCGAGACATGCTACTCCTGGAATGAGATTCGGAAGTTTTACCAAAAGGGTTTGTAAAAAAAACATGCCACAGAAACAAACTCCTAACCGAAGCCTTTAGCGACAAACCCGGGAACATCGCAGTAGAGTCGCAAGATATAGACCAACAATTTTGTTCACCCGTCCAACAAACCATCTGGAGAGAATGGCATGTGCGCATTATTTGTCCAATTCTCAAGAAAGGAGATACAACGATGAACTGGGCCTTATAGCGACATTGCAGAAGAGTGAAGGTCCCATCACTGAAATGGCTAGGTCATGTATAGCGGATTGAAATCAACGTCTTTGAATTCTACCTCGAGGGACAGTGCAGTAAAGAGACCGAGACTCTGGTCGCACACGCAAGTGAAAGCGGGCCTCAGCCATCATAGTGTGCGAAACTTTAGAAGCTAGAAAAAGATAGAGCTGACTGGAGACGCTTGTCGACTAACTCCCAGTTCCAGTTTGGACTGTAGCGCCATTAAAAAAAAAAATACACTTTCATGGATAGAAAATAATATATGGAATAAAATTCAAGGTAGCCAGGGTAAAATTAAGACAAACAGTTAAGCTATTACAAGTTTATGGGATAAACTAAAACAAGTCGCATGTTTGTTGCAATAGGGATCGGCATTGATACGTGTAACTAGGCTTGCGATCTTCAGAATAGAAATGGTTACTCATTTTCTTTCACGGTCACCTGGTTTTGTGGTCATAAAAATTCGAAAAATCAATGAATAAATTGTTAACTACAATAGAAATGATATAAAAGGTGTTTTTTTAGCTGCATGAGAAGTTTGGATGGTTGTTGTCTATGGTTTGACAGCTGCCAATGTCAAACTATGTTGACAGTACTATTTGGCAATTGATCATGAATCGTTTAACGCCAGAACAACGCTTCCAAATTGTAGAGATTTATTTTGAAAAAAATAAATCTGTTCGTGAAGTTCATAGCGTACTTCGTCAATTTTACGGTCAACATAATGGGCCTAGTGAGCAAGCAATTCGTGAAGCTATTGATCGTTTTTGCACTCGTTTTACTCTTCTCGATTCAAGACCATCAACGAGGCAAAGAAATGTGCGTACCGAAGAGGATATTGATGCTGTAGCGTGAAGTGTTGAATTGAAGCCAAATGACCATCATTCACGTCGCATTTTTGCAGATTGGGCTAATTTGAAATTGGCCGACGATGAGCATTTTTGTCGAAGAATTGTGCTTAGTGATGAGGCTGATTTCTGGTTAAATGGTTTCGTCAACAAGCAAAATTGCCGTATTTTAAGCGAAGACAATCCTCAAGCTTTTAACGAATCATTACATCCGATAAAATTGGTACTGTTTGGTGCGGTTTACACGCTGTCGGCATCATCGGTCCTTATTTCTTTCAAAATGATGAAGGAGCTGCTGTTAGGGTGAAGGGCGAGTGCTATCGAGCCATGCTGATTGATTTTTCGTTTCCAATAATTAATCAGCTAAACATCGACGACATTTGATTCCAACAAGACGGCACATCTTGCCATACAGTGCGCTTAACCATCAACTTGTGTGGTGTCAACTTTATTTCCCCAAGTGGTGTTGATAACTGGCCCCTCTTTCGTGCGGCTTAACGCCTCTGGATTACTTTTTATGGGGCTATATTAAGTAATTGGCTTATGCCGAAAAATCAACGACTGTGGAAGCCAATATTCAAGCCACCATTGACGCTAAACGGCCAGATTTATTGGAAAAAGTAGTGACAAATTGGACTGATCGAATGGACCATGTAACTAGCCATGTAGCCCTGGTGGGCCTGGCATATGCCATCAAATTATCTACCAGATTATAGGAATAAAAAAGTCAATCTAACCCTTTATATCGGTATGCTGATTTCGTTTTGCTTGCCACGACTGACAACAGTATTCTTCCCCAAATATTTTACTTCTTCGCAGCTTGACGAATTCATTTGCTACTGCTCTCAAAAACTTCAAGTCCTTAAGTCACTTGCTTGTTCAGTAAAATCCGCATACATACATACGAAATGTATAATTGACTTTTTGGCAAACCTCCACCTCCAAAACACCCTCCAGTACTCGTAATTGGAAGTAATTTCTTGTTTAAATGCGAAATGGAGGGTCATAAACTCTAGTCATTTCCACATATGACTGCTTTATGAGAAAGAACCGACTCATTTAAGTCAACATCCATAGTCTAGGTTCCCACAGTTTAATTGTCCTTCATTTCTCACAATTATACTTATATCACGGAGGTCCTTCTGTTTGGTGGAATCGCATGGACAAATTAAATTGATTCATTTTCGTTGGTCGTTTTGCCCCACAGGCAGAGAAAAGTTTTTTCTTCAGGATACTTTGGCTGATGCATTTCTGCTTCATTCGACTTTTATGTTGTAGGAGTTCAGATGTAGTGAAATCATTTTGGGTTTTCTTTCATTTAATGCAGCTTACTTCTTGAAAAAGGCGTACAAAAATGGTTTCAGTGAACTAATTGATTTGGCCTTAGATGTACTCTGTCTTCAATTTTAAACTGACATATAGTACAGTACAAACGTCGCAGCTGATTTTGATTATAATTTCAGCAGGATGATGCATTTTGCCACAGCTCCAAATCTTTCGGAATTGTGTACATTAGTGGCCTATGTGCTCATGCATTTAACTTTTTAGAATAGTCCTTGAGGAGAAAATTTGATTCGCCTGTACGAAAACAAAGTACCTAATGCCTTGCCTACATCATAAACTCCTTTCCGAATTCGAATCCATTGAAAAGGACATTTAACATTGAAATTTTAAAAGTATCTGATGAAAAAAAAAAGGAAACAACTGGATAACACCTAAAACAATCACAGAAATGGCTGCAGTACCACAAACAGTTAAGAAAAACAATTCTGTTGTTTTCGTAGATTCTTTGGAAAGTATCTTCTGATGAACAAGAACAAAATAAGAAGCACTTTACAGAGCTATCTTAAAGAGGAAATTGCACATTGTTATCCCTCCAGAAACGACTACAGATGAGATACTCCAGGGAAGTTCCAACAAACTTTTTCTTTTTTCTTGAAATCAAGGGTACTCGCCTTTCCGTCTGGTGAGTTGTTTTTATCCGGTTTTACCAGGGTATTCGAGTATATTATATAAATGAAAAGGTAATACAAAAGAAATGTTTGACCATTAATGCCGTTCACACTGAATCTAGATGCAACATCGTCATTTCAATTTCCTTGGCAAGGATGTTTTCTTTGAGGCGAAGAACTTTGAAGGAAAATGAAGTACAAAAAATTGTTTTTTATGTCAATAAAATTAACTTTATTTGGTAGATAATTTTATGGCATTTGTGTTTAAATGCAATATTTGGTAATACGACCGCTGCGTCTAGCTCGTACATGGCGTAATCTGGAGGTCCAATCTTCACATACTCATCGCAGTAAATCAGACAGTATTTCGGCAACGACACGTCGAATGTTGGTTTCCAAGAAATCGATTGTTTCTGAGGAGATATTTTCCCCTCAGATAAAATAATCTAACGGCGTCAAATCGCACGAACAAGTTGGTCAGTTAACAGGTCCATTTAGTGAAATTCATCGTTCGTCAAATTAAGGTACGAAAAATTAGTAATCATGTCTCAATACCGCTTACCGTTGACTGTAACCATCATCCTATAACCATTTTTGAAGACATATGGACCAATGATTCCACAGGACCATAAAGCTAACTAAACGGTGACTTCGTTTGGATGAAATAGTGTCTCGACAACGGCTTGTGTATTATTATCGCTTCAAATTCGGCAGTTCTGTTTATTGACATACGAGGCAGTGATTCAAATGTGTTCTTCCTGTTTTCTTTTTTCATCCTCCAGCGTATTTTAGCCATACAAAAAACGTATGGAGCTTATGCCGGTAAGGATTTCCAAACTTAAGTCAGGGGCTTGGAAAAGAGATGGTGGCGGCAGAGCACTAAATGGACCAACGGCAGCACCCATGTCTAAGAATGGGTTAATAGCTTTCAGTCTAACCGACAAATCGTCCTAGGGGTATCAAAAATGGAACTGGCCCTCTAAGTTGAGGGTTGTGACACCGGGGTAACCGCAGGCCATAAAAAGAAAATAAAAAGTTCCGAAACATAAACAAGCTTCGGATACGGATGGATCTCCGAACTTCAGATATGCACGTGGAATGTTAAATCCCTTTACATACCACGTGCAGCTTAGCGGAGGCCATAGACTGCTGCAGGGCAGACATTACCGCCATCCAAGATATGCGATGGGATGGGCCCAATAAAAAGCGAATGAAAATTGCGACAGACGCGATTGTTATCGACGGTAAAATCAGCGGCAATTTGGACGCGGCTTTGCAGTTGGAGGCAGACTTAGCCAAGAAGCCAGCACTTGAAAAAGACCTTCGAAAAATTCCCTAGCTTATTCTTTCGGGTGGACCTGGGCCTCAGTCAACAAGCTTTTCCAGCCAGCTTGATCTCTGGCTAGCTGCCTCTAATTTCGCACGCTCTGTTGGCTGACGTCCTCCTCTACGTGTGTTCGCCAACAGAGTCTTGGCCTTCCTCTACTGCGCTGTCCCTCGGGGGCGGATTCGAAGACTTTACGGACCCGAGCATTGGTGTCCATGCGCTCTACGTGACCCAGCCATCTCAGTCTTTGGATCTTCACTCTTCTGGCTAGGTCCATGTTGCTGTACAGTCCATACAGTTCGTCGTTGTATCTCCTCCTCCACTCTCCGTCAGTGCAGATGTGACCGAAGATCGCCCGAGGAATTTTTCTCTCGAAGCAACCAAGAACACCCTCATCCATTTTTGATAAAGTCCGTGAATCTGCGCCATAGAACAGGACAGGAATTAGGAAGGGTGACTTTTGTTGTCCGAGAGAGGGCTTTGCTACTCAATTGCCTTCTTAACCCAAATCTCAGCACTGGTGTCGCTGTCTGTATTTGTAGCGGAGCCTAGGTAGACAAAGTCCTTAACTATCTCAAAGTTATATCTGTCGAGAGTGACGTT
The DNA here is from genome assembly GCA_928272305.1 of Volucella inflata. Classification (NCBI taxonomy): domain Eukaryota; kingdom Metazoa; phylum Arthropoda; class Insecta; order Diptera; family Syrphidae; genus Volucella; species Volucella inflata. The sequence continues at coordinate 13,720,625 of OV743718.1, read as the reverse complement.
CTGCCCGAGACGTTGGTGTTGGTTGTCCGTTTTGCTTGACAGCATATACTTGGTCTTGCCCTTCCTTCCTTCCGTCTCAATACTCGCGAAAGCGCCACTGACATTACACTGATTTCTCCCGATTATGTCAAAATCGTCAGCGTATGCGTGTAGTTGGACGGACTTTTGAAAGATAGTGCCTCTTGTGTTTGCTCGTGAGTTTTGCACTATTCTTTCAAGTTCGATGTTGAAAAAATCGCATGACAGCGCATCGCCTTGTCTAAATCCTTTCTGGACATCAAAGGTCTCGGTAAGATCTTTACCGAACTTGTTGGAGCAGCGTTCATTCTCCATCGGCATCCTACACAGACGGACAGGCAGGGATGCCGAAACTAGACACTGCTCTGTATAGCTCGTCTCTATAGATGCTGTCATACGCGGCCTTAAAATCGATGAATAGGTGGTGTGTATCGATCCGAAGCTCATGGGTCTTCTCCAAGATGCCGTAGTGTGAATATCCGGTTGATGGTGGACTTTCCTGGCCTGAAGCCTAACTGATCTGGACCTATCAGGTTGTTGACGAACAGCTTAAGGCGTTCACACGATATGGCGGATAAGATCTTATATGCGATGTTAAGGAGACTGATAACTCTGTAGTTGGCGCAGTTCAGAGGGTCTCCTTTCTTGGACAAACAATGCTGAGGTTCCATTCATCGGGAATACTTTCGTCTGACCATATTTAACAGATGAGTTGGTGTAGGTCCTTACCAAGTCATCCCATGCCGCTTTAAAGAGCTCAGCAGTCAGGCCATCCGCTCCAGCAGCTTTGTTGGACTTAAGCTTCGATATAGCTATCTTCACTTCATCCAGGTCGGGTGGACGGAATTGTTGGTCATCATCGTCCAAGTTGAAAGGTTGATTCTGCCTGACAGCGGTATTTGGTCCGTTATCGCCGTTATACAGTCTGCAGAAATAGTCTTTCCAAATCCTCAACATCGACGATGTTCCCTTGTTCATCTCTACAGGCTTCGGTTCGGGGTTTGTTTCCGCGGCATGTTATTTTTACCTTTTGGTAAAACTTCCGAACCTCATTCCTGGAGTTGAATCTCTCAATTTCCTCGATCGCGCGCTTCTCATGCTCTTTCTTCTTCCTCCTGAGAAGCGGGTGCCCGTCCCTCCTCTTCCGCTCATAGAGCTCATGAGCAGCTCTGGTCTTTCTAAGCAGCGCCGCGTTATATGCATCTTGCTTAGCTGCATGTGCTTGCCGGCATTCATCATCGAACCAGGGGTTTCGTTGTGATGGACGAGTGAAACCCAGCACAATAGCGGTATCTCTGATGGCTCGATAGGAAAAGGACTTGGCAATCTCTTGCGATCCTTTTCCGATCCATTCTCGCTTAATCTTTTAAGAGGTTCATTGCCATCAGCATCAAGCATCGAAACCATCAGCGATTCCGCTTCTGAAGTGCTGGGTTTCTACCGCCACAACTAAACCCCTAGTTTAATGTTAAATGCCGGCAAGCACATGCAGCTAAGTGAAACGCACGCCCTGTCTCCCTCTTTACCATGTTTAAGTCATGGCGTGGACTACCTGGATCTATAACTGGCAATGTTGTCAATCGTTCCAGCGCCATCTAAGTTTGCATCATACTTTCTCAAATTGGCACAACAAGTAGACAAACTCTTTTGTAAATACTCGTTAGTATCTCACCTTAATGATTTCCAAAAATTCAACACAGACATTAATGCGTTTATTTTGAAAATGCATATGTACGTAAGAGTCAAGTATACGAGTGCAATAAATTTATTCCAGCTGAAAATATTGGCAAAAAGATTTCAACAAAAGCTTCTGCTTTTACGAGATTAAGGAAAACAAAACGAAGGATAAAGTTTTTGCCTTTATATCCGTCCTTTCAATCGTTCCCATGAATGAGATTGCACAAAAACGGAATTTTCTGCATTAAGTTAGGGAAAGCACTTCCATTCAGTCGTGACTTCTAAATACTTCGAGGATACTTTTTTTTAAGTACGTTTTACTATAGTGCCGGTGGAATTTTTTCCTTTCGAAACAAAACAACCCTCTTAATGCGCATAAATTGACTTCAGATTCAGTTCTATATCTGGAAATATTGTACGAAAACTAAGTTTTTCTCTTTCAATATTTTTTTTTTGAATATTTTTAATTCACGCTGGGATTATCGATTTTTTTTCTATTTTAAGTGAAAGCGTACTGTGTCCTAAATAGAAAATGCTGAAAAAAGATCAAGTTGCACAGACATTTCAGTGCCAGAAAGGTCAGTAAATGGGTCTTAAGGTGGTCTTATGTCTGGGTTAAATATGACTTGAAGGCTTCAGAAAGATTTACCAAGACAAGTATCTGGTTAGTGAAACACTGTAAGTTCAAAGGACAGAAGCAATTCCAAAAGGTTTCACTGAAAAAATAAATCGACAAGTGCTTCTACCATCGTATTCATAAACTACCTTCTCATTGCTCAAACGTGTTTTCCCTTTAGTCTGATCTTTATACCAAGAACTACAGAACTTCTACCCTTCACTCGCATTCCACACTAGGATTGGCCTTGGTCCATTGTTCTTGGAAAAACGTTATCTCTTCAAAGAAAAAAGGTTTCATCCATCTTTCCAGACTGAAATTGCTGACAGAAGAACCTAAAAGAAGTCACAAACGGATAACACCTACTTCTTTGTATCAAAGTACTCGACGAACATCTCGTTGAGTTCATAAAAAAAACTGTGCGCTACTATAAAAGTTGAACCACTAACTCTGTAGCTATAACTTAAAATAGATTTTCTCAAGAAAAGTAATAAATTATCTGCAGAGGTAGAGGAACGCGCGAATACGAATAAGAATTCGAGGAACATCACCTCAAGTCAGCCAAAGTTGAAAGTCTGAAATTGTATGTGCTATGAGGGGAAATAATTCAAATTTATGTTTCATTGCTCTGCAAGGAGTTTTATTTTCAATTACTGGCGAAAAATTATTGTCGACTGTGTCAAATATATCACCCGATTCTGTCGTCGGGAGTTACTTTCTTTTTTGTGATGTTTTTTTATTTGTTTTACTTTACGGAAGTTTATTTTTACCATTTGGGTGTATGGCGAAGTTGGGTTTCATACAAAAAAATTTTATAAAACGGAAAAGATACTTTAATGCAGAAATGTTTTGTATGAAAGGAAATCACGGTATAATTCGCATGATGTTATTGAGTGGTGACGATTTCGGCAGGTATATCCTTTTGAATTTTTACATGATTTAGAGAGCCTTTATGGAGGCATTTTTATGAGATCGATTGTGATACCTCACGAAAGAACTATAGCAAACAGAATTGGCGGCATTCAAATAAGCAAGAAATTTTGAAATAGGGTCTCTTGACGTCAAGAAGCTGAACAGTTGTATTCTACATCCATGTAGACATCTACATCTACACCCATAGCAGCATCGACTGCGACTCTTCCACGATGTTCCCTTGTTGATCATCTACAGGCACCTGAGTCGGTGGAATTTCCATTTGTATTCTTTGGTCAAACTTCAGAATCTTAATCCTGGAGTAGCATCCCTCAATTTCCTTGACCAGACCTTTCTCATGGTCTTTTTTTCCCACTGAGGAGCCGGTGTTCGTTCTTCTACTCATAAAGCTCGTGAGCAGCTCTAGTCTTTCTTTCCAGCGCCGCATTGCGTGCGTTTCACTTAGCTGCATGTGCCTGCCGGTATTTAACATTAAACCAGGGGTTTAGTTGTGGTGGTAGAAACCCAGCACTTCAGAAGCGGAATCGCTGATGGCTTCGATGCTTGATGCTGATGGCAATGAACCTCTTAAAAGATTAAGCGAGAATCGATCGGAAAAGGATCGCAAGAGATTGCCAAGTCCTTTTCCTATCGAGTGTCTCTTAATCTCTTAAGAGATCCAATGCCGCTAGCATCAAGCATCGAATACCATTGGAAACACTGCCAAAACGCCATCAGAGATGCCGCTTCTGATATGCTGGGTTTCACTCGTCCACCACAACGAATCCCCTGGTTCGATGATGAATGCCGGCAAGCACATACAGCAAAGCAAGATGCATATAAAGCGGCGCTGCTTAGAAGGACTAGAGCTGATCATGAGCTCTAAGAGCGGAAGAGAAGAGACGAGCACCAGCTTCTCAGGAGGAAGAAGAAAGAGCATGAGAAGCGCGCGATCGAGGAAATTGAGAGATGCTACTCCAGGAATGAGGTTCGGAAGTTTTACCAAAAGGTAAAAATAACATGCCGCGGAAACAAACCCCGAACCGAAGCCTGTAGAGATGAACAAGGGAACATCGTAGTAGAATCGCAGTCGATGCTGAGGATTTGGAAAGATCATTTCTGCAGACTGTATAACGGCGATGACGGACCAAATATCGCTGTCAGGCAGAATCAACCTTTCAACCTGGACGATGATGACCAACAATTCCGTCCACCCGACCTGGATGAAGTGAAGATAGCCATATCGAAGCTTAAGTCCAACAAAGCTGCTGGAGCGGATGGCCTGACTGCTGAGCTCTTCAAAGCGGCAGGCGATGACTTGGCAAGGAGCATACACCAACTCATCTGTAAAATATGGTCGGATGAAAGTATGCCCGATGAATGGAACCTCAGCATTGTTTGTCCAATTCTCAAGAAAGGATACCCTCTTAACTGCGCCAACTACAAAGGCATCAGTCTCCTTAACATCGCATATAAGATTTTATCTGCCGTGTTGTGTGAACACCTGCAGCCGTTCGTCAACAACCTGATAGGTCCATATCAGTGTGGCTTCAGGCCAGGAAAGTCCACCATCGACCATGACCCATGAGCTTCAGATCGATACCCACCTATTCATCGACTTTAAGGCCGCGTATGACAGCATATATAGAGACGAGCTATATAGAGCAATGTCTAGTTTTGGCATCCCTGCCAAACTCGTCCGTCTGTGCAGGATGACGATGGAGAATGCACGCTGCTCCATCAAGGTCGGTAAAGATCTCACCGAGACCTTTGATGTCCAGAAAGTATTTAGACAAGGCGATGCGCTGTCATGCGATTTTTTCAACATCGTACTTAAAAGAATAGTGCAAAACTCACGAGCAAACACAAGAGGCACTATCTTTCAAAAGTCCGTCCAACTACTCGCATACGCCGACGATATTGACATAATCGGGAGAAAACAGCGTGATGTCAGTGGCGCTTTCGCGAGTATTGAGACGGAAGCGGCGAAAATGGGTTTAGCGGTCAATGAGGACAAGACCAAGTATATGCTGTCAAGCAAAAAGGACAACCAACACCGACGTCTCGAACAGAACGTCACCCTCGACAGGTATAACTTTGAGGTAGTTAAGGACTTTGTCTACCTAGGCTTCGCTATAAATACAGACAACGACACCAGCGCTGAGATCAAGCGAAGAATAACTCTTGCCAACCGCTGTTTCTTTGGGTTAAGAAGGCAATTGAGTAGCAAAGCCCTCTCTCGGACAACAAAAGTCACCCATCCTAATTCCTGTCCTGTTCTATGGCGCAGATTCACGGACTTTATCAAAAATGGATGAAGGTGTTCTTGGTAGCTTCGAGAGAAAAATTCTTCGGGCGATCTTCGGTCCCGTCTGCATTGACGGTGAGTGGAGGAGGAGATACAACGACGAACTCTTTGGACTGTACAGCGACATGGACCTAGCCAGAAGAGTAAAGATCCAAAGACTGAGATGGCTGGGTCATGTAGAGCACATGGACACCAATGCTCCGGTCCGAAAAGTCTTCGAATCCGCTCCCGAGGGACAGCGCAGTAGAGGAAGGCCAAGACTCAGGTGGCGCACGCAAGTGGAAGAGGACCTCAGCCAACTTAGCGTGCGAAACTGGAGACAGCTAGCCAGGGATCGAGCTGGCTGGAGAAGCTTGTTGACTGAGGCCCAGGTCCACCCTGGACTGTAGCGCCACCTAAAGTAAGTAAATAAACAAAACACTGTTCAATTTTTTTCAAAAGTTGCTGCTCTTTTAAAAAGAGCAAAGCGTTCTACCAATTATGGAACATCATTTCATTCGAATGACTGGCTCGGCTGTCTTGGCAGTAGGCCATCCTGTCAACCCGATTTTTTAATACATTTTCGATGGTCTAAGATGCCTGAATCGTCTCTGGATTGTTCGCATAGCAGCGATCTTAAACAGCACCTTACCAGAAAAGTCCAACAGAGTCAAATCTTAGCTCTATGGCGGTCATCCAAGACTCTGACATGAAACATAGCCCCATCTAGCTTGCTCAAGTCTAAATCCTCGGTAGCGCTCTCCATCGTCCACGTGGAAGAAAAATGGGGCAATAAACCCACCACTCCAAAGACCATAGCCATCAGTATCTAACAAGTTTAGCATGCTGAACTATGTGTTGATTTTCCTTACTTACGTAGCCGCCGAGCTGTCAATGCCCCTCATCTCTAGAGCTGAGTTATTGACAATTTCGAGCTTCTCTAAAGCCTTAACAGAGAAGCGACAAAGAAGCTTTTCAATTTCTGGGTCATTTCGACGCTATGAATGAATAGTCCGAGATCTTTATGCAAAATTCTCCTCAAGCTACTGCTACTGATGTTCAGTTTCTGAGAAATTTTGCGCATTGAGGTTTAGGCGCACACTGCAGCTGCAGTATTTTCCGTTAAGCTCACAGGAAGAACACAGGAATATGTTGGGTTATAAATCAACAAACCTGGGTACACCAGCTGCAGTTGGTGCATTATTTTACTGATTCGAACTTTTTCAGCATCACACTATTCACTTTGGAAGTACGTTTGCAATATTTCCAAAAGTTTTTCAAGCGTAGCGTTTGATCCATTTCATACCTTGAAAATATAATTTTGAGTTTCTACCGGGAATAGGGCCAGTAAGAGGCAAAATAATAAAATAACAACTAGAAACCAGCAGATGGCCCACCCCTTAGGTATGCTGAGTGATGGATTTAGCTTGGAGCTTACTCATTTATTTGCTCGCTCATAAGGCTTCTTCTGACATATTGAATCCTCCTCTGAATCTCAGCTCAGACGACCAAATTCAATATAAGGATATGTAAGGCGGATGAAAATGAACGTTTTGGCAATTTCTGTCTGGAGAGGTAACGAAGTAGGGAATGAACCCACCTTAGGAATCTCCTAGAATAGAAAATGAGCCTCAACTATCTTGTAATTAATACACAACTAAGGACCGTCTTCCTTCCCGTCATCAGGTATTACTCGTATGTTGGAGTGTTTATGCTCTGGCTTTGGCCTTGGCAAGGAAAACCTACTCAGAGCACGTCATCCAGACCAGTTTCTTTTATGAATCTGGGAATGAGCACTGGATCCGTGGTTGGTAAATCCTTTTCTTGAATTTGATGTTTTCCCAAATATTTAAACCCTTTTTGGGTCAGTGTCCCGCAGGATTCCAGTATGTGTTCTGGAGTTACTGTGGAATCATTGCAGAATCTGCAGAGACTTTCATTTGATATCCCTATTTTCCTTAGGTGTTCCCTGAGTTTGCAATGGCCCGTTAGGAAACCAGCTAAGATGCGTAGGTTATTTTTGCTAAGACTGATACATGCTTTAAATCTTTTGAGATTGTAATCTCAAGATTTTTTGGCTTGTCTCAGACCTTAGGGATCCCGAAAGGTCCTAGCCCTTTTCTCCTTTTCTGATTTCCTGAGTTCTTCGCGTAGGGTGTGTTCCCCTATCCCGCACAATGGTTCATGACCTATGAAGGGTTCTGTTACCCCTTTTCTCGCTAGAGAGTCCGCCACCTGGTTACCAATGATGCCCACACGGCCTGCTATCCAGCAGACATATACTCTATTTTTCTCTCCAATTTGTTGAGACTTTGTAGGCATTCCCATAGAAGTTTACACTTAATGACAAAGGACTCCAGCGCTTTGGTAGTTGCTTTTCGAGATTGATTCGAACGCATCTTTCTATGGCGCATACTTCTGCTTCAAAAATGCTGGTACTCTTGCCCATGGATTCATGGTGTTTTGTTCTTGGCCCAAACACTCCTGCACCACTTCCTGTACACCACTTTATCGCGTGGTTGCTCAGTCCATAGATAGTGGATTCATCGCTCCATTCTTTCTTGTTGTATTTCATAATGCTGTCATCTCTTGGAATAGCCAAGAGTAGTGCATCATATTCTTTCGAATTAATGCATTTCCCCTTTGCAGTTCCTGCTCTGGCTATTCTTAGAATGGTTTTATTTGCCGCCTCTGAGAGAATGAGGTGTAGGGGAGTTAATTCTAATAGCACCTCCATTGCAGCAGTTGGGCATGTGCTCATAGGCACGCCAGTCTTTGCACCTTGTTGAGAGATTCTCTTATTGTGACAAGACTGGTTCGTTTCGCCCATGCCACTGCACCATATGTAATCATTGGTCTCATAATCGCTATGTACATCCATCGCAGAATGTTAGGGGTACAACACCATGACTTTCCCGCTAGGCTGTTATACATATACCATAAGAGCACGGGTTGCTTTTCTAGCAGTTTCCTCAGTGTGGTTCTTCCAGAGTAGTTTGCTGTCTAGATTTAGTCTCAGATACTTCACATCATTGACCGGTATCAGTGTCGTGCCTGACAATCGGATTTCTTTAAGTCTTTGAAGTTTTCTTTTCTTTGCGAATGGCAGTATTGTGGTCTTAGCCGGATTGATGTTCAGCCCGGCCGTGAGGCACCATTCCTGAGTTACTCTCAGACCCCGTTGTAAAATGTCGCAATCTTGATCACTCCGAAAAGGTGGAAGTTCATAAATACCTATCGAAAGCCTTGCCACAACAAGGGTAATGGTATTTCGTTTGGACGTCATTTTTAATTATAATTCAAGAATATATTTACAAAAGAAAAAAAAAATTACTGGTATCCCAACAGTCCCATGTAGACAAATATCAGTGCTCAGAGAGAAAGATTTATGGTATCAAGGAGACTTCAACTGATGAACCTAGAACTCGAACCTAGATCACTGGCACAGAGGTCCGAGAACTAAACCGTTGATTCATTTTTTTTAAGAAATCAATGCAGTGTGGCACTACGTTTCCGACAAAACAAGGAAACTTAACTTGTCCTTGACACAAAAATTTTATCTAGATATATAGTGGAAGTAGCACATGAACATACATATACCATACACCTCTATGGATATAAATTCTCATTTCTCCGTACCTACCAGATACTAATACCACGAATTACATGTCCGAACAAAATAGAAATAATAATTTATCATTACACCCCCTTAAGTGGGGGTGTTAAAACGTCGTTTAAGCCTACTGTCATTACGCATTATTATCACGACTATGTAGTTGTTGGTTTTATGACAAATTAGTGTTTTGTTTTGTACACAGTTCTGTGGAATAAATAAAAGTATGTCTATCTAATAGCACGTTACACGTTCTAAAATGACGGTTTATTAGTTTATTACTCATTTGTTATATTTCAGTAGGAGGTATTCCTAGTCAGGATAGCGGAGGTGTTCATTTAAGGATGTTGTTTCGTTTAAATGAACTTAATCTATGGGTACAGGTGGGCGATTATTAATGACATTTCTGACCATTCTGATTCAAGGAACTTTCACGGGGATATGGAGCGTATACGTAACATTTTAGGGTTAATGTACTGCTGAAGATTTTTTCAATATCAACTTAGTTTTCAGTCATCCAGTTAGGAGGTGAGTAGTCATGGGACATTCATAGTTGATTATGGCATTATTTAAACGTGCGTTGGTGTTAAGAGGTCATTAATGTATTTAATTCATTCTTTCGAGTTTATATTTTGCTTAACACATAGTTATCATCGAATGAGTAAGTATCCCGATCAACTTCCCAAAGACGTTCTCCTCTGATGCTCTAGGCAAACCCTAGCCATTATTGGTCGTTATCTTTTCCCACAACAACACGCTTAACACATTTGTTGTCTTTTAATTAATTCTAGATTTAAATCACTCCCTTAATAGCCAACAAATCTGTCATCACACGTTTTTATTTCCCTTTATACATACTACATGGGCACGACGTATTTTATAGCCAATTTGATTCACTGCTTTTAAGACTGTTGGTGGGTCCACCGAAAAATGATAAAATTTTAGGAGAGTATGAAAATATTTTACTTACGTGACACGATTGAAATGGCAACGATTAGTATAAGGCCTCATAGAAGTAGCATCTTCCGACAGGTGCTGGTTCCTTAAATGACGAGAATGAGCCTCTGCAGCCGAACATCTTGCAGCTCTGCTAATAAGTCATACTTCACGCCTCCCCGTGGTGCCATCAGAGAATCTCACTAGAGTTTGCGAAGTGAAGAGGGCAAATGACGAGTTTCCTGCGCCATTAACCAGGATTAGTGTCGGAAAAACAAAACAAGATCTTATCCGGGCTACTCCGACATATTTTGGAGCTCAGGCCGGAAAGGATTTCCAGGACTTAGTCAGGGTCTTGGAAAAGAGATGGTGGCGGACGAGCCCTATAAGGGCCAACGGCAGCGCTCACATCCCGGAACGGGTTACTGGCTTCGGTGTAACCGACCCCGTTGGGGGTTGTGCCGCCGGGGTAACTGCCCGGCCATTTTAAAAAAAACAAGAAGTTACGAAGCATCAACAAGCCTCGGATATGGACGGATCTACTGTTGACAACCCATGCAAACGATTTAAGGACAATGAGCTTCGGATATGCACGTGGAATGCTAGATCCCTTAATAAACCACGTGCAGCCGAGCAACTAGCGGAGGCCCTAGACTGCTGCAAAGCAGACATAACCGCCATCCAAGAAATGCGATGGGATGTGCCGGACAAATAGAAGATGAAAAACTGCGACATCTACGAGTACTATGGCAATTGCTATCGACGGCAAAAGCAGCGCTTATTTGGATGCGGATTTGTTGTCGGAGGCAGACTAAGACAAGAAGTCCTCAGCTTCCGGCATGTGAGCGAGCGCCTCGTAGCAATCCGCATTATGGCTAAATTCATTGTCGTAGCTAGCACGCGGTTCCCACATCTCGACAAACACAAGGGGACTTGGAGAACTCCTGATCAATCAACAGCCAACCAGATTGATCACATTGCGATCGACGCAAGACACTCCTCCAGCATTATGGTTGTCCGTACGTTCCGAGGAGCCAACATCGACTCGGACCATTACCTTGTTGTAGCCAAGGTACGGTTGCGGATATCCCCAACTACGCCAAGACAAACTAATGCTGTGAGAAAATTCGACGTCAGACGGCTACAATCGCAAGAGATCGCAAAGTCCTTTTCCGATCGAGTGTCTCTTAATCTCTTAAGAGGTCCAATGCCGCCAGCATCAAGCATCGAAGTCCATTGGAAACACAGCCAAAACGCCATCAGAGATGCCGCTTCTGATATGCTGGGTTTCACTCGTCCACCACAATGAAACCCCTGGTTCGATGATGAATGCCGGCAAGCACATACAGCAAAGCAGGATGCATATAACGCGGCGCTTCTTAGAAGGACTAGAGCTGATCATGAGCTCTATGAGCGGAAGAGAAGAGACGAGCACCGGCTTCTCAGGAGGAAGAAGAAAGAGCATGAGAAGCGCGCGATCGAGGAAATTGAGAGATGCTACTCCAGGAATGAGGTTGGGAAGTTTTACCAAAAGGTAAAAGGGCGCGGAAACAAACCCCGAACCGAAGCCTGTAGAGATGAACAAGGGAACATCGTAGTAGAATCGCAGTCGATGCTGAGGATTTGGAAAGATCATTTCTGCAGACTGTATAACGGCGATGACGGACCAAATACCGCTGTCAGGCAGAACCAACCTTTCAAAATGGACGATGATGACCAACAATTCCGTCCACCCGACCTGGATGAAGTGAAGATAGCCATATCGAAGCTTAAGTCGAACAAAGCTGCTGGAGCGGATGGCCTGACTGCCGAGCTCTTCAAAGCGGCAGGCGATGATTTGGTAAGGAGCATACACCAACTCATCTGTAAAATATGGTCGGACAAAAGGATGCCCGATGAATGGAACCTCAGCATTGTTTGTCCAATTCTCAGGAAAGGAGACCCTCTGAACTGCGCCAACTACAGAGGCATCAGTCTCCTTAACATCGTATATAAGATCTTATCCGCCGTATTGTGTGAACGCCTGAAGCCGTTCGTCAACAACCTGATAGGTCCATATCAGTGTGGCTTCAGGCCAGGAATGTCCACCATCGACCAGATATTCACACTACCGCAGATCTTGGAGAAGACTCATGAGCTTCAGATCGATACCCACCACCTATTCATCGATTTTAAGGCCGCGTATGACAGCATCTATAGAGACGAGCTATACAGATAAAAGTCTTGTTTTCGTATCCCTGCCAAACTCGTCCGTCTGTGCAGGATGACGATGAAGAATGCACAATGCTCCATCAAGGTCGGTAAAGATCTCACCGAGACCTTTGATGTCCAGAAAGAATTTAGACAAGGCGATGCGCTGTGCAAAATAGAATAGTGCAAAACTCACGAACAAACACAAGAGGCACTATCTTTCAAAAGTCCGTCCAACTACTCGCATACGCCGACGATATTGACATAATCGGGAGAGAACAGCGTGATTTCAGTGGCGCTTTCGCGAGTATTGAGACGGAAGCGGCGAAAATGGGTTTAGCGGTCAATGAGGACAAGACCAAGTATATGCTGTCAAGCAAAAAGGACAACCAACACCGACGTCTCGAACAGAACGTCACCCTCGACAGGTATAACTTTGAGGTAGTTAAGGACTTTGTCTACCTAGGCTTCGCTATAAATACAGACAACGAAACCAGCGCTGAGATCAAGCGAAGAATAACTCTTGCCAACCGCTGTTTCTTTGGGTTAAGAAGGCAATTGAGTAGCAAAGCCCTCTCTCGGACAACAAAAGTCAACCTTTAAAAGACTTTAATAATCCCGGTCCTGCTCTATGGCGCAGAGGCATGAACATTATCAAAAATGGATGAAGGTGTTCTTGGTTGCTTCGAGAGAAAAATTCTTCGGGCGATATTCGGTCCCGTCTGCATTGACGGTGAGTGGAGGAGGAGATACAACGACGAACTGTATGGACTGTACAGCGACATGGACCTAGCCAGAAGAGTGAAGATCCAAAGATTGAGATGGCTGGGTCATGTAGAGCGCATGGACACCAATGCTCCGGTCCGAAAAGTCTTCGAATCCACCCCCGAGGGACAGCGCAGTAGAGGAAGGCCAAGACTCAGGTGGCGCACGCAAGTGGAAGAGGACCTCAGCCAACTTAGCGTGCGAAACTGGAGGCAGCTAGCCAGGGATCGAGCTGGCTGGAGAAGCTTGTTGACTGAGGCCCAGGTCCACCCCGGACTGTAGCGCCACATAAAGTAAGTAAGTAAGACACGATTGAAATACGAGTATATCCAGCTTACGCACTTACTTTATAGGAATCTTGCAGCCAACTCTTACTCTGAGGCCATACTCCAACGGTTGAAAAGGACAGCAGTTTTATAATATATTCATCTTACTTTTTGACCTTGAATTAGGTATTACCATCTCTGAAAAATACAGACAACAGAAGTTGTGCCCGCAATCATAAAATTCTCTCTAAGCAGCGCACTAATTCGATTGGTTTAATGAAAAAAAAAAAACAGGTGGCGCATATGCAGAAAAAAATTCATAAAATTCATAAACAGATGCTCCAGCACTTAGCCAAAACCCATTTCTTAGAGTCTATTATCATTCAAAAAATCGAAGAAAACCCCCCAGAGAAAGATAAACAGACCGCTCAGGAAGAACCTGAACAGGGCAAACGAAATTTTTCATAAAAAAAAAAAAAATTTGGGCAATCAACTGCTTTCAACCCTTCAAAGTCCCTGGTGAATATGGAATATTCCCAGCTTTACTACAAGAGGGCATCCCACAACTTCTACCTGCACTAATCGACCTATTCAGGGCCAGCTACGTGTGGCCTACCAAAAAAATGGAATGAGGTTGCTGTCAAATACATACCTGAGGTAGGACGTCGACCATATGAACGACCTAAATAGTGTATGACAATTTTAAACATCAAACCTCTCTGTTAAGTCGTAAATGAGTTTGACGGAGCACTGAGCGTTCTCAATACCTATAACTTAAGTAATGATAAAGTATCAATACCACATGTTCTTGAGGAACTAAAACCTGCAATCAAAAACAAATTATGTGCAACAATGTATTGCAGCTTCAGTCAGTCAGTCAGCTTCAAAACTAATGTTTCTGCCGCCTGCAGGCGTTATGTTTCTTAATGATTTTTTTTTTCTTGCAGAATTGAATTAAATTACTTTCCCGTGCAACCAAACGATTGTTATTATTGCTTCCTGGCTTTTCAGTTTGCAACCGCAATTTGCAATAGTTAACCTAATGAATGTAATAAGCGCAAAAATGTCATTAGCCACTGGTGTCAACGATGATAAGGTGCAATAACACTTAGTGTTTAGGTTGCAGTTCAATGGCTCTGCAAAGGGGTTGCTACATTCGAATCGCAAATGGGATTGCATTCCGGAAAACAATTTTTGCCAACCCATGTTGAATGGATGGCACCATAATCATTAAAACTAATTGATGATTCTGGAGCGCAATTTTTAATTTTCTTTTCTTGATGGAAAAAGCCCATACGACTGGGGTTATTCTAGATCAGGTACTCTGAGAATTAAAGGTTGTTTGGGTGTTAAATGAAGAAAGCATACTCTGCCCGGTTTTCACAAGGGGCTGGGAGTTTTTCTAATGACATTTGTTTTGTGTCCTCGTAGTTTTTGTTCCTCTCGGTCAGAGATACTGACACGTAAGCTGTTGAAATGCTACTAAGATGGTACTTTTAGGAAAACTCAAGTATTTGAGTTGGTTTTGTGCTCCAAAAAAGATCGTATCGCTGAAAGGGTTGATGAAAAATTATCCTTGAAAGTCGACGACGGAAAATTTAAGTAGACAAGACGTCTCTATGTTGACGTAACAGAAGATTTGGGGACCAGTGGTTAGCTAGGGTCATTATTCTGAAACGAATCGGCAAGAACTGTTCGTGGAAGTGAAGGCCTTCAAATTTGTTTCGACCCTTGCTATGACCCTTGTCCATTCTTAATTCCTTTCAGAATTGTTGGTCTACATCGTCCAAGTTGAAAGGCTCATTCTGCCTGACAGCGATGCTTTGTTCATCATCGCCGTTTTACAGTCTACAGAAATGATGTTTCCAGATTCTCAGCATCGACTGCGACTCTACTCCGACGTTCCCTTGTTCATCTCTACAGGCTTCGGTTCGGGGCCTGCATCCGTGGCATGTTTTCTTTACCTTTTGGTAAAACTTCCGAATCTCATTTCTGGAGTAGCTGGTGTTCGTCGCTCCTCTCCTGCTCATAAAGTTCATGAGCAGCACTTGTCCTTCTATGCAGCGCCACTTTGTATGCATTTTGCTGACCTGCATATACATACTTGCCGACATTCGTCATCAAACCGGGGATTCGTCGTGGAAAGCCAGCATATCTGATGGCTTTTTGGCAGTGTTCCCACTGGTCTTCGGTGCTTGATGCTGGCGGCAAGGCACCTCTTAAAGGAGACTGGATCGGGAAAGGATTTGGCGATCTCTTGCGATCGTAGCCTTTGACGTCGAAATTCCTGTATTGCCGTTTTTCGGGTTATCCGCAACTGTACCTGGGCTACAACAAGGTAATGGCCCGGGTTATTGTTGGCACCTCGGAACGTTCCATAATACTGGAGGATCGTCTCACGCCGATCGCAATGTGGTCAATCTGGTTGACGGTTAATTGATCAGGAGCTCTCCAAGTCCCCTTGTAAATATCGATATGGGGGAGCCGCGTGCTAGCTATGACAATATTTCGGCGTATGTTCCGACAGAACTATCAAAGCTTTGCATTTAAAATGCCGAAGGTAATTGTGACGTCATAGTTAGGGCATTGCTCGTAGGTCTTGTACAAGAGCTCATAGATGCTGTCTTTGGTGTGATCATATTTCTCCTTTGTGGGGGGCGCATATAAGGCTAGTGTTAGCAGATTTAGCCTGGATACGGGTTGCTACGAAGCACTCGTTCGCACGCCGGAAACTCAAGACTTTTTACCAAGGTCTGCCTCCAACAACAAATCTGCATCCAAATAGGCGCTGTTTTTGTCGTCGATAACCGTCATTCGCTGTCTTTGTCTGCTGATCGCTGCTATAAGTCTAGCAAATCAAGTCCTTATGAACATTTGACCAGTAGACGACGGTTACCTCGTGGAGTTATTATAAGAACAATTGTTGTGTAGAAAACAGTTGCAACACTGAGTATAGCCAGGTTATCTCCCACCGTCACTGAACAAAAGCCTCGACACCAAGATCTTTATGCAGAATTTCTCAGATGTTGAATGAACAAAGGAAAAGTTGCTGTGAACTGAGACGAATCAATAAATTGGAGTCTTCTTCAACACAAGCTTTAGTCAGTGCATCTCTCTGAACTTCAATGTATGTAAGTTCTTGAGGCTAAGGTTGTCCATTCAAAATGCACTTGGACCTTAAGTTAAACTTAAAAAATGAGATACCGGAAGCGAAAGAAATGATCATTAACTTAAATAGTTCAAGTCTATCACCCTACCCGTGCATCCTTCTAAAATAATGGCATGTCTAGCAAACACCGTTCCAAATGGTAATAGCATTCCATCAAAGTCAGCAACTTTTTACATACATATGAATGTAAGTACAAATGCGTACATCCAGATGCAAAACAATTTGCATGTGCATGCAAATATCCTATTAGTCCATGTTTCCAGTTCGCGAACTCCTAATGAATTATGCAAAGAAAGTAGCGCACCTGCAAAGTATCGGACTGCTCTCTCGAGTTTCGTTAGTTTTCAGTATCTCCTTCTGAGAAAATTCATTTTGCAGTCAGTGGACATGTGGAAAATGATTATGAAATTTCGAGTAATCAACGTTTGACCTTTTTGAAAAGAAAAGAAAATTATTTTCATGGTGATCAAAAATGTAAAAAACAAAAATTGTTTATTTATTCATAAATTGTTGTTTACTTTGAAACCCACCCCTGGCTATTTAAGGTAGGTGCTCCCTTCTAACTATGCCGTGACCAAATAACGTCATGAGATTGGTTTAATTAAAATTTCCAGTCAGCATTCATGTAGCTCCATCCCTTAGATATTTAACCCTATTAAAAAGCTGACGTGAAATGGTGTACCTACTCCACAACAGAGTTACGGCATAGTACGAATACACCATCCCTTTCAGTCGTTTACAGTTCAGGAGCAAAATCAAACATCAACTGCCACCTGGAAGCAACATTAATCATGGTAGTTTGAACATTGGATACAGTAAACCAAGTGAATAGCAGGATTTTTGCTTCATACTTTGGCTGGTGGTTGGGAGATTTTGTTTGAAATCGCGCATCCAAAAAGCGGAAAGACCGATTGGAAAATTTACCTGGAAACCTAAATGAAAACAGTTATTGAGACTTAATTTGGATTTTGATTAGAGACGTTCTAATCGTTCCCCATTTAGATACCAACACGTGGGGTTAACCATTTTCATAATGAGATTTATTTTCTGCCAAAACGGAACGTAGCAACCATCGTAAATTTGCAAATTTGCAAGGAGATCCTGAGCAGTTCAGGGCTGATTCTAACAGAATACGTCCGAGAGCACAGTAAGCAACCTACACTCACTCAGAAGCTCACTTAGAGATCATGATATAGTCCAATGTAATGCATCCGAAAGAGTCACTTACCGCTCAAGAAATCGACGAATGTCTGTAGGGGGAGGTAAGTAGATAACTCAGACAATGCTCAACGGAAATGATTGCCATTTCGACAAAACCAATTATTTTCTCATGTCGAATGTAACAAAAATAATAATCTCCCCGATGATGATCTCCCGCCCAATGAAATCTTTCTGAGTAGAAAACCTGACTGGCGAATCCTTAGAATTAAAAGGCTTAACACAAATCCCGTGAGAAAACCTGATGTGCAAACTGTGCAATACCTCATTCAAAGTTCAGCGTACAACAAAAGATATTGATGCCCAGTAACAATCAGCCTCTGGCACAGGCAGATGTGTGGTATTCAATACATAGGAGTTGACGACATTATATGTGAATGGATAAAATGTGTGTTAGATGATTAAACAATAAAAACTTCATTAGGCAGCAATAAACTCAGTGTTATAGGAACGAGAGGATACCCCCAG
This sequence comes from Volucella inflata, assembly GCA_928272305.1. Lineage (NCBI taxonomy): Eukaryota > Metazoa > Arthropoda > Insecta > Diptera > Syrphidae > Volucella > Volucella inflata. The sequence goes on along the minus strand of OV743718.1, from coordinate 13,702,490 downwards.
GGAGGAGGACTCTTACCCCTACTATGCTCTATCGTAGTTAATGAATTACTGATTCTTCTTTTGGGATTGCTTTCAACTCCAACCACTACTGGCCATTACAACCAAAAATCCATCTGATTTGGGTGCCAGGCAACCAAAAAGCAGATGATCTAGGCAGAAAAGGATCCACATCTCACTTCATGATGTTCGGTGAAAAACACATGGAAAACTTTTAAAAAACTTGGTGTTGGAAAAGGGAACCCAAAACTGCCTGATGACATTGACTGTAAGCTACTCAATGCTGAGTTCCTCAAAACGCCATCATCTTTCCCCGGTGAAACCGGACACAATACATTTGAGTCATCAGAAACCAACACCACTAATGAATACTTTTGTTTCGTATGCGTAAGTAATGAAGATGTTGTCGAAGCAGTACTGTCGAAGAAGTCAAATGCAACTGGTATTGACGGAGTTGATCCCAGATTTGTAAAACTTATGCTTCCTAACATCTTACCATATATGACTCAGATATTCAACAGTATAATCACAACGTATGGAAAAAGGCCAAAGTAATTCCAATACCTAAAAAACCAAATGGTGGTTACAGACCCATTGCGATTCTGCCGTACTTAAGTAAAGTGTTTGAAAAAGTAATTCTGAAGCAAATACAAACGTATCTCTTTCAAATAAACTTTTAAGCACTGTTCAGTCCGGTTTTCGCCCCAAACACAGTTGTAAGACCGCATTGCTTTCTGTAGTAGATGATATCAGGAAGTTTTTGGATAAAAAGCATCTAACTCTACTGGTTCTTTTAGATTTTTCCAAAGCGTTTGACACAGTGAACCATGTTCTTCTACTATAAAGTATGTTAAAAACTCCAGAACAAATATAACTGCAAAGCTTATTTATTCATACCTGACAGAAAGGCAGCAATGTGTTGTGGCTAACGATAAGCTTTCAAGTTTTCTTAGAATTTCGAGCGGCGTTCCCCAAGGCTCAATACTTGGACCAATACTTTTTTCCCTGTACATTAATGAACTGTCTCAAATTATCCATCACTCTATGATCCATATGTATGCCGATGACGTTCAGTTGTATTTGAGTTTAGTTTTAGTTTTAGTTTTAAGTGCATTTTATTTTACTTATCATTACTTCTTACATTCTAACAAAAAATGCTTAAATGCTAGCTTAAAATTACTTAACAATCTTATACTAACTTACTGGCCATACACAGGCACTCTAAGCTACTCTAAATTCTTATATCTATGTCTTTTGACTTCATTTACATTTTATTTATGATTCCTTATTTTCTATACTTAGGCTAAGATAAAAAATTGTTATGAAAAAACATAGCATATTTTTTAATTTTTATAAAAACTTAATATCTAACTCAAAGTAAACCTTAATCTACTTAACCTACATACAATACGTGCATACAAACACATAGACATTATACACAATTATATACATACATTAGTATATACCTTCGTATATATTAATAGTAATATATATATATATACTTAAATGCTAACCTAAACCTATGTAAGCTGGCCATCTCTATTTACAAAGCAAATAGATTGGTCAGCTCTGCCTAAGTGAGGCTGGTCCGTGATTGACGGAAACGACGACGAAACATCTTCTCCATCATTCAACCACCAGAAATGATGGTGCTGCCGAACGACATCACTCTTATCGCGATTCCCCATCGCCCTACTGAACCTTAGACGATCCACCCTGCCGTGTACGACGACTCTGTTGTAGTTGAGTCGCCTGTCCCCAGCTGTCCGAGCGACATGGAAGATTAACGGGACCGCTGATCTATCCTGGATCAACCCTATCTGATCAAAGTAGAGGAATGCTTCCGGTGGAACGAAGCCGTTGGAGCGCACACTCTCGTGATAAAGGTAATTGGGGTAGTAAGCCCCGGATATCAGGTTATTCGTCGAGGCCATTGCTCTTGCAATGTGCCTTCGAGTCAGCTTAACTACGAAGCTGTCCACTCGTATTAGCTTCGTCCTGTTGTAAAGGACCTCATTAGGATAAAAAAATTTGTACTCCGACTCTGGTGTTCTGTACAAGCGAAGACAAGGCCTAAGGCAAGCCCTCTCAAACACCCGAATCTTTTCCATTAAGCTTGCTAGTACATTGAACCACACGGGACACCCAAATACCAGCATGGGCCTGATAAGGGCCATGTAGCAGATTATCTTTACCCTCGCATCGAGTTGGCTGCTATAAAACAGTCTCTTTGTGAGGGCAAAAGCGCCTTTAGCTCTGGCCAGGGCAGCATCTACATTTTTGTTAAAATACAGAAACTGATCTAGCCAGATCCCAAGGTATCTGACTACATTTCGACAGGCAAGAGGCTGTCCGTGTTGTCCAATGATCGAGAACTTTCGCCAATTTTTTCTGGTGTCCCTAGAGGCTCCAGCCAACGGCGTCCTAAAAAGAACGGTTTCCGACTTCTGAAAGTTGATTTTCAACTTCCAGTCATCGCAAAATCGTCTTATCTTATCGAAGTCACGCTGTAAGAGAGTATTAATGACCTCGATTTTTGGACCTGTTCTGTACGCTATCAAATCGTTTGCGTACGCAATAGTATGGGGAAGTGAACCTATCAAGTCGCTTGTATAAATGTTGAATAGGATCGGCGAATTGACCGCGCCTTGCTGAAGACCATTTTTAATTTGAAATATTCCAACAGAAGTCACATCACCATTTTTCACGATGAACTGTCTGTTGGTTAGCATATTATAAAGAATGTACAAGAGTGGTTTACTGATCCCCAGACTTGCCAGCTTGTAGAAAAGACCTTCTTACCATACAGTGTCGAAAGCCTTCTCCAAGTCAACTAGGCAGGCACCAGTACACTGTTTTTTGGCTTTATTCCATTGGATATCGGACACCAGTTTAGACGCGGCATGTGAGATAGCATGTGCTGCCTTAAAACCGAATTGATTATCCCGAACTATATGTTTGTCCTCAACTCACCTAGTCAGAGCTCTATGGATTACTTTTTCAAAAACCTTACTGACATTCGGAAGGAGACTTATCGACCGGAGATTCGCCAGATTGGATATATCCTTTCCCTTTTTGGGGATAGGTTGAACCACCGCCGTTTTCCAATGCGCTGGATAATGTGCATTATTCATTGCATTATTAAACAGGGTGGTATAAATGTCCACCGCTTCTAGAGGAAGATGTCGAAGCACATGTTCGGAATACCATCGGTCCCCACTGATTTCTTACTTCTGATTGTGTCGAGGCAATGACATTATTTGCCATATTTTCATCGCTGAACCGGGTGAAACCAGAGCCCTCGGATCGCCAGTTCTCTACTTCATTTCGAATATAGAAGTTGTGCACTAAGACGCGATTGTCCAGGTCATAATTAGGGCCAATGATATCATTGGCCTTGTATACTTCCTGGAAAGTCGCCCCTATGGCCTCAATCTTCTCCTGTGGATCCTCGACAACAAAGAAGTCGTCATCATCAGCGGCCTTATTTGTATCAATGCCTGCTATTGTTAGTATCCGTTCGTTGTCTGTTGTCCGGGCTATTTTAAGACACTGAAGGTCGTTTTGATTTTTTCTCCAAAATACGAGTAGTTTATTTATTTGCGGGAACATATTCGGGTTGCTGGTGTTTACAGCCCGTACCTTGTTGTTCCAATACAAACTTACAGCAATTCTGTAATTCTCTTTGATTAACATTTGAATATTTTTAATCGACGACTTCAGTGTCCTAATCTCTGGGTCTTGTCTGTCTGTAAACTGTCTGTATAAGTTTTTCAAGACAGCGCTTTGATTGAACATACAAGAGGGCGCAAAAGTTGTCACCCGATGTTCTTTCTTTTTTGTGGATGAAAAACATTGGTTCTGCTTTTGGATTATATTTACCTGATGTCCAAAATAAGTCGAGAAAATGATATCGGCTTAATGGCCGCCGCCAGAATTGATGACCATTCTGGTCTGACTTACTCTTGCTAGAACTTCCGACCATTGGTCGTCGCATTCTAATTAAGGGCTTCAAGAGTCTGAGGCCTGTTGACTTAAGAAAAAAAAAAACAAACTGGAGTCTAGAACGGTTAAATAAGGCAATTTTGGCGGCCAGTGCAAATCGCCAAAACAAGAGGTTACGCGACTCAGAAAGGCAGCCTTACAAATTTCGGTTGTGAATCGTGCAGTATACGCCGTTGCTCCATCCTGTTAGATACACATGTTCCCCAGTACCAATTCATCCAATTGAGGAAGGAGAAAGTCATTGAGCATAAAAAAAATAAGGTCCCATGACGACTCCAGCGGATTTTCGGTGCCTCAGAAGCTTTAAATTTGCTTATTGACATATCTACAGTGGTGGAGATGGCACTCGCTGCTCATGATGATTTTTGACAAAATGTTGTCACCCTCGAGATTCTGGATGGCTTAAACATAGATTACACGCACTTGGCGATCAAGTGCTAACAGCTGATGCACTATCTGCACTTTTTAAGGAAACATCTCACAGTCTTTCACGAAAATTCTCTTTAAAGACCGCCGGTTGATGACCAATTGCGTGGCAGGTGTCTTCTGGTCGATACCCCGGGGTCCTCTGTGGCATCTTCAGCCACAACTGCCATAGTCCCAACAGAAGAGCTGCATCTCGTGTTGTCCCATGCTCTTCGAGGCGACCAACTGAACGTCGTAGTATTTGCCTGGTTGGTGTCGGACCACCGGGAAATCTGCGCCTAAATTTACGCTGTGCTAACACATCCGACGAATTATTTCGCGTTATTTAGGGGCATAGCGATTCAGATCTTACTGACGTGTGTTTTGTATCTGTTTACTTCACAAATGTCAAAGTAGACTTGGCATTTGCCGACATTTGTAAAAATTATAACATATTCCGATAGGGTGATGACTTTTGCATGAAGGCAGACCAAGGGCCACAATTGTTTACAAAACAAGTAAAACTAAAACCATTTCAGAGTTTCCCAGAAGGACTTGGTGGCGGTAACAAACGAGTTAGAGTTAGAAGCGCCTCGGAATTCCGTCCCGACCTAACTTGTAAAACAAGTTGGTGCGAGTGTCACGGTGGCTGTGGTTTAAACCTAAAACTCAGGGAAGGTGACCCTGCTAAGGCTCAATACCCATAGTGGAGTTGCTGAAAGTGCTGGGTTCTGAAAGCCTAAGATCAGTAAGAGGTTTTAGATGGGCATCAACTCGTACCAAGGGTGCAGCGTGCCCTCAACACAGTTCCGCATTGGTATAATTTCTAATTGAGGTGGCACAACGATGGCAAGGCGTATCTTTGCTCCCATGTATCCATGGGCATGCCGTGAACTTCAGTCTCCACGACAGGTGTTCACGTTAAATACAATTGACGTTCCTCAATGGGCTTATAGGCTGCGGTTGCTCTTGTTGCTAGGAAATTATCATTGTTTGTGACGCGAATGCTCAACACATAATGTGACCAACATGGCTTCTTTTGCAAGCAAACATCTGAAAGTCAAAATTATCGATCACTTTTAAAGAACAAGTGGGTCAATGGCCGCAAGTTTTGTTTGCGTGTTATGTTTGAGTTCCTGAATTGTCGCTAGGTTATTCGCATAAAGGTGTCAAATTGCATGACTTTTGAAGCTAAAAACCTCAAAAGGGAAATCAGCATTGGACACCTTAGTGCATGTAACAGCGCTTGATTTACAGATCAAAAAATTTGCTGGCAACAGTGCTATACGACTCACTAATTTGGGTCACTTGAAATGAAGGAACTTCGGACACGGCACGATCCTAGCGGAGCTACTGCCAGGTCATCCAATTTTAACGGATGAAATTTCTTCCTTGGTCGACTTCGATATTCCGTATCAAGTAATATACCCGTGAGAGGGAGGACTGGCGAAAAATGCAGTAATTAGGTCAAATGAAATTGCAATTTTCACAGTTGCTTTGAAACCAGAGGAAGGAACAGGTTTTGGTATCTTCTCAGAAGACCCAGAAGTAAGAGAGTCTATAGGACTACCCGACACAAGTAGTATCCTCAAATCGGAGGTTCTGGCTGTCCTCGCAGCGGCCGAGCTAGTGCAGATGAGATTGATATTGCTATCTACATCGACAGCCTAGTCCCTCTTAAGGCAATGAAATCAACTTACATCAACTCGGATACAGTCAGGGGCTGTCGAACATTGCTCAAAGCATTTTGCACTCATAACCGGGTGAGTTTGTGTTAGGTGCCAGGACACTGCTGTATAGAAGGAAATGAACAAGCAGATGAGATCGCAAGCAGAGGAAGACTACTCGATAGTAGTGATGTTGCCATCATCAAATGACCTATGCGTAGTAAGAGGCACTATCGAGGTAGAAACCATAAATAGTGCTTACATAAGGTGGTGAAGTCTTGAAGATAATAGGGTGTACAAGGCTCTACGGTCACTTCCCGACGCTACAGATACGGACATTTGAAGATTATGCGGCGATCTGCAACCGGTTAAGGTCATAATACACATACCGAGTGAATGTGAGGCAATATCGCGTAGTCGAAGTCTTAGGAAAATATTGCTTTGAAAATCTAAAGGAAATAGACGGCATGGATTTCAAAGGCCGTCTTGACTTCTGGGGGTTCTACCAGGGAGATTGTTTAGGTTTTTGCTCTTTGAAGTTTTAATTCAACTGATTCCACAGGGATCGCGATGGGCCCGTTTTTGTGCCTGGTGCTGTTTAACCTAACCTAGAGGCCAATCAACTTATAAACTAACCGAAATAATCCGATCTTCAAAATTCGTACTCAATAAATTGATTGATTGATGGCTTTAATGGCGATGGCGATGGCGACGGCGCGATAGTTAGCTCATTGGACTATCACGCAGACAGTCTGGGTTCAATTCCTGGCTGGATCACCAACAATTTTTCAAATCTCCATCACCCTTTCGGCGGGCAATGGCAAACTCCCGAAAGTAAAATTGCCTACGAGAAAGCTTCTAAAGAGTGCCGTTCGGACTCGGCGATAAATCGTAGGCCCCGCTCAGATGTGACAAAAATGAAAACATGAACAAAACAAATGAGCGTCAAGAAGCTAGGCCATGGCCCACACCGGGCTGCCAGCGCCACAGTGTTTTCGTTTTGTTTTTTGATGGCTTTTATGGGCTATTGCACCATCCTGTTGAAACCAAAGAACGTTCAGATCCAATTCATTCAATTTTAGAAAAAAATAGCCACTCCACATGTTGTGGTAACGTTTTCTATTCACTGTAACGTTCTCTCCAGCCACATCTTCGAGCCGGCGGGGCAATGATGCCGCCAACCCACAATCCGCACCATACAGGGACTTTTTTTTGGGGTGCATTGGTTTTTCGGGAATCTCGTATGGGTGTTCCGGTCCTCAGAAACAACAATTTTGATCATTTACGTGCCCATCCATCCAAAAATGGGCTTCATTGGAAAAGATTTAATTCGATGACAAATTGGCGATCAAACCATCAGTTAACAAACCGGCGACATCGTAGATGGTGGCTGCAACTGTTGTATAATTTGGATATTATACTCGTAGGCTGGCTGGAATCTCTCACTTTCGCTCACAGTGGTGATAGTTTGGCGTGTACGTGCTGGCCCAGCATGCTGATATGGAGTTTGACCCGATATCGATCCAGTTTCTTCAAAGCGCCATTCAACGAATTCTAACTCAGTCACAAGTGCAATAATGTTGGCCGAAAAATTAACGAATTTTACAAAATGTAACTTTTACAGATCGCCCATTTTGTAATAGGATAAATAACAGATATTTTGTTATCGAAGATTGTACTAAAAGTGTCAAAAATGTTAACCATATTGAATTCAGTAGATGACAGTAATTGACAGCCAACATCTATACCATCTGTGGGCTCACTCTTTAGAAATCAACGGAGATAGTCAAGTGTCAACAAATGAAACGAAAACAATGTGTTTGCTTCGTTCTATACAATACAAACATATGAAGAAGTGATTGGTGTCGATCTGTCACTTTTAGGAGTTAGACTCGGAGTTCGAAAAATGTATGCTTAGTTATGTAATCGTAAACCAACAAGTAAACATCCTTCTTCCACTGCAAATTTTCTAATCTCCCTTTCACAACAAAAGCACTCTGACTATATCGTCTCATTTAAAACCGACAATTTAATCAGATTGAGATTCGACTGCTAATATTGATTGCGAACTAATTTCAAAACATGATTAAAATTTTCAATTAAATGCAGACTGTTTCATGCAACATTGGCAGCTCATCGATGTGTTCGTATGAGGTTGTCCAATAGCAAAATCTGATCAATAAACGAACCTACATTTAGTTGGAAAGTCTAATCATATAACATAGATACATTAATTGGATGCACTCGAACTTTGACCACTTAGGCGCAAAATGTTGAATAGAAATTGTGATTAAATGTGAAAAGGCATTATTGGTAGGATGCATCGTGCATTGTTCAATTGAATTTGCATTTATGCTTGACAGAAAGGAGCATTAATTAGGATTGGATTTTAACAAATTTGAATTGCTTTGAAAACCAAAATTTAGAGATTAATTCAAATACTTGAATGAAACCATAACAACATACATTAGCCCTTCTCAACATTCAGAACCAAAACATATTTCGAAAATTATTCAAATTAGCCAATTACTTCTAGAGGGGTTGTTACTTCGATTGAAAGGAATGTGTGTACTAGTGATCGAGATTCTGTTTCTCTTTAGAGAAACGTAGTCTTTTCATAGAGGACACATAAATTGTGTTTTTTAAACTGCACGTGGCAGTCATTTAATATAAGGCTCATCCAACTAGACCTCAACTTATTAGAGAATCGTTAACAAGAAAAAGAGTCAACATATTTTATTACAGATAGTACAAGTATATAACTCTATCGAGAAGGATTGGATTTGTTAATAAATTTATGCATCGGGAGTCAGTGTAGCAGATACCTCTTCCTCTTTTCCTTTTACTAGCACTTTTTTCGTTATATGTACGAGCTTATGCATAACGAGTTTCCCATTTTTAATGCATCGCTGCTGATCTTACTTTAGGTGGCGCTACAGTCCGGGGTGGACATAGGCCTTAATCAACAAGCGCCTCCAGCTAGCTCTTTCTTTTGCTAGATGCCTCTAGTTTCGCTTTTCATGTTAGCTGAGGTCTCCTTCCACTCTCGTGCGCTACCTAAGTCTCGGTCTTCCTCTACTGCGCTATCCCTCGGGGCGGATTCGAAGATTTTTCGATCGTTGGTCACCAATGCGATTACTCCGATTCTTTCAAATATGATGTTGAAGAAATTGTAAGACAGTGTATCGTCTTCTTTAAATTTTTTTTGACATCAAAGGTTTCGGTGAGATCTTTACCAACTTTGATGGAGCAGAGGGTATTCTCCATCGTCATCCTGCACAAACGGAGGATTTCGGTAGGGATGCCAAACATTGCTCTCTATAGGTCATCTCTATAGATGCAGTCATATGCGGCGTTGGTATTTTTCCCATGGTCGGGCAGTTACCCTGGCGGCACAACCCCCAACCTGGAGAGCCCGTACCGTTTTTGATACCCATAGCACGAGAATTCGATTTGACTGAAACTGAAACCAGTAACCCATTCGGGGATGTGAGTTCTGTTTACCCGCCACCATTTCATTTTCAAGAAGTGGACTTCGGCTCGGAAATGATAACAGGCTTGAGCTCCAAATATGTCGGGGTAGCCCGGCTAAGGTCTTATTTTTTTTCAGAGATTTTACTTCACCGTTGATTCCATCTGGAGACTTCATCCGCTGTCCCGTTTATAGTGCTGCTATTTTTGTCTGCTGATCAGCACTCGCACTTATAAGTATAGCAGTCCTAGTCCGGATGGACATTCACCAGTACCCGGCGATCACTACGTGGAGGTATTATAAGCACAATTGATGTTAAGAAGAAAGTTATAACACTGAATATCGTCAGGTTGACATACCTCAGTGCCTACCCTACATCCACAGCACCCAGCCACACTGCTCCCCTTATGGGGCTGGCAAAAGTCGTCGATCGAAAAAGAGGGTCTGCATACCACACGGTCCTGTATTGTTTCGGTTGTTAGTCCCAAGTGATCTTGAATGTACGGTCTACGCTGCACATGGCAAAACCAACTTATTGTTTTCCTTTTAGGATTTTTAATAATCGAATATTTTATACAAAAGCTCCCACTGACCTGTGTAGATCTAATGCAATCGTATGTTGTAACTCCAGTAGATATTCCAAATATTTTTCATTTTGGCGCCGTCATTTTTCTCTTCAAGGATTCGTACGTTGTCCAGCTCTGCGAATCACAGATGAGAGCTTGTCGAACAACCATGGTGTAGAGTCTTCCTTTCAATTTGAGTGGAAATTTTCGGTCACAGAAGATTCCCGAGATTTCCGCCATTTCATCCAGCCAACATTAACTCTGTGCTTAACAATCGATCCCATATATTTAAGCCTAGAGCTCTTTCGAAGTTCTGATTCGTCTAACATAATATCTGTTATTGGTAGTAAGAGATTTGAAAATAGGCAAGTTAGATGCTCCATTTTTGAACGACTAATTTTAGACCCTGCCATCTATTTAGAGTGTTTTGCAAATTTACGACGTTTATTGCCCAAAGTAACTTCTTTGTCTGCGATAACAATCTGTGTAACATTTTCTTCTTGCCTTGTAAAAGATAGTCTAAAATGACGTTAAAGAGGAAAGGGAAATTCTTTAGTTACTCCAGCAGGGCTTTTAATTTTAACATTTTCGCGTTTCCGTACATGTCTCTGGCTTATCAAAGATTCTGGCAGCTTTTAAGACCACAGCGCCATCCAGATGAGATCTCTAGGAACACTTTCATACGCTTTCTTGGTAAAAAAAACGATGAAAACCATGTGCAAATCTTTGGGGCATCACGCGGCATTTCCATTATTATTCACAAGCTTTAGCTATCGTCTAGTTTGACAACTTGACAGCAGCGTTCATTTAGAGTTCTTTCGGCGATCTACATCGTGTGTGACATTAGTTTGATTGAGTGGTAGTTATTGCATTCTCAAGTGTCACCGTTTCCTTTGTTTAAATGAACTAAAAAGCTACTTCTTCATTGATCTGGCATTGTTTATCCTCTGGTTGTCTATCTGGTTTAACAGCTTTTCCCAGCTTTATGTTTCCGAAGGCCGCTCTTATTTCTTCCATTGCAAATTCCGGAACTTCTTCTTCAAATAGAGCAGTTACAGGGATTGCCCTTAAGTGGAAACTGATCGTTCAGTAGGTCTTTGCAGTATTCAAGCAATCCTACGCAAGCCAGTTTAAAAGTTGATAAGTTGCTGCTATTTGACGATTGAACTTCTTGACTAGCTTTTCTTCTATCTGCTTATCATGCGGATATTCGTTCTAGGCCCTTGTAATAGTTTTGGGCTACTTTTGCTCGAGTTTGAGCTGGCACTCTGCTCGGCACGTTTCTATAGCGATCGTGTTCAAGAGAGAGACGAGCTTCCGGAAGATGTGGTGTTGCACCGACCTCGATTAAATTAGGCTACAATATAATTTGTTATGCCGGTGACCTGGTCAGCATTATTAGAGGCAGAGAAGCATATGTGTTCACTGTACGCATGCAAAATTCCCTTAAGACACTCTTAGACTGGTGGACCAGAGAGAACCTCTCCATAAATCCAAACAAGATTATCATAGTCCCCTTCAAAAAGAGAAGAAACCTAAGCCTAGGTTCAGTTTCACTAAACGGCACAACTGTTGAGTACTCTGATGAAGTCCAATGCCGTCGCATGTATGGAACTACATGAGGAATATACCAAAGATCACTCTCTGGATCTATCCAATGATGGTAAGACCCATCCTTACATATGCTTCTGTAAAATGGTGGACTAAAATTACGCTTGAAAAAGTGCAACGTCTAGCATGCCTGGGCATATCGGGAGCCTTTCGAACCTGCTCAACAGCGGCTATAGAAGCAATAATGGGACATAAATTGGTATACGGATGGTTCTAAAATGGAAAAAGGAGTGGGAGCTGAAATACATGGACCGAACACTAACATATCAATTGCCATGGGCAAGGACCCCTAGTGTATTCCAAGCCAAAATACACGCCATTCAAGAATGCTCCAATCTGATATACAACTCTGGTATCATAGGAGCAAGCATCCATACATTCACGGACAGTCAAGCAGCCATAAATGCCCTTAGTTCGCAGATCATTGACTCCAGTCATGTACTGCTTCGATGCTCTCCAAAAACTCAGCTCAAGGAACAAGACCAAACTATGGTAGGTTCTTGGGTTCATGAGGGCCCAAGCTCTTCTGCTGGGAGCACTCGAAATGCATCTCATACTGGGAGGAGACTGCAGGCCTAAGGCAGGCCAAACGAGTCTTCCTACCATTCAAAAAAATTGCCAAAAGATGTTTGAAGCTAAATCGGCATGATATCCGGAACCTAGCAGGGTACCTTACAAGACACAACGGCTTAAGATATCACCTCAGCAAAATAGGACTTGCTGCCTCTGTCTCAAAGACGAATAAACAGCTGAACATATTTTATGTGACTGGCCAGCCCTCAACGGAATCAGATGGGACACCTTCTTCAGAGAACCTTCTTAACTCAATTCTGAAAAAAATCAGCACGAAAGATCGTCTTAGGTCGAAGTGTTTTTCTATCGCCACTACCGAGTCATACATCTCATAACATCATCAAAGTCGGTAAGCCTTATGTGAACTAAGCCGGGTGACAACTCCCAATGTAAAACAAAAAAATATCCCTTAAGGCTATACAAGTGGCATTTGCATTAATTTTTTATTCCAAATAAAGTGATTGATAATTTATTCATTCACACAGAAAACGTTTATATTATCTTGAAGTTCTTAAAAACAGCTAAGCAGTATTCTCTTGAATTATTTAAAAGGAAAAACAAAAATTTATCTATTTTCAAAGTTGAAAGTTGCCCGGAAAGAGTTGAGACATAATGCAAATGAGATGCTCAATGGAGGAGAATAAACTTCAGTGTAACTGAGTTAAATTATAAAAAGATACACTCTAGTTTCCTTGTCCATCTTTGCAAAAAAATGTTGTTTTTTTTTTTTAAAGGAATGTGCCGGAAATTTTTTGAAAACTTTTTTGCTAAAGGAAACTACGAGTATGTTGCTCGTGCGCTTGATATGAGCGCTGTTTCACATTAAATTTTGATATTTGAACGTAGGAACAATTCATTTTAGGGTTCTCTGATTATTCCCAAATCTGATGTTCTCTGCTAGACTTACGATCTATATTTGAAAAGATTTTGCAGTGATAGGAAGAACCTTAGTTGGAAATTATTTTGCAGTTGCACCTAGTCTGCGGAGGGTTCCATAAACTTTGGATACGATTTTGTTTATATGAACATATAACACATATAATTATTATAAACATACGAGTATCTATTGGAAATTGATTAAGAACTAATGGACAAACAAAATTCTTTATACCTCCTCGCATCATTGCTTTTGTTTTTGTGGGATTAAGTCGGAGACCTTTTTCTTAAGACCACTCATAAATATTTACTAGTTTCTGATTCAGGCTCATAACTGCTTGATTTGTATGGGTTCTTAGAAGCAGTGTACATATGTCGACATCCTCAGCATATATATGGAGATAACAATTGGTGAATCGTTGAGCTATACGATAGTTGTATGTAAAGTTTCCGGCTGCAGCGTAAAGATAGCGCCACTCGTCAATAAAAGCTAGTAAATGCTAGTTGTGCATCATTTGACAGTTACTTACCGAAGTTTCAGTCATTTTGGACGCGCAGTTTTTAGTTGACAATCGTTTGAGTGAGTCGATTTGAGTGTTTTTTTGTGAAAATTGAAAAAATTGAGTATCGAGCTGTTATTAAATCCTTTTTTTTGAAAAGCAAGACACCTACGCAATCCAAAAATGAGTTGGACTCTGTGTATAAAGACTCTGCACCATCATTTACCAGAGTGAAATTTTGGGCACCTGAATTTAAATGTGGCCGTAAGAGCTTGGGAGATAATGAACGTTCAGGACGTCCAAAAACTGCAACCACTGACTATAACATTGCTAAAGTTCACCAAATTACATATTAAATCAAGATTTAGGCATGAGATAACTGTCCGTGCATTTGCTTACGTTAGACCAAAAACGTGTTCGAATGAACATTTCCAACGCTTTGTTGGCGGAGTTTAGGCGCAATAAATCCGAGTTTTGGCCCCGATTAGTAACTGTAGATGAAACTTGGATGGACCATTATACGCCCGAAACAAAAATTCAGTCCAGACAGTGGACTGCAATGGGCGAGCCGGCTCCAAAAAAAAGCAAAAACTGTTTTTTTCGGCTGGGAAAGTGATGGCGACTGCTTTTTGGGATAGTAAAGGAGTTATCTTAATCGATTATCTTTAAAAAGGAAAAACCATTACAGGAGCATACTACGCATCATTACTTGCCAAGCTGAAGGCAGAAATTGCAGAAAACGGCCACTTTTGCAGAAAAATAAAACCTTGTTTCACCTCAGCCATGTTGCCATGGCGAAAATCCATGAATTACGGTTTGAACTGCTTGACCATCCGCCTTATTCACCGGATCTAGCCCCAAGCGACTTCTTTTTGTTGCCTCATTTGAAGCAAAGATTATCCACATGAGATGGTGGAGTCATCGGTTGATATTATTTTAAAAATCATCGTGTTACAGTCAAGTTTTTTTTCCTTAAGGGCCATGATAAAATGACTTTTTTGCTCACTGATTAGATACTCGTAACATGAATGAGGAAGAGAAGAAGTTCCAGGAGGATGGCGTTACTTGTCATACGGCAAACGAAAAAATCGACTTATCGAATGAAACCTGCAATGAAATCATAATTTCACCTAATTGACCTTTAAATTGGCCTCGGATCTTGAGTTTTGACGCATCCTAATTATTTTCTTTGGGAACTCGTAAAGGCTACGCTGATAAACCAACAACAACGGATGCATTAGAGGCCAAAATTACTCCTGCTATTGAGGGCATACGGTTACAAATGCTTGAAAAAGCAGTCGAAAACTTAGTATCTTCGATGACATTCATCAGATCCAGCCGTGTTAGGCATATGCCCAAAGTTGTATTTAAAAACTAATTGAAGTGCTTAATTTTCTTCCGTCATATATACCGAACAAAGGGCTTAGGGATGTATACATGGGTGCTCAAGGTTTATAACGGCAAGGAAAGGATAGATCAGTATTGGATTGCAGGGGGCCGGATACCGATCTCATCTGCATCAGCTCAGCCGCCCTGAGGACAGCTAGAAACTCTGATTGGAAGACACTTAGACACTTAGTTCCGGGTCCTCTGTCTTCAAGCCATCGGTGAAAACTGCAATTTCGTTTGATGTTGTCATTGCATTTTCTTGCCAGTCCTTCCTCTCCGGATATAGTATATCATACGGAATGTCGAAATCGATTAAGGAAGGGATTTCATCCATTCTAAGAGTATTGCCTGGTAGAAGCTCTTCCAGGATTGTGCCGTGTCCGAAGCTACTGTTTTTGAAAAGGCCCAGATTAGTGAGTCGAATCGCACTGTTGCCAGAAATTTTTTTTTATCTGTAAATCAAGCGGTGTCAGGTGTTGGAAGGTGTCCAATGCTGCCGTAGGGGTGGTACGGAGCACTCCTGTAATGGCTGTCGTAGCCGTTCTCTGAACCGCCGCTAATTTTCCGTAAGTCGTTTTATTAGTTGTTGCTTTCCACCATGCTAGTGCGCCATATGTCAGTATGGGTCTCACCACTACCGTATATAGCCAGTACACCATAGCAGGTTTAAGGCCCCAAATTTTTCCCACAGTTCTTTTACATATGAAAAGAGCATTATATGCCTTTTTAATTCTTTCCGCTACGTTGAAATTCCAATCCAGTTTCTTATCCAGAATCAAGCCAAGGTACTTCGCACTATTCGCAATATGCAAGCCTATTATGGTTGTTGACTGCAACATAGAAAAAGCAGTCGTAGATCGTTCTGACTAAATACCACCTTATTCACCTTATTTGCCAGGCACACTGTAATGGTATAAAAGCTAAGTTTTTCTTCTGTTGATCGCAACAACTGATGTGAACGGTAGTGCAGAAATGATATCATCATGTGAATGTGCTACAATTTCATAAGTTTTGTAAATGGCACCAAATGTTATCGTGCTTCGACATTTATGTTGTAGACAGATAAATGAATACCTCCACTTAGGCTATTGGCCCACCCCTAATTTGTCTAGGACTCACGTCTTCGTTCTTGAACTGAGGATAGTGTAAATTTTGATATTAACAGCGACTGTAACTGTCATTAAGGCAAAATTTGAACACCCAACATTTTCAATGAATGATACTTGCATCGTCGAAACCTTAAAATGTTTCATTCTTTGTAAACGTATCAATGACTACATATTTTTTGATATTTATATACTTCGCTGTCAAATAGGCGCGGTTAGTCAATTGATACCCGTGCACACGATGTTGATCACGATTACGTTCTAAGTGGTCCATACGGAGAGTCTGATTTTGCGTCACTTCTTCGAGCATATTGGCTGGTATCCCGCTAGTGACACATGTAATGTTGTCTTCCAGGGCTGCCATTGACCTTGGCTTCTCGCCAAAGACGAGTGATTTGATGTGTCTCCCCTCAAAAATAGGGGAGCAATTCACAGGTATTAAACGGGCGATAAATTACTCACCAAACTTATTGGTTATTGATTCGCGTGCTGTTTGTCATGTAATGCCATCTTGCTGAAACCACATGTTGACCAGGTTGAGCTCATGCATTTTATTTAAACAAAAAGTTTGAAATCATTCAAGGATAGCGAGCTCTATTGACAGTAATGTAGTCTTCATGGTCATTTTTGAAAAAATACAATACAATACGCCAGTGATTTCAGCGGACCATAAACCAGAGGAAACAGTGTAATTTTTCCGGTGCATTGGCACCTCTTGTATTTTCTGAGGTTTCTCATTGGACCAAAGTTGGCAGTTTCGTTTATAAACTTACCCATGCAATCAGAAATGAACTTCGTTAGTGAAGACAATTTTTCGATAAAAAAGCAGATCTTCCTCAAGCTTTTCTTAAGCCCACTCATGGAAAATTCAACACTTTGACAGGTCAGGATTCAGGTCTTACAGAAGCTATTTTTTTTAAAGGTTTTTGATCGCGGTCTTTATTGACACTGACGGACACAGCAGCAATGTTTTCCTCTGCGCATACAGTTAAATGCCCAATAGCGTGAAGTTGGTGCAAAATTTGATCACCATGGCTTGAATTGCTTGCTCAGTAGGTCGATTATGACGAGCGTAAAATAGTGCGCAAAACATTTTTCACAAAGCGTGAATTTCGACAACAAAATTGAACAACATGTTAGCATTTCTCGGGTGTATGTCTTTCTATGATGAAATGGCAAATGCTAACTAAGCATGTTTGACTTCGACACACGTCACAAATCATGCGTGAGCTGTAAAAAATAGATCATTTGCATTTCCCAAGAGACGAGCTCATTTTCGAAAACCTCAATCCGAGTACATTTCGCTCTATAAAAAAGATAAAGTTAAGATCAGACTTGTATATAAGTGAAACATGGCCTTAATGTACTCTTACTTCTTAGTCCCATGGTCCCCGAAATAACCGTTTCGAAGGATTTCTAATGACTGTCATCGGCATATCTTGGCCACTAATAAGAGGACTCTCGTTCTGGTAATAACCTATAGAGAGTGATCTTGGAGGCTGAAAGACAATAAACTGACTTCATCATCGCGTGTGATGCCAACGCACTTTACACGGAATGGGACAGTAGCGACACTAAACGTAAAGATAAGTCGCTTTTTGGTTATGTCTGTATCTCTTTTATGACTACTCTCCTCTGAACTCCTAAGCACCAATGTAATACCAATTAAGGTCAAAGATTTTACGCTGATTCTTAACTAGGGAATGACTTCTTTCTAGCCTTTTATTCAATGTAGAGGTAAGGAAAAACCACACCGGTGGACTTAAGCATTGGCAGGAAAGCTGACGGAAAAAGGAAGCCAAAGCGACAATATTGGACGTTATTCTATGGCGAAATAGAGAAACCTCCAAGATATTCTCTCTATTGATCCTACTATATTCGCCTGTTTTTGTAAAAAAAAACTAACCGACGCCAGGAGCCGTCACTTAACATGCTACTTGACACCAAGTTTCTAATTTCTTTGCGCCAGCATGTACCGACTTTAAGTAGGAAACAGTTCATCCCTAGATGACTGATGCTCGTGATTGTGGTCTTGTATTGCTATAGATATATAAATTTAAATCCTTACTACATACATATACGAATAAGGATTTAATTTTAATTTAATATTTTTCTATGAACTACATGCTCGCTCCTTTTTCGCCTTCAATAGGATATTATTAAGAAACCCCTTATTCTCAAAATTGAGTTTGTAAGTAAAGAATACCTTCTTTCACTATAGAACTCAAATGGTGAGAAAAATCTCCGATATGACTTTTTTTTCTGATGGAAATCGATTTACGAAAAGCTGACGAAGTTACAACCGACTCCAGATCTACGGGAGTGGTAATGGAATCAGGAAAAAAAATCCTTAAAAGGCAGAACGAAGAAATTGGATAGTATTTCCTGTAGAGAATTTCAAATTCAATCGTAGAGAAGTTTCTTTTTACTATTTTATCTACATCCATTCTATTCAATGAAAATGAAAGCCACTTCATGGATAAGAGAAGCATTGAAGTCCAGTTGATAATAAAAGTGGAGAAAACTACTGCTCGAGCATCGGAAATGGAATGATAATTGAAAATTTCAATCACAGTTAAGCTACATGACAAATTTGTTTAGAAGAAAATTTAACTTATATTGGAAAATAATTTTTTATGATTTTTTAAATGCAACACAAATAACTCTTATTTTTCTAGTTACAGTGGCCGTTGGAGAAAGACCAGCTCACTTAAGCCTATCGGCCCGTTGGGTTGTTTTATATTTTTAAATAAATTGAAAATCAAAGTACATGCTTGACAAAATATAACAGGGACTGAGTCAATAAAAAAAACGCGAATCATTTTATCATCTAAATTTATTTTGTCTCCGTCAAAATAGGATTTCTTTTATATTTCGAATCGACTCAAAACAAGACCAACGAAGTGGTAATTTGAGTTTCGAAAAGGGAAAAAAGTCACAAGGCGCCATATCTGGAGAGTACGGTCTTTGTTTAATCATATTGGTAGGGTTTTCGGTCAAAATGTCTCACGCAAGGATGGGTTTGTGGGATGATGCAATATCGTGGTTCGAAATCTATGAGTTGTACTGACAAAATTTTAGTTTTTCTGATGGATACCCCCCTAAATGCTAATTCAATGTTTATTCAGTGTTAAGCCACCGGGGGAAATTCCGAGTAAACAATCCCACGAATGTCGAAAAACAAATGAGTGAGCAAAACTGTCCCTGATGAGGCAAGTTTTCAACAACTTCACGGCCCCTTTAAACGCTATGTACCACTCAAATGCTCTTGCTCTCTACATTACTGTATATTATAGCTTTCTCCAATCTTTTCAACCCATCTGAACAAGAAAACTCCTTTCGATACACTAAATTTCAAAGAAACATAGCACTTGAGGTTAATTAATATCTTTCTCTACTGACAACAAACTAGTGGATAGAAGTTGTCCAAACTCTTCGTCAATATAAACGGTAGTTGTACCAACAAAGGACAATTTATTTTTAGGAACAGTTAAAGATGCCCGCGTGGGCAAGCTAGCCCGGACAACACAACCTCCTATAACGAATTCAGGCATATAGACTTTGCGGCGGGACGAAATATTGTCATAGCTAGCAAGCGGCACCCAAATTTCGATATATACAGGGGATTTAGAGAGCTCCTGCTCAATCAAGCGTAGGTCAGACACTTCGCTAATATTATGGATATCCGAATATTCTGAGTAGCCAACAATGACCCGGGCTATTACCTTGTTGTAGCCAAGGTGCAGTTGCGGATATACCGAACAGCGTTAAGACAAGCTAATACTGTGAGGAATTTCGAAGTCAGACGGCAACTATAGCAATAGATCTCCAAGTCTTTTTCTGATCGACTCTCTCAATCATCGAAGACTTGTGGCAAGACTCCCAAAAAGCCATCAGAGATGCCTTTTCTAATGTCCTGGGTTTCAATCAACCACCAAACAGAAATCCCTGGATTGATGATGAATGCAGTCAAGCGCATGCAACTAAGCAAAATAAACGAAGCTTCATAGTACGAGCTCTATGAGCAGAAGAGGATTAACGAACACCTCCTTCTCAGAAGGAAGAAGAAAGAGCATGAGAAGCGCGCGGTCGAGTAGATTGAGAGGTATTACTCCAGGATGCTACTCGCAAGTTTTACCAAAATGAAAAACAAACATGCCACGGAAGCAAACCCGGAACCGAAGCCTGTAGAGATGAACAGGGGAACATCGTAGTAGAATCGCAGTCGATGCTGAGGATTTGGAAAGAGCATCTCTATAGACTGTATAACGGCTATAACAAAACAAATACCGCTGTCAGGGAAAATGAAGCTTTTATCCTGTATGCTGAAGACCAACAATTCCGGCTAACCGACCTGGATGAAGTGTATATAGCAGTATCCAAGCTTAAGCATAATAAAAGGTGCTGGAGTGAACGACTGAGCTCTTCAATGCAACAGGCGATGATTTGCTACGGAGCATACACCAACTCATCTCTAAAATATGGTCGGACGAAAGTATGTCCGATGAATGGAAACTCAGCATTGTGTGTCCGATTCTCAAGAAAGGAGACCCTCTGCGCCAACTACAGAGGCATCGGTCTCCTTAACATCGCATATAAGATCTTAACCGCCGTATTGTGTGAACGCCTGAAGCCGTTCGTCAACAACCTGATAGGTCCATATACGTGTGGCTTCAGGCCAGGAAAGTCCACCATTGACAAGATATTCACACTACGGCAGATCTTGGAGAAGACCCATGAGCTTCAGATCGATACCCACCACCTATTCATCGATTTTAAGGCATGACAGCATCTATAGAGACGAGCTATACAGAGGTAAAGATTTCACCGAAACCTTTGATGTCCAGAAAGGATTTAGACAAGACGATGCGCTGTCATGCGATTTTTTCAACATCGTACTTGAAAGAATAGAGCAAGACTCACGTGCAAACACAGGGAGCACAATCTTCCAAAAATCCGTGCAATTACTCGCATACGCCGACGATATTGACATAATCAGAAGAAAGCAGCGAAATGTCAGTGGTGGCGTATTGAGACGAAAGCGTCAAAAATGGTTTTGCGTTCAATGAGGCAAGACCAAGGTTATGCTGTCAGGCAAAAAGGACACTCAACACCAACATTTCGCACAGAACGTCACCTTCGATAGGTGCAGATAGTTAGGGACTTTGTCTACCTACTCTACTATATATTGAAACTACGATACCAGCGCTGAGATCAAGGAAAGAATAGCTCTGGCCAATCCTTGCCTATTTGAGCTAAGAATGTAAGTAAATAAGCAAAGCCCTTTTTCGAGTAACGAAAGTGACTCTATATAAGACTTTAAAAAGCCTAGTCCTGCTCTATCACGCAGAGTCATGGACATTATCAAAAATGGATGAGGTTGATCTTGGCTGCTTTGAAAGGAGACTTCTTCAATTGATTTTCGGCCCCGTATGCACCGACGGGGAGTGAAGGAGGAGATACAACGACGAACTATATGGATTGTACAGCTACATCGACCTAACCAGAAGGATGAAGATCCAACGACTGACATGGCTGGGTCATGTAGAGCTTATGAACTCCAACGCTCCGGTCCATAAAGTCTTGGAAACAGCCCCGATGGGCAGCGTAGCAGAGAAAGACCGAGACTAAGTTGGCGTATGTTAGCGTGCGAAACTGGAGGCAGCTAGCAGAGGATCGATCTGGCTGAAGTCGTCTGTCGACTGAGGCCAAGGTCCAACTGGGACTGTAGCGCCAACTAAAGTAAGTAGGGCTCAGTCTATGTTAACTAACGAGGTAGATATACCTCTGGGAGGGATCTTCAGATTGGCGACATTAAGTGTAACGGATATTAAATGGCTACGGCAGTTAAATCGCCAAACAAACAAAAAAATCATTTGTCGCGCCGCTTATATTCATTCAGTTGTTTTTGTAGGTTGAAAATATTTTAAATTCTCCCAAACAGCGAGGCTATGATTGTTTACAAATTCAGATTTACTTCCTTCTCAGCAACCTTAATGTGGCTCCACTGAATGTAGCCTCTATATGGAGGATAACTGATTGGCAGCCGCTAATGAAGGACTACTTAGACGTTTTTCTTCCGCTTCAACCCCGAAATCTTTTAATTTCTCGGAGCCTGGGCTAGCTACAAAATTCGGCAGCCCGTGCTTCGTGTTTTTTGAAAGCACGCATAAAAGTTGACTCTACTCCTCCACTCTTTACTGCCTTAGGGATGCTTCATGTCATTAGTTCTAATCACAACTCCGCATCTGAGATGAACCTTCGCATCTTCTTCTCTTGTTGCATAGTTCTAACACACCCTATCGCGTTTGCTAGCCCTCACGCGTTGGTTACTTTCTAATAAGACACCGTGATCGTTTTCCAATAATTGCTTGAAAGATTCGCCTCTTCATTCTATCATACTCAACTTGCAGATTTTAGCGAGAGTTCAGTTTTCGCTATACCAAGTTAAAAAGTGATGCAGAGAAGTAAAAATTCCGACGAATGGTCATCAATACTTACACTCAAGTTTCAAGCGAGTTCAACAACAATACCTGCAGTGCACTGCAAAATAAAACTTAAAAGTTCACCGGTATCCAATCAAATAAAAGATTTCTTTCCGATCATAGTCCTCCGCTTGTGCGTTGTGAAAAGACATGAAACAGCTGATTCCTTTTATTTCCAAATGTCGTAATTCCCCACTGAATTGTTTTCCAGAATACAGCTGTGGAGACTCCACTCCTACTGCAACTGTTGCAAAATCCTTTTACTAATTTATGTTTCCAGCTCACAGTCAAAACAATAGAAATTGTTGTGCCCTCTTACCTTTTGATCCCCTTTCTTACTTCATAACAGAGAAACAAATGCGAATAAATGAAGAAAGGAGAAATCCCAATGCAAAAATAACAATTTACGCTCAAACAAAAATAAACAGGAAGGTGCGATGAAGAGAAGTTAGGGCAAAATTCCATAATATATTATATTTATTCGTTTGCGACTTCCTTCCTGAGATTCACAAACACCACTGTGCATCCATGCAACCGATATATAGTATTCGCATAGGAACCAATGTTCGGCAACTTCTTACCTTGCTTTCAAAACTTTAACATCGACTACGGATGCAGTTTTGACTCACAAGGTGTAGTCGTAGGTATGAAACCACCAGTGAATGTTGCCGGTTTTTGAAGGCAATCCCCCTGGCAGAACCTAAGACTTCAGTACGAGTATAATAAATTTGGTGTTTACATTATCCTGTCACCCGTCAAAGGCTTCTTGAGTCATGTTTACAATGTAAACATTGTAACGGTATTTAATTTGAGATAAATTCAAATCTTCCTTTTTAATTACTACCCCGACATCAGATCTGGGCAATAACTAAATAGGTTAGTGTTTAGCTAGTCTACACTAAACATAGGGTCCGTTGCTTTCGTTAAAAAAAAAATAAAAAATAAAAAATGTAATTGAAATCGATCATACAAGAAGCAAAAGGAACCCTCCCTTCTACCGTTGCTTCACCCTTATGACCTTCGAACACAGGCAACCCTAAAGGCCAATCCAGGCAAAGAGTAGAAAGGGGTTAAGCCATTCAGCAGCGGCAGGCATGCTAGTGTGAGCTCCGTTCTATGCTCGTCGGAATGGGGGGGATCTTGCTGCTAAATTCGACCAACCGCTGTTACAATTTTTACATGCCTTACTCTCGATGGTAGTTGAGCTGAAATTTTAAATAAGGGACCCGAATTTGTCCAGAGCGAATTCCGACCACCTTTAGTTATCTTCCCGTTGATATGAGCCTGCAAAATGAAACTTAATTTGCCTTCCCGAATTCCATCAACTAAAGAGAGAAAAGAGCTAGGTGTTGTGCTCTTTTACGGAGTTTACCCTCCCCTTTGTGTCTAGCATGGGATCGCTAGTACACACCGTGGTAGCTACGTAATCCGTAGGCGTGGTGCGTGGCTACCCCTAAAAAAAAAAAATCAAAATACACTGCGTTCTCGAAGTTTATACCATTTTTCGCTGTCCGCAGGATCCCTTCACGCCCCTATCAGTATCTTAATATTAGTGTATCATTCTAGAATGTCACATCGAATGCAGAAAAAAAAGAAGAAAAAACCAAACGACGGGGACCAATCTTTTCAAAACATGGAATCTCTTTGACTATAAAAAGTATTGAAAACTAAATAAATTCCAAGGTTCAACAAAATTTATTTCACGGAAAAGGGTAGGGGGAAATCAAACAGCTGAAGAAAATTTATGTATAAAGAGAAATGTTAACTTAAATAGGTATAAGCGTAAGAGTATGTACAAAAAAAAAAAAAAAAAAAAAAATAACAAAGATTAGATAAAAGTATTAGGTATATATATAAAAAATATTAAAGATAAAAAGGAAAGCAAAATAAAAATAAAAATTAAATGGCTCCAATATGGGCATATCTATGCACTTGTGTTCGTAATCCTCTTCATCACTATATATGTATGGATGTCCTATCTATGTATGTCCATATGTGTAATATATGCATATGTAAATTTATAATTTAGGCCATTTTCGTAAAATGATAGACATAGGTCACAGATACAGAGGGTATCTGTAGATAGCTAAAGCTTCTTCACACATTTAATTCATATTTTCTTAAAAAGATTACAATAATGAAATTGACTCACCGTAGCTAAAAACTTGTTAAGGGATGAAGTGCACTCCTTCGCCGTATAAATATTGTATGTATGTTGTCAGTGTGTGTGTGGGTGGAATTTTCCATTTCGTTTTCTTGTTACTTGAACCTTATTGGCTATCAAAAATAGAATTAAATGCAAAGAAGCTGACTATTAAATGCAAAAAAAAAAATTTTACTCTACAACCTGATAAGGTCCTTGTTGGGACTAACTTGAAAAAGGATAGGAAGGGGGAAAGGGTATGGCTCCATGTGGTTTCTCGTCTTCATTGGTTTCGCAAGTTCTCGTATCTCTTCTTCTCGGTGATCCTCGATTTCATTGTAGTAATGTGCACTTCCTGGACTGCGTGTACTTTCAAGCTCCTTATTTGATGCTGACGCCTGTGCAACTGCTTTATCCTGTACACTTGCTGGCTATGACGCAACTGCTGACTTCTGCGACTTGCTTTTTATAGGGCTATTGCTCGGCTTAGCGCACTTGGTGGCTCCTGCGCACTTGTTCCTTACGGGGTAATGGCTTGGCTTAGTGCACTTGCTGGTTCTTCTTTGAGAGGAGATTTTCTGCTGACTCTGATGATCGGTTTTCACGTGTGGTAGTCTTATCTGCTCATTTTTTTTTTCTTGTCTGGAATTTTTTTTTTTTTTTCTTTTTCTAGATTATGAAGCGTTTTATTTGTTCTTGAACTAGCATGATTCCCTTTTATTTTCTTTCGGCAATATTATTCTCCTTTTTTTTTTTTTTTTTTTTTGACTAAACTTTACACTGAACTTCTTCAAAACCACGTTGACTTTTACTTTCTTTTTTGTTCTTTTTTTTTTTTCCTGCCAACTTTCAACCTTTGCTATCCCACGCTAACTGACCACTTGTCGTCATCCGATCTTTTTACAATGCCTCGTATGACAAATAAAAAAACAAAAAAAATTCCGTTTTTTCCAAATTACCGAATTATAATTGATGGTCATTCCCCATTAGAGCTTTGAAGACCGATTCAATTGTTGGTTTTTTTGAATACCGAGTAATCATCTTAGGCACAAACCTTACCAAGGAGCTAAGGGTGTGACGGGAGACATCGACTGGAAAGGAAACTCTTACGTAGATGGAAAAGGAATACAAATCAGGTTGTTGTAATTGACAATATCTATTGCCATGATCTGAACAAAAGATGGCGCTGTTATGATATGGGATTGATTTTCTTATCAATTGTTATTGTTTTTGCATGTTTTTTTTTTTTCTTGGTTTATAAATATGAAGGGGAATACATACACATGCATACATACATGGACGTAAGTGCGAACGAACTAGGGGAACGTTTCCCACAAAACTTACTACTTTTACTGGTATCATATACAATTAAAAGGAGGAAGAAAAGAAACGTAATTTTGCTTAAAGTAATGCTGAGGACTTTTTTCCTGTCTTTTAAATAAAATTGAGAATAATTAATAAACCTTAGTCTTGAATATCTGCATTTTATATACATATTTATATGCTGCTGCAAGGAAGCGTATGCACAATCTCGAAATCAATAATAAAAATAAATAAAAATTGCGTATACGCACCACTTAACTAATTTCTAGTTGGTCTTAATGCTTATTGTCTAGGTTCTTATGTCTTTTATATGGAAAACTCCCGCTATCTTGCCAGTTGCGTCTTTGAGCTCATACATTTGATTGCTAATCACCTTACATACTATCATTTTCAGAAATTTGGGGCATAGCTTAGCATTAATCTTCTTGGCTGCATCACTTAGAATGAAATTTCTTTTGTAAACTGTGTCGCCCACTTTATATTTTCTTTTAGTACTGCGAAGATTGTACACTTTCTCATATCTATCGTGAGCAGCTTCGAGAGATTCTTTTAAATGTCTGTGCAAGATATTCAGTTTATCAGATTTTGGTAGTGTATGAATATCAGAGTTGTTTAACGCGTTCAGCTTGCGGAGAAGTTCGTAGCTAGACCCATGTTCAACTATTACATGGCCAAACAAGGCTTCGTATGGGGAAATTCCAATTGCTGAATGAACAGCTGATCGCAAAGCGCAACCGATGGCTGGTAATTGTTCGTCCCATCGTGTTTGATCAGAGGACAGGTACGACCGAATCGCTGCCAATATTGACCTATTAACGCGCTCACTAGCATTGGCCTGCGGAGAATAGGCAGCAGTGCGTATATGTCGTATCCCATACGAGCTTAGGAACCTTCTGAATTCTTTGCTGGTGAATTGTTTTCCATTATCGGTAAGAATACTCTCGGGTACACCATATACAAAAAAGACTTGGTTTTTCAGAAACTGTATGGTTGCATGGCTTGTCGCATTTCGTATTGGGTGTAAAAACACAAACTTTGTGAGTTGGTCTAATACTATTATTATGATGGTATTCCCAGATTTGGATCTAGGATAAGGACCCAGGAAATCTAAATAGAGATGCTGGAAGGGACGCTGGACTCCGAAAGCTTTGCCCAAGGGTGGTCGTAGTGTAAAGTTAGGGGCCTTATAAAATAATAAAAAGTTTTACTTCCGAAGCCATATTTGGCCAATAATATTGCTCACGTAGTCGGTACAGAGTTTTAGCTATGCCGCCATGGGAGGAACTAGGAGGTCGATGTGCTAAAGATATTAGACGCTTAGTTAACTCAGATGGAACCCAGAGCTTCCACGTTAAATCATCCTGAAGTGGATGCCCTGTGCTGTGTTTGACCTTCTTGTATACAAAATTGTTCGAAACAACAAGGTCAGGTAGCTCTTCTTTATTTTGTTCGATGGTTTTAATGATCTCGCTGTATTCTTCGGATTTGAAACTAGGATCCGAGAGATCTAAATGTAACACATCGAAAGCTGCATTCGATTTCGGCTCTTGGGGATCAATGACGTCGACCGAATATACTCTGGAAAGAGCATCTGGAACGACATTCAGAGATCCCTTTCGATGCTCAATATCGAAGGTAAAACTTTGAAGCTTAAGGCTCCACCGAGCCAACCTACCGTCCAAATCTTTCTTAGTCATCAGCCAACGAAGACTTGCATGATCTGTAATAATTTTAAATTTATGACCCTCTATGTATGGTCGAAATTTTTGCACTCCCATGACTGCTGCAAGACACTCTCGCTCTGTTACGCTGTAATTCTTTTGAGCTCTGTTAAGTTTGTGGGAATAGTAAAATATCGGCCTCTCGACACCCATTTCATCTGTTTGACATAATACGCACCCGATTCCGGTTGCCGAAGCGTCGCACGAAATTATGAATTCCTTGGTGTAGTCAGGATTTATTAGGATCGGGGCCGATGTCAACATGTGTTTAATTTTACTTAAGGCTGACATGGCTTCGTCGGAAAAGGAGAACTTAACACCCTTTTTCAGCGTGTTGGTAATGGGGGTTGATATTGCTGAAAAATCTTTGATGAATCTGCGATACCATCCCGCCATTCCTAGAAATCGGCGTACCTGACGGGGTGTCTTGGGAACCGGAAAGTCGTTGATCGAGGCGACCTTTTCCGGATCAATCTTAAGACAGCCGTTGCCCACTATGTAGCCCAGATATTTTAATTCCTTCATACAGAACTTTGATTTCTTTATATTTATCGTCAAACCAGCGGCTTTTAAATTGTCTGCTACAATCGTCAACATTTTAATATGCTCATCAAAGTTGCTAGAAATGACCAGCAAGTCATCCAAATAAACAAATACTTGTTCCCTCATCTCATGGGGCACAACTTTGTCCATCAACCTACACATACGCTGAGGCGCATTGCATAGGCCGAACGGCATCACTCGGAATTGATATAATGGTCTTCCCGGGACGGTGAACGCAGTTTTCTCCCTTGACATTTCTTCCAGCGGTATCTGCCAAAAGGCGTCTTTCAGATCTACGCTTGAAATAAAGTGTGTATCTGAGAGCCGTCCTAGCAGCCCTTCTATATGCGGAAGTGGATACGCATCCTTTTTTGTTACTTTATTTATCTTACGGAAGTCTAGGCATAATCGGTTTTTCCCAGGCTTACGTATAAGTACCACTGGAGAACTCCACGCACTGTTACTTTCCTCGATGATGCCCAAATCAAGCATGCGATCCAATTCCTCATAAAGAAGAGTTTGCACCGCTGGGGATACAGGATAATGCCGCTGTTTTATGGGTTCAGCGTCTCCGGTATCAATCACATGTACCTCAAGATTAGTTTTTCCCAGACCAGCAGAGATGAACGAGGGAAATCGTGAGATGGCCTCGGTTAATTTAGTTGATTCCTCGCTGGTCAGTTCTAACGAATCTTGATCAAGTTCCCTGTTAAAAGTATCTAGTCGCAAACTCGATATTATCTGGGGTGCGATTTGGAATTGTTTCCAAAAGTCCACACCCAGGTATAGTGATTGCTTTAAAGAGGGTACGATATAAAACGTTAATGCTTTTGTTACGCCCTTATAGTTAACGTCAGTAGTCACCTTTCCAATGACTTCCTGGCGGTGACCATCAGCGGTTTTGACAACAGTCTTGAAAGTTTTGAAATCAATTGAATCTTTTTGTAGAATGTCGTAACCTTCTTGCCCTAAGCAACTAACACCTGCTCCACTGTCGAGCAGTCCTAACATTCTTTTGGCAAGAATGGTAACTACGGCATAAGGTCGCGGGTCGTCTTCAGCGACACATAAAGTACAAGCCGCTATAGTCTGATGCTCAAGTTTTTTGTTTTTGAATTTTTGTCGAAGACGGCGTATTTTATCCGATAGAAAGTTTGGTCTGAGAATTCTTTTTCGAGCAGCATAGTATTCTTGCTGTCTTTCATGCAGGCTTTTGACATGTCGCTCGGTGGAAGAAGGTATTTCCGTTTCGTTTAAGAAAGTACCGACGTCACGCTTTAAAATGGTTACTGGCTGGTTGTTGTATAAAAATGCAGGTGTAGCGGGAGGTAAGTATGGTGAAATCATTTGTGGGCCGGGTTCATTGGTGATGGGACAGATACCCCGGTTGGAAACTTGCCCCTTCGGTAGTTTACCGAGCACTTTTGACACTGAGGAGTTGTGGTGTTTTCTTTTCCACACCGGTAGCAAAAAAGATTTCTTTGAGGACTCTCGCATTCGTAAAAGGAATGCCCAGGCGCCTTGCAATTCCAACAAACAAGCGAAGAGGGATTTATTCGCGGCTCTACCGCATCTAAGTGCAAATCAGTCGGGGAAGTAAAGGGATTTCCATTTACCTCTATTTCACCTATATTTCGGCGTGCTTGTGGAATTGAATGTTGGCGAAATCTAAGCGTGTCATGATCGTTTAAGTATTTTTCAATCGTTCGGCAGACATACACCATCTCGGGCAGACTGGATGTGTGAAATGTGATTAACAGCTCCCCCATCCGCCTGCGTACGTTTTGCTTAATTATTTCAATGATTTCTATATTCGGCTTTGGATTTCTCAGTCTGGTGTTTAGTTGAATGATTTCATTATAGAATTCATCAAAAGGTTCGGAACTACCTTGTCGACGATCTGACATTTTTCGAGACAGTTCAGAGTCTGTTTCCAGACTTCGAAACTGTTCAATAAGAGCTAACTTCAGACTGGCCCAAGTGGTAATTGGATTGGATTTTAAATGAGTCCAATACCAATTTTCCACCGGCCCAGTGAGGAACTGATGAAAGTTCAAAACAATTTCTTCCCAAGAGGTTCCATAGCCTTCCCTAACTCGGTCAAGTCGAAATAAGAAGTCGTCGACTGACATTGTTCGATTGTCGAAAGTAATTCCCCATTTGTGGAAGTTGTAACTTCTAACTGAAGACGACGAGGGGGTGGGATTTTGGCTGCAGCGTAGTGGAGGAGAGGTGTTTACAAAGTTAAGATTGCCTAATTGTGAGATAAAATTATCCACATTGGAACTTCGACCAGGTGGAGGCTGTCGATCAAAATTGGATTGCTGTACTCCCACAGGGCAAGAGCCAACATTAGTTTGCACATCTTGCACCAGCGGAAATGGGAGGGAATTCGAATGAACTTCTGGCTCCGCTGGTCTGGTGGTAGGGGTCGAGGCAGAAAGCAAGCTCTGAATTTGGGAATGGATCTCGTTTCGGAGAATTTGTTGATGCTTCTCCAATTCCTCCCTTAATACGCGGAGATCATCCGCTCGGCTAAGGCCGACTGTCGCTGTAACTACTTCTTGTACATATTGTGCCAACTGCTCTTCTTCGCTTCCCTCAGCCTCACCTTCAGATTCATGGATCTCGTTTTCGGATTCTTGAGGCAATGGAATGGCTGCGGTTTGCTCATTCCTATTAACTTCCGGAAGTGACTGTCGGGTGTTTTGCGATGAAGAAGGCTTAGGCATTGTTTGTGAGCTATTGACGCTTGAGGGAGTTTTAGGTATAGGACCAAGTGGACCCATAGACAAACTTAAAATATTTTCAGACGTCTTTCTCCCCTTTTTGGGACGTAATTGACGTTCAGATGCCTTGGATGGATGAGACATAATTGATTTACATATATATATGTAGATACAAATTCAAAAAGATTTAACTAAATACAAATCAAAATTCCAAAACTTCAGATATAGAAAAAAAATATATATAGCCACAAGCCATTAAGATGAAGAATTCAAGAGAAAAACTCAAAGCAATTCGTAATAAAAATTGGAACACCTAAATTCGGTAATTCTTCAGAAACAAAAGTATAAATAATTCAAATATGAGAAAGACTTACTATGATAGAGAATAGGGATATCAGAATGTACCTGCTTTGCGTTATATCTAGTTCTTACAAGAGAAACAAGGGTCGAGAAGGGTCTAGGGTTGCGAATTATTGAACGTGTAAATATAGTAAGGATAAAAAAAAAATAACAACAAATAGCAAACTATTTTTGTCTGCAATCTAGGATGAGATTGGTAAGTGGATATTCGGACAAACCAGTACATAAGTAAAAGTAAAAAGTATATGATGCAACGAACATAAGAACAGATAAGCTTAAGGGTCTTACTGGTCATCACAAAAGCTCAGTCTGGTTATGATGATAAAAACGTAGGTGCTATAAACAATATCATGAATTAGTTAACTGTTCTCTTGATGTCAGATGTCGTATACGATTAATGTGTATATTTATTTCTTTTTCCAGTAGAGCTCATGTAGAGAGATAGCAACAGACGAAAATAGACTTATGAAGCTTATTTACCGGACTATAATCTGAGCATAAGAAAAAGCAAACTACTGTGATAGGGGAATGCTGGTCAAGGTCGCCTTGCAAATATACAAAAAAAAAAAAATAATAACTTGTTGTATCGACAAGGTTAGACTGTCCCCCAGATTTCAGATCAAGGAATATCTAGTAGCAACTGACATAGAGAAGCCTCTGTGCTGTACTCTATCGGACAGCTAGGTATTGACCTTAAATCATCGTATATCTTCAAAACAAAACAAATAAACTAAAATTCTAGATAAACAACTAAAACAAAGAGTATATCTAATGCACCAAACAGCTTATCAAAACTGGTCTGAAAAACAACCCCACTATCCGTAAGGCAAATAAGGACAGGATTATCGGTATGCTAAAAACTGTAAAAACTTGGTCGGGACAAGGACAAATCGGGCCCCACGTTGGGCGCCAACCTGTAACGGTATTTAATTTGAGATAAATTCAAATCTTCCTTTTTAATTACTACCCCGACATCAGATCTGGGCAATAACTAAATAGGTTAGTGTTTAGCTAGTCTACACTAAACATAGGGTCCGTTGCTTTCGTTAAAAAAAAAATAAAAAATAAAAAATGTAATTGAAATCGATCATACAAGAAGCAAAAGGAACCCTCCCTTCTACCGTTGCTTCACCCTTATGACCTTCGAACACAGGCAACCCTAAAGGCCAATCCAGGCAAAGAGTAGAAAGGGGTTAAGCCATTCAGCAGCGGCAGGCATGCTAGTGTGAGCTCCGTTCTATGCTCGTCGGAATGGGGGGGATCTTGCTGCTAAATTCGGCCAACCGCTGTTACAATTTTTACATGCCTTACTCTCGATGGTAGTTGAGCTGAAATTTTAAATAAGGGACCCGAATTTGTCCAGAGCGAATTCCGACCACCTTTAGTTATCTTCCCGTTGATATGAGCCTGCAAAATGAAACTTAATTTGCCTTCCCGAATTCCATCAACTAAAGAGAGAAAAGAGCTAGGTGTTGTGCTCTTTTACGGAGTTTACCCTCCCCTTTGTGTCTAGCATGGGATCGCTAGTACACACCGTGGTAGCTACGTAATCCGTAGGCGTGGTGCGTGGCTACCCCTAAAAAAAAAAAATCAAAATACACTGCGTTCTCGAAGTTTATACCATTTTTCGCTGTCCGCAGGATCCCTTCACGCCCCTATCAGTATCTTAATATTAGTGTATCATTCTAGAATGTCACATCGAATGCAGAAAAAAAAGAAGAAAAAACCAAACGACGGGGACCAATCTTTTCAAAACATGGAATCTCTTTGACTATAAAAAGTATTGAAAACTAAATAAATTCCAAGGTTCAACAAAATTTATTTCACGGAAAAGGGTAGGGGGAAATCAAACAGCTGAAGAAAATTTATGTATAAAGAGAAATGTTAACTTAAATAGGTATAAGCGTAAGAGTATGTACAAAAAAAAAAAAAAAAAAAAAATAACAAAGATTAGATAAAAGTATTAGGTATATATATAAAAAATATTAAAGATAAAAAGGAAAGCAAAATAAAAATAAAAATTAAATGGCTCCAATATGGGCATATCTATGCACTTGTGTTCGTAATCCTCTTCATCACTATATATGTATGGATGTCCTATCTATGTATGTCCATATGTGTAATATATGCATATGTAAATTTATAATTTAGGCCATTTTCGTAAAATGATAGACATAGGTCACAGATACAGAGGGTATCTGTAGATAGCTAAAGCTTCTTCACACATTTAATTCATATTTTCTTAAAAAGATTACAATAATGAAATTGACTCACCGTAGCTAAAAACTTGTTAAGGGATGAAGTGCACTCCTTCGCCGTATAAATATTGTATGTATGTTGTCAGTGTGTGTGTGGGTGGAATTTTCCATTTCGTTTTCTTGTTACTTGAACCTTATTGGCTATCAAAAATAGAATTAAATGCAAAGAAGCTGACTATTAAATGCAAAAAAAAAATTTTACTCTACAACCTGATAAGGTCCTTGTTGGGACTAACTTGAAAAAGGATAGGAAGGGGGAAAGGGTATGGCTCCATGTGGTTTCTCGTCTTCATTGGTTTCGCAAGTTCTCGTATCTCTTCTTCTCGGTGATCCTCGATTTCATTGTAGTAATGTGCACTTCCTGGACTGCGTGTACTTTCAAGCTCCTTATTTGATGCTGACGCCTGTGCAACTGCTTTATCCTGTACACTTGCTGGCTATGACGCAACTGCTGACTTCTGCGACTTGCTTTTTATAGGGCTATTGCTCGGCTTAGCGCACTTGGTGGCTCCTGCGCACTTGTTCCTTACGGGGTAATGGCTTGGCTTAGTGCACTTGCTGGTTCTTCTTTGAGAGGAGATTTTCTGCTGACTCTGATGATCGGTTTTCACGTGTGGTAGTCTTATCTGCTCATTTTTTTTTTCTTGTCTGGAATTTTTTTTTTTTTTTTCTTTTTCTAGATTATGAAGCGTTTTATTTGTTCTTGAACTAGCATGATTCCCTTTTATTTTCTTTCGGCAATATTATTCTCCTTTTTTTTTTTTTTTTTTTTTGACTAAACTTTACACTGAACTTCTTCAAAACCACGTTGACTTTTACTTTCTTTTTTGTTCTTTTTTTTTTTTCCTGCCAACTTTCAACCTTTGCTATCCCACGCTAACTGACCACTTGTCGTCATCCGATCTTTTTACAATGCCTCGTATGACAAATAAAAAAAACAAAAAAAATTCCGTTTTTCCAAATTACCGAATTATAATTGATGGTCATTCCCCATTAGAGCTTTGAAGACCGATTCAATTGTTGGTTTTTTTGAATACCGAGTAATCATCTTAGGCACAAACCTTACCAAGGAGCTAAGGGTGTGACGGGAGACATCGACTGGAAAGGAAACTCTTACGTAGATGGAAAAGGAATACAAATCAGGTTGTTGTAATTGACAATATCTATTGCCATGATCTGAACAAAAGATGGCGCTGTTATGATATGGGATTGATTTTCTTATCAATTGTTATTGTTTTTGCATGTTTTTTTTTTTTCTTGGTTTATAAATATGAAGGGGAATACATACACATGCATACATACATGGACGTAAGTGCGAACGAACTAGGGGAACGTTTCCCACAACATCTGTGGTGGTAGCAACAGTGCATCTCTG
The DNA here is from genome assembly GCA_928272305.1 of Volucella inflata. Taxonomy (NCBI): domain Eukaryota; kingdom Metazoa; phylum Arthropoda; class Insecta; order Diptera; family Syrphidae; genus Volucella; species Volucella inflata. The sequence goes on along the minus strand of OV743718.1, from coordinate 13,667,386 downwards.
TCGCAATGTAGTAGTAGTTACGCTGGCAAAAAACCAGGAACTTTGCAAATGCATCACCTACAAGTACAGTTCATCCTTAGTCGTCTACTAAAGAAACTTTATCCAGTTTTTCTACCTGGAAACCACCACCACTGTCGTGAGTTACATGAAATATTCAGACAGTGGTTTGGTAACATTCAAAGAACTAATTAATCGACTATTTGCCATTGCTCGGAGCACTAAGAGGGATCCTTTTCAGGTTGCTCACTCAATCGTCAGCAAACACCGGATAGATAACTATTGATAAGGTTCACTGAATAATGATTTGTTGCTTCATTTGATGTCACCAGAATGTGGCGCAAACAAGCATTTTGCCCAGAAAATTATTTAATGAGAGCATCATAGTTGGGTCGGGACAATATCATCATCTTTGTTCATGTCGACATTCGGGTTCATTGGCAAATATGATCCTAATCAATTTTCAACAAACATTAACCCTACGAGGGTGTACGTTTTGGTATTATTGGATATAGCTTCCCAACTAGACCGAATACTTATTGATCCCATCCCTTTTGAAAGGGTAAAAACTAATTAAAAGCCAATTACTACGAGTATGTGCTGCATGGGATACCGAAACGGATTGTCGGAAATGGTTTGAAAAGCACAACAAATATCTGGAACTAATGTAATAATCGATAGAAAATTTGTTGCTAATAGTTTGGGGTTAATATTAAGCAGGCTTTAGTTTTGAGGGTATACGAGTACAATTCAATCACTGATGGGTAGGACTTGTGAAGTTTCACAGGCTTTTCCGGTGATTATTAATTTCTCCATGATGTTCATTTGTAATATAATCATCTGATGATATGATAATATGACACTAAAGAAGCTGCTTCATTAAGCCTCTAACTTTCTGGTTTTGAATATACTCGTATTATAACAACATTTCATGTAGCTTGTCCTACTTATTACTAACGGAAACATCTTATCCTCTATCATCAGTTTGGGTCCAGGAGTGAGCATTCAACTATTGATCAGCTGTATAGAGTCACTGACTTAAATGAGAAAAGAATAAAGTTTTGCCGGGCGTATTCCATTAGGCATCGCAAGTACTTGATAAGGCATGGCTTGAACTTCAAATTAAGGCAGGTCGTAGAACCGGGGTTTTATTGGGTCTATAACTTATTCGTGCGGTTTGCTAAGAGATGGCGTAACTTGTATTACTCCATTGGAACATGCGTTGGAAGGCTACTGTCATTGTATGCCATTTCAGTATATGTCATTCATTTGAAGCCTAAACAACAATAATTTTTTTTCACTCAAATATGTCGAACTTTGTGCCTGAAAAAGTGTTTTTGCGGGGAGTTCTTCTTGAAGAAAACTGCTGCCGAAAGTCATCGTATTTTGGTGGAAGTTTATGGTGAACATGCGCTAGCTGAGCGAATGTGCCGAAAGTGGTTTGCACGATTTAAAAGTGGTGATTTTGGCTTGGAAGACGATGAACGTCCTGGGCAGCCAGCAAAGTTTGAAGATGAAGAACTGGAAGCATTACTCTATGAAGATTGTTGCCAAACACAAGAAGAGCTCGCAGAATCTTTGGGTGTCACTCAAGCAGTCATTTCAACACGTTTAAAAGCAGCTGGATATATTCAAAAGCAAGGAAATTGGGTTCCACATGAACTCAAGCCGAGAGACTTCGAAAGGCGGTTTTGCATGTCCGAAATGCTGGTGGAACGCCACAAAAGGAAGTCATGGGATGGGAAAAATTCATAGCTTCAAATGGACAATACTTTGAATAATACTATTGTACATGTTTTTCTTAAATAAACGTTCAAATTTTGAAAAAAAAAAACCGCACGAATTAAGTTATATAGGCTTATAATATACTGACAAAGTGTCTCGAACATAGAAAATTTTCTTGCAAGATTCGGAAACATAGTATCGCAAGTCAAAGAAATTTTAGCCGGCGTACCGCAGGGAACCGTTCTCGGCACATTTCTTTATCTTTTATTATAGATACCAGTGACATACCCTAAGAAGAGAGGACCATTCTAGCTACGTTAGAAAAGTGAAGTTGTTTTGTATGATGAAGTTTCAGCAAGATGGATTTGTGAAGGACAATATTGTTCCTTTTCATTTTATTTTTGAATTTTATTTGTAAACGCACTCTTTCACTAATCATCTAACTGTCACTGTCAATTTATTCAGTAAACTCAACATTTTCATCATGGTAAAGTACATGAACGAGCAACGTCTGCATATTATAAAAATTTTCTACCGAAATTCGGAGTCGGTGATTGCAACTTTAAGAGAATAATCATCTTCAGTGACGAAGCTCATTTTTGGCTCAATGGGTTCATCAATAAGCAAAATATGCGTCATTGGTCGGGTGAAAATCCACATGTGCTTCATGGATCACCACTTCATCCACAAAAAATAACTGTTTGGTGCGGTTTGCATGCCGGCGGCGTTATTGGGCCTTATTTTTTCGTCGACGATAACGACCTTCACGTTACTGTGAATGGTCAGCGTTATCGCGCCATGATCACCGATTATTTTTGGCCCGAATTGGAAGATATGGACTTGGACGACATGTGGTTTCAAAAGGATGGTGGCACAAGCCACACAGCACACGTTACAATCGATTTATTGATTGGACTCCATAACACATGCAGGCATTGAAGACTCGATACTTAGAGGCCAGATTAATATTTTGATTTGTGGAAGACTTAAGCCACATCATATTCAGAGCGAGTTAAGCCTCATTACATTTGTTAATGGAGGACTTAAAAAAGTTAAGGTTGTGTGTCAATAGGACACCGAGACACTTAAACTCCTGAACAACCTCAATGCGAGTGTTGTTAAGAAACCAATTCTCTTCTGGTAGTTTTCTACTTTTTTGGGCTTTAGAAATAAGTGCCTTCGTCTTTTGGGCGTTAATTTGAAGGCCCCAAGTCTCACAAAAAGACTGGGGTCTGTTAATTTGCAGTTGCGAGCAAAACCAAATCATCAGCATATACATAGCAATACTTCCACCAATATATTGGCAAAAAGAACTCCGCCGGAAAGTAGGTGACTGATTTCATCTATGAACAGGGCAATAATAAGGGGACTTAGGATACACCCTTGAGGAACACCGGCTGTTGTTATAAACTAGTCAGAGAACTCGGAACCATCCCAAACAGTTGCGCTCGATAGGGAAAGAAAATCGAAGTACATCAGCAGAAATTTACGCGACAAACCTAGACATGATAGTTTGTAACTTAAATCCTGTCTATTCACTCTGTTAAAAGCAGCTCTAAAACCTATGAAACACGTATATAGTTTGCCTTTCTTCTCTGTATATTTTCTGGCTATGCTCGGAAGAGGGAAAATGTGATCCATTGCCGAAAAGCCTGGGCTAAGACGATTGTTCACTTCTATCAATTTGGAAAGTCTATCATATATAATAGAAGCAAAAATGTTTCTTATACAATTCAAAGCAGAAATACCGCTATAGTTTTCTGCGAAGTTTGCATCACCTTTCTTGAAAATAGCAAAAGTAATTGCTTTGTTGAAACTACTAGGGATACATGCATCACTATAGAGTCCATTAAGGAAATTTTTCAGTTCCAGAGTGCAGTTTTTGAAAAATTCAACCGGGATACCATAAATGCCTGATGCCTTGTTGTTTTTCATATCTTTAAGTGTTACTTCAAACTCAGCGAGGGAAATTGGGGCTTCAAGTTCACTGACAGAATCATTGGAAGCATGCGTAGTCATTTTCCGCCAGAAAATGAGTTTTAAAATTTGCTGCTAGTGTTTCAGCATCGAGAGCGTTCTTCGTCCTTTGACAACGTAGGTGTACGTTCACCTAATTTCGGTGCCAGATTTTTAGGATAGCCAGTTTTTTTCAACAAGCATAAACTTTTGTACTCCTTATTTGTATAAAGATATGTATTTTTGGAAAATAGACAATCAGTAGATCTGAAGAGTTTCAGATAGACGAAAGACAGTTTACGCAACTTTCTGCAATCATTGTCAAACCAGTTGTTCACGGGTATAGACTTAAATTTTGTTACTACTATGAGCAGGCGATTACGATATTATCAGGTCTGTTCCAAAATCTTAACCTGCCCCGTCGGAAAAAAAACTGAGCTTGTCCATCGATTGCGACCGCTTTTTTGACTAAAATCTATAGTGTGAAAATACCAGACAGCTTGTGGTTAGCACGAGTCTCTTACAAATATATAGAATAAAATGGGTCCCAACGTTGACTCCTACGGAATACCTTTTGAAACAAGTTTATGGCTAGATATAATCTGATCGTTACAACACTTTGTAACCTGTGCAACGGAAAATTGTAAATTCAAATCGTCGTTCTATGTGCAGTTACCCGCATACCCCGATGATATTGACAAAATCGGAAGAAAGCAACGTGATGTCAGCAAGCAACTATCAGTGACGAAAATGAATTTGGCGATCAACGATGGCAAAACTAAATACATGTTGTTGAGCAGAAAGGGCACTCAACACCAACGTCTCGGACAGAACGTCACCTTCGACAGGTATAACTTACAGGTAGTTGATGACTTTGTCTACCTAGGCTCCACTACGAATACAGACAACGACACCAGCGCTGAGATCAAACGAAAAATAACTCTTGCCAACCGCTGTTTCTTTGAACTAAGATGGCAATTGACCAGCAAAGCCCTATCTCGAACACTAAAAGTGACTCTATATGACAACCTTATATTCCGAGTCCAGCTCTATGGCGCAGATGTAATGGCTGCATGCTTCGCGAGGAAAATTCATCGAGTAATTTTCGGTCCCTTCTGCATGGAAGGTGAGTGGAGAATACAACGACTTACTGTATGGACTGTACAGCGACATCGACCTTACCAGAAGAGTTAAGATCCAACGACATGACATTAGATGACTGGATCATGTAGGGTGGATAGACACCAACGCACCGGTCCGAAAAGTCTTCGAATCCTCGCGCGAGAGACTGAGCAGTATAGGAAGACCGAGGCTCAGGTGGTGTACGAAAGTTGAGGAGGACCTCAGTCAGCTCGGAGTGCCAAATCGGAGGCAGCTAGCACAGGATCGAGCTGGAGAAACTTGTTAACTGCAGCCCAGGTACACCCGGACTTTTGCGTCACCTAAAGTAAGTAAGTATATTGCAATGTTTGCGATTGTGTCGTATAGCAGTTCATCGTACAGTTCATGTGTACAGCGGCTACTGCAATTCCGCGGAATTTTGCAATGCACGCTTCGTCATGCACAAAATGCACAACGACGGTGAGCGGTAACTCTTCTACATGATTACAATCAATTTAAGCTTTGAAAACGGTGCCATCGGAATACTTCGGTATATAAAATAGGACTCAAGTGAGGGCACCAGTGTGAAGAGAGACGACATTGCTGCACAGCAGGGAATAAGTTGGGTTTGGTTCGAATTCGATAAAAAAAAAAATATGGTACAACAATGAAAACGAATGAAAACGAAACAGTATGTTCAATCAAGGCTTGATGTGCTACAGCTCTGATGGATTCCCATTGAAAAACGCTATGGAAACATAATAAAAGTATAAGCGAATGCAATTTCCAGATTCTCCAGCCTATGCTCTGACAATTTTTAAATCTGAAGGCGCGACATTTTATCAAGCATTGGTAGAGAACGATTCTAAGCAAGCAACTCAACTAGGGTACGTAGAGCTGAGTCATGTTACTTCCATAGACGGGTTATGCTTACCGAATAAGCTAGGTGATCATCGGTTCTACCATGATCCTTCTGAAGATGGACGTCCACCAAATATCTCGCGAAATTCGACAAAAATACACCTATTTCCGACATCGTCTGCCAACAGCTGCGAAAATTTCTCGCTGCATCACTGAGTAATTATCGTGAGATGAGTGACCAACGTGTACGTATGATAGTGACCGCGCTCGACTGTCAGAGAGACACTGTTCTCATTCGAGAGATATAGCTACGGACCAAAAAATGTGGCATTCGCACTATCTCACGCTCTCTGAGACTAAATACAACGGTGTGTCGAATTAAGACCACACAAACGACCTGCTGGTGGCGTTGGTATCTATAGAAATGCTGTGATCCATAATCATATCGCGCATAGATGTGCCAGGTCGGCACTCGTATTGGGCGTTCGACTGATAGAACCACATGTCGGCAATATCTACATGATTAACGTGACCCTAGGCGGAGAAGTAAAATGCCTACTTGTTTCGATCTATGTACGCCCAGGCACGTGAACGCAAGATAAACTGGTGCTAATTCTTTCGTCGCGGGCTCGACATTCAGTCAGTATTCATAATATTATGCTGACATTCGAAGACCTTACTCGTGTACCCCTCATTCTCACAGAAGACTTTAATATTAGTGCTGACAGTGATAAGACAGTGCTGAATGATTTCACGCTCGTGCGATTTGGAGGATTCCGGCCCCTACAACACTCGGCAATACCAACATCGATATGACTTTCACTAGACACCTGAATTCGATACAGTGTAAGGTGTACCACAGACCCTTGCTACATATATATTTATTCTGTAACCATACTATTGTTTTAAAGAGATTGATTATTAGATTATATATTAATACCACGTCGTGGACCTTGGCTGTGTCTTTATGTAATTTTCCCCATTTCGCATGTGTTCATCTAAAATCTCTGAATATTCGTTCAATTCCGTGAACATACTCGTAATCTCTACATGTTCTAAATTGCCAATTATATACCGCGCATAGTTTTTCACCATTTGTGAGAATTTGCAGTTTCGTGAACTCTGTGTAACAACCCTCTTTTGGAATATACTACTTTCACTCAGCCCTTAAATAACATATTGTATTTGGGGACAATATGGTTTCACTTTCAAATCTGAAATCAAAATCAGAAATCATTACTTAAATGAATACTCTTGTATCCTTTTGCAAGGAAGCCATGATTCGCTTTAACGACGATATAAATCACTGCCATTAAGGTCATATCACGCGCGTATTATTAACGATCTCGTGCCACCGCACGGTAAATATGTTGGCCATATAAAAAAATAAATAAAAATAAAAACCATTTCTCATATGTCGTTGTCAATAATAATAAAAAATTAAGGATATCGTATTTCATTTGATTGCAGTGCAATTATTATAAGGGAAATGCGAAAAATCCTTCGACTAAAATTTTAACGCTTTGCGGGAGTGATTGTTGGACGATAATGTTGTTCTGGTTATGTGTTAATTGAATGGGCCTTCGTGCAGACTGTAAAAATATTTAACATCATATTTTTCTTTTTTATTTAATTTTAAAGAAAAGAATGAAGCATCTTCCTTCTGTATAGACTTTTGTGTGATATTATGATGAGGGCATCTGGAGCTAAATATTCGACAAATTGATTGGAATCGTGTGGATTTAATGTCATCTAGTTGAGACCAACCTGACTTCAAGCTGATGGTAAAATAAGAATTTTTTTAAACCCAAATAAATTCGATGATGAAAAGATGGCGGCCTTGGAAAAACCTTGGAGAGATTGGAATTGGCAAATTAAGTTCTGATAAAATCGTGGATGCTAATGAATTAAACAAACTTGTTGTATCTCTTACGTTGAATATTGTTCCCTTACCATCGTCTGCTTCCCACGCGATTGATACCTCCCTTGAATTTGCTTGTGTTGATATTACGAATGTTGGTTTGACGGAATTGAGTGCGAATTTATTAATACTAAGCTCACCCGTCGCCGAAATTCGACGATTCACAAAAGCAACAGTTGCCGTGTACACAACAAAAGTGTCGTCACTATGTTTCTCTTTTTTTTTCATTCATTTTGTTTAGCCTCTATCCCACTTAGAGCAGGGAAACTCTTTTGCAATCGCAGTAGTGACTTTCACAGTCACAAACTTACATAAAAAAACAAAAAAATTCATTTCATAAGTTAAAGCAGTCAAACATATTCCTTATGTAGAACAAAAACAAAACAAATGCACAAAAACGATTCGACTATACGCTTATCCCTAGCATCTTTCTTTTTCTTTACTATTGACTTTCAATGGCAAACAGACTTGAAAATGTTTTTCATTTTCTCTCAGTAAAGCTGACCACACACGACGAACATGTTCGTGCGATCTGTTCGTGTTCATGGACTTGTTCGACGTTTGTGGTGCTGTTGACGAACCGATCCAATGTTTATGAAAAATTTCAAAATGTGTGGATTTGTTCGCGAACATGTTCGCCATTTTTGGCGTTGTTCGTAGCCATTTTTTGAAATAAATTTTATTGCCTACACATCAACGGAAGATAAAAAATGGCAAGTTTTACCAAAACTTTTCTTTTGGAATTTATCGAAATTCTTAGAATTATTTGTTTAAAACTTTAGATCCTCGAAACTTTTTCCAGTTGCGAGGAATCTTAAAGTTACTGACAGTCTCTCGTCTGCTATAATTGCTTCTCGCATTCCTGTGTTTTGTTTTCAAATAACTGGACTGAACAACGATTAGTATAAGGCCTCGTAGAAGTAGCATCTTCCGACAGGTGCTGGTTCTTTAAATGACGAGAATGAGAATCCGCAACCGAACATCTTGCAGCTCTGCTAATAAGCCCTACTTCACGCCTCCTCGTGGCGCCATCTGGGAATCTCACTAGAGGTTGCGAAGTGAAGAGGGCAAATGGCGAGTTTCCTGCGCCATTAACCAGGATTAGTGTCGGAAAAACAAAACAAGACCTTATCCGGGCTACTCCGACATATTTGGAGCTCAGGCGGGAAAGGATTTCCAGGAATTAGTCAGGGTCTTGGAAAAGAGATGGTGGCGGACGAGCCCTATAAGTTGCCAACGGCAGCGCTCACATCCCATAACGGGTGACTGGCTTCGGTGTAACCGACCCCTCGTCCTAGGGGCACTCAAAATGGAACTGGTCCTCCAGGTTGGGGGTTGTGCCGCCGGGGTAACTGCCCGGCCATTTAAAAAAAATTAAGTTACGAAGCATCAATAAGCCTCGGATATGGACGGATCTACTGTTGACAACCAACGCAAACGATTTAAGGACAATGAGCTTCGGATATGCACGTGGAATGTTAGATCCCTTAATAGAACACGTGCAGCCGAGCAACTAGCGGAGGCCCTAGACTGCTGCAAAGCAGACATAACCGCCATCCAAGAAATGCGATGGGATGGGCCGGACAAAAAGAAAATGAAAAACTACGACATCTACTACGGCAATTGCTATCGACGGCAAAAGCAGCGCTTATTTGGATGCGGATTTGTTGTCGGAGGCATACTAAGACGAGAAGTCCTCAGCTTCCGGCATGTGAGCGAGCGCCTCGTACCAATCCGCATCAAGGCTAAATTCGCCAACATAAGCCTTATATGACATTAAAATTGTCCTCGGTGATTTTAATGCAAAGCTAGGAAGAGAGGGCATCTTTGGTGGAACGTTCGGAAAATATAGCCTGCACAACACCACCTCCGATAACGGATTCAGGCTAATCGACTTTGCGGCGGGGCGAAACATTGTCGTGGCTAGCACGCGGTCCCCACATCTCGACATACATAAGGGGACTTGGAGAACTCCTGATCAATCAACAGTCAACCAGATTGATCACATTGCGACCGACGCAAGACACTCCTCCAGCATTATGGATGTCCGTATGTTCCGAGGAGCCAACATCGACTCGGACCATTACCTTGTTGTAGCCAAGGTACGGTTGCGGATATCCCAAACTACGCCAAGACAAACTAATGCTGTGAGAAAATTCGACGTCAGACGGCTACAATCGCAAGAGATCGCCAAGTCCTTTTCCGATCGAGTGTCTCTTAATCTCTTAAGAGGTCCAATGCCGCCAGCATCAAGCATCGAAGACCATTGGAAACACTGCCAAAACGCCATCTGAGATGCCGCCACTGATGTGCTGGGTTTCACTCGTCCACCATAACGAAACCCCTGGTTCGATGATGAATGCCGGCAAGCACATACAGCAAAGCAAGATGCATATAACGCGGCGCTGCTTAGAAAGACCAGAGCTGCTCATGAGCTCTATGAGCGGAAGAGGAGAGACGAGCACCGGCTTCTCAGGAGGAAGAAGAAAGAACATGAGAAGCGCGCGATCGAGGAAATTGAGAGATGCTACTCCAGGAATGAGGTTCGGAAGTTTTACCAAAAGGTAAAAATAACATGCCGCGGAAACAAACCCCGAACCGAAGCCTGTAGATATGAACAAGGGAACATCGTAGTAGAATCGCATTCGATGCTGAGGATTTGGAAAGATCATTTCTGCAGACTGTATAACGGCGATGACGGACCAAATACCGCTGTCAGGCAGAATCAACTTTTCAACCTGGACGATGATGACCAACAATTCCGTCCACCCGACCTGGGTGAAGTGAAGATAGCCATATCGAAGCTTAAGTCCAACAAAGCTGCTGGAGCGGATGGCCTGACTGCCGAGCTCTTCAAAGCGGCAGGCCATGACTTGGTAAAGAGCAGACAATAGACAGCTGGTCTATTCGAGGAGGAAGTTTCGGACTTTTCAATCGAAGAAATAAGTATAGCAATCAGAAAAATAAAGCGGGGGAAAGCGGTGGTACCAGACAGCATTCCATTAGAGTTTTGGTCGAAAATGGAGGGGATCCGCAGCGTTTGGCTATCGAAACTTTTAAATAAATTAAAATGTGGACAACCTATGCCAAATCAATGGAGAAGTAGCTTCTTGGTTCCATTATACAAAGGAAAAGGCGACACTCGAGAATGCAACAACTACCGTTCAATCAAGCTTATGTCACACACACTGAAAATCGTCGAAAGAGTCTTAAACGAACGTCTTCGGCAAATAATAAAGCGCGATAATGGCCAGTGTGGATTTGTTGAAGGAAGATCGACGGTGGACGCTATCCAAAGCCTACGAATAATAATGGAAAAGCACCGAGATTCGTCTAAGGCTATACACATGGTGTTTATCCACCTCGAGAAAGCATTCGATCGAGTGCCAAGTGATATGATGTTGGACGGAATAGTTCTTCCGAAAAGCACTATCTTTAAGTACTCGTACTTAGGATCAATCGTTAACATGGAAGCGAAATGTGACGACGATGTAAGCCACAGAGTGAGTGTGGGATGGATGAAATGGCGGGAAAATTCGGGAATCTTTTGCGACCGAAAATTTCCACTTAAATTAAAGGGGAAACTCTACACCACGGTTGTTAGACCAGCTCTTATATACGGTTCACAGTGCTGGATAATGTACGAAGCGTTTAAAAACAAAATGACGGCAGCGGAAATGAAAATGTTAAGGATGTCTCGTGGAGTCACTAAACGCGATTGTATTAGATCTACGCGTATAAGAGGAAGTCTACATATAAAGAATTCGGTAACCTGTTCGGTTAGGCGAATAGAATAAGCTGGTAGTGCCACGTTCAAAGAAGATCTGTGGAAAATCCGGTTAAAAAGGCACTATCAACTACGGTCACTCCAACTGTAAGAAAACGAGGTCGGAAAAAGAATTCCTGGATTTCTCAGATTGCAAATGCGCAACAACGCCTGGGGCTTACCACTGAAGCGATCCAGGACCGAGCATTATGCAGACGCGTTCTGCGGTCTGCGACATTAGCCAACCCCATAAGCGGAGCAGCAGCGATGCAGTAGAAATGGGAAACTCGTTACGCATAAGTTCGTATAACGAGGAAAGGGTTAATAAAAGGATAAGAAGAACCCGGAGCTTTCTTTGGTTTAAATTTTTGAGTTTTTAAGTTTTGTATGAGTTGCTCTATCTGACGCTCTTTTAGATAGGAGTTTGTTAGTTTCAATCAAGTGGGTATGTATTCAAAATTGAATTTCACTAATTTTACAGACAAATATCTAAGCTTTCATTATAAAATAGTTTTGCATTTGATTCATTCAATGTGGCATGGAAACTTAGTACAACATCCACTCCAAATAAACAACTAAAGATCTAAAAATAGTTGTGGGTACCTTGTATTCTGACAACACAGTGTACAGGACGTTCTTTCAAGAAAGTTCTTCAACAGCATTTTTTGTTTTTGTTTTTTAATTAAAAAACCATCACTTCAACTTAGATACTCGGTGTTCCTGTAAGAAGCATAACTTTCCATAAATTACAATTAAATTGAGATAAAATCGAGAATTAAGGACGCGCTAAGGGAAATAGGAAAATCCTCTAAAAGTGAAAATTATTCCTCTTAACGTTCTCGTTTATGACTCCTTGGAGGTAATTTCCCGACTTATTTGTATGTAAAGTGTTTTCGGTTGTACATACATATTACGAGTATAACCTTGAGGGTACTCAGTTGTTGTCTAGTAGTTGATTCTACTAAATTTATTTTTAATATTTTCATATTCAAATAAAACTGTAATAACAATAATAAGACAGGAAAGCTGAATGGCTGAGTGGTGAAATACAATATAATTTCACCCTAAGCGCCTAAAGTGAGTGCAGTAAGGGTGTTTGAGAGAAGTTTTAGACGGATATTCTATATAAAATGAATTTGAGCCATAAAAAGTAATTTTAAAATACTTTTGAATAGCCTGAGTTACAAATTTGTTTTTTATAGATGAGCTGTATTATTATAGACGAGCGGATTTAACGGTAATAGACCTGATGTTGTGAGGTATTATTTAAAAAGCAATTTTTAGAGTGATTTTCAAACGTAGTTTTCTTGTGTACAATAGCAACTACTAGGTCTGTAGGTTGTTCAATGTTTGAAATTGGCAATTGTCGCATGAACAATTTCAAAAATAATAGTCATTTGCCCGATTTATTAACTGAATTGATATCATCGTATTAATATCGATCATATTGTAGAGCCTTGCAAGCGGTCAACAATTTGTTGAACTTTTGCATGAATAAGTGCCAAGCATTTGATGCAATGTATCCGCCCCCAGATTTATGGACATTGTGTCAAGAATTACAATTGGCTTTCGCTTATCGTTTGCATTATCTAAATCACAAGTGTAATGTAAGTAGACAACGGCAGCACCGATTTATTTTTCTAAGGCACATATGAGCACAATGAAACTTTGCCTTCGATGAATCCAAATAATGAGCTGCTAACAGGACGCGAGGATTTTCTTGAAAACTCGGGTGGAACGAATGATTTATTTTAGCGTACTCTTCCAACATAGGCAGTTTTTGCGTCATCAATATTTCTGCCAAATCCAATGATGAGAAGAAATTTTTCACTTATACTGTTTGGCCGGTATTTTTCAGCTCCTGATCCGGCATCTATCCACCATATATCATACCCTTGAGGGGGTAGCAGGATTTCGAATCATACAACCACCATACTTTTATTCTGTACTTGGGTGGCTTAGACGGAATATATTGTGTGAAATGCGTGCGTCCTCGATAAGGTAAAAGTTGTTCCTCCACGGTCATCAAATCTGAAACATAAGCCACAAATCATCAGTAGCAGTAGTTTTGCTGATGAGTAATCTCTTCGGCCGTGTTATCGCATTACCAAAGGGAATAAATTTTGCTAATGATATGAAATGATTATATGATAAAGCGTCTTTATAGTATATATTGGAGCATGTGTTGAGTCCCATACTTCCCTAGTAGGACTTGTAGTTTGATTTACACATTCCAGCATACAAAAAGCATTAAACTCTTTACGAATCAACACTAAATTTTGTTTCTGCTTAGTTAGATTTGCTTTATTCCATATAGCTGCTATCTGCTAGACTTTGCGATTCGTTTCTTGAATGATGATGTGCGCTATATCTTCTGTGATTAGAGAGCGAAAGATAGTACTCGTAAGTGGATCATGAACCAAGCTTTTCAATGACCCTGACTTGCCTTTAGTGTAATCGACAATATTATGAGGACGAATGCGACTGCTAGTTGATGGACCTTTGTACCATTTTGTGCCATTTTTGGAAATACGCCCAGCCTGATGACGGGCAGTGGTGGCAGTAGCAGCTTCTGCACGAAACTTTTCTGTCTCATCATCATGGTCTTCATCGAACTCATCATGATCTATTTTCACATTCACTTGGCTTTCAACATCGGACACATCAATAGCACCTTCTGGATAATTAATCAGATCTGTTAACCCTTCTGCCTTATTTTCCATAATCTGTTCTCTATGATACACGCAGGTCCCTAGGGACCTTGTCGCTTATCGGAGGGTTAAAGACTGCAGGCTGTGCAGTCGCCGTACCTGACTCGTTGACCATCGATCGAGCTACGCGATGGCCGCTATGCCTATGCCGGCAGCTGACATCACCGCGACAACTGTCGCCGACGCGTTTCTCTTCAACTGGGTAGCACGTTTCGGTTGTCCTCTACGCCACACAACCGACCAGGGCCGACAATTTGAATCGCTCTTTTTTAACGCTTTTCCCAAATATTAGGCTGCGCCTGCAACCATACCACGGCTTACCAACCAGTCCAACGGGCAAGTGGATCGATGGAACCGTTCTTTAAAAACAGCTTTAACCGCACACCGTCCGGAGAGCTTGCTTACATCGCTTCCCGCCGTGCTCCTAGGACTTCGTTCAATGGTCAACAAGTCAGGTACGGCGCCTGCATAGCTTTTTTATGGCACCGAGTTACGCCTTCCTGGTGATTTCTTTGAAACAGCCACCAACCTGAACGAGCCCGTTTACTACGTACAGGAACTGAGAGAAGCGTTTCAGCGAACGGCGCCAAAATTCTACCGCCACTGTTCAAGAATCATGTTTGTCCCTAGGGATTTAAATACAGTGTCACATGTAAAGATTCAGAACAAGCACGTTCAACGCTTTTTGCTCTTATCGTGTCTATTCAGGGACTTAAACCGACTTACAGGTTAGCTGAGTGTGAGGGTTCAAGCACAACAGATTCACCATGTGGACAAGGCCCGTCGCTTACGCTACGGCTCGAGAAAACTGCGCTTCGTACTACCAGAGCTGGCAGAAGAATTAGATCACCACTTCGATACGTTTTACAAAGGGGGGAGCCACGTAGCGGCTCAGATGTGTACCTATATAAAGCACCTCCCCTAGCCGCTACACGCAGTGAATCCCAATTTACAAAGCGCTACATACAGCAAACTTCAATATACAGAAGCGCTACATATTGGCGAACACGC
Organism: Volucella inflata; assembly: GCA_928272305.1. Taxonomy (NCBI): domain Eukaryota; kingdom Metazoa; phylum Arthropoda; class Insecta; order Diptera; family Syrphidae; genus Volucella; species Volucella inflata. The sequence goes on along the minus strand of OV743718.1, from coordinate 13,652,337 downwards.
CCATAGAATGATTCTGAACCTGAATGCGGCAAATATCAACAGCGAGCAGCGATGACTTGCTCTTTTTCTCTTTCGGCCGGCAACCAGCTAACAGCGGGTTTTTTACATTTTTATTTAAATTTTCTTATTTTGCGCGAGAAATTTATTTACTAGTAAAAGAAGAAATTTGTGAATTTTTATTTAAAAAAAATTAAAGTAATAGGGTAATTGGACTTATCATTAAAAAAAATTACAACATTATGCCAAATACAATTGCGCATATTGTACATAAACTGTGTTGTGGTGAATGAAAGAGGAAAAAATAAATTCAGTACCTCAAGCAACCTGTTTTTTTTTTATGTCAATTTAAACTTGGCTTAAAAGTTAGCTCACTGCGTTCGCATTTGACTTAGCCTGTTTTTACAGTTTCGACAGTCCCTTCAACTTAGTATCTGATGCCAACTGGGATAGTGCTTCTGGTACATCTTTTGCAACTTTTTTTTCAAACTTTCAGCTGCATTAACAGATGGTTTCTGGTTGATAATTTAAGTACTTGGGTCTTACTGTGGAAAGCAGAGAGATCTTCGAAAATCATACAGAATCTTCAAGGAAATATTTTCGTATCATTTTCCGTCATATTTTCTACTACGGAATTTTCCATTTGAAATCTCAGTATGGTATTTTCTGTTGAGTTTGAATTCATAAGATAAAAATTTAAGTTTTAAGAAAGATATATCGTAATAACCGACAACAGCCAATGTTTGGTGATTTGAATATTCTTCCTGTGCGTCATCTGTTTTGTTCAAGAGTATCGTGTTTTCCAATAGGGATTTGACAACTTTGAATTTAATTTGTGAACGCACTCTTTCACTTATCATCTAACTGTCACTGTCAATTTATTCAGTAAACTCAACATTTTCATCATGGTAAAGTACACGAACGAGCAACGTCTGCGAATTATAAAAATTTTCTACCAAAATTCGGAGTCGGTGACTGCAACTTTCGGTCGTAACTCTCGCCCTAGTAGACAGACAGTAACAAGTTTAGTGCAAAAATTTGAGTCTACATATTCGTTGAGTGATGTTGCCGTGTCAGTGAGACAACGGGTTGGTCAAAGTGTCGAAAATATCGCTGCCATTCAGGCGTCCGTAGCAAACGATCCAAATCAGTGAATTCCACGGCGTTTTCAAGAATTTGGCAGCGTTATCGCGCCATGATCACCGATTATTTTTGACACGAATTGGAAGATATGGACTTGGACGACATGTGGTTTCAACAGGATGGTGCCACAAGCCACACAGCACACGTTACAATCGATTTATTGAAGAGTAAGTATGGTGAGCGTGTTATCTCTAAAAATGGGCCAGTCGATTTGCCACCTCGTTCGTGCGATTTAACGCCGCTTGACTATTTTCTATGGGGCTACGTTAAGTCATAGGCTTATGCCAACAAGCCGACGACGCTGGAAGAGATCAGAGCCAACATTGAACGCAAAATAGCGGCCGTTTCGGCCGAAATGTGTGGCCGAGTCGTTGAAAATTGGGTCCAGAGAATCGACCGCTGCAACCTATATGAACGAAGTCGAGTTCCATTCCTCGTGTGGAACTAAAGGGATACTGTGCTTATCATGCATACCACCCATCAAAAAATGCCAGAGGCGGATCCTCATTGTTCATTAATGATTGTATTGAGCACTCTATAAACATGAAGATTGAATGCGATGCAATGCAGTTAAGTTCGGTTCGCGTAAAATATAACCACCTGCACTAGAACATTGCATCCATTTATTGTCCCCCGCGATGCAAACTGAAAAGAATGACTTTAAAGGTATCTTCGATTCACTCGAACCGAATTTTATAATTGGTGGTGACTTTAAATCGAAACATACCTTCTGGGGCTCAAGATGTAATTCAACGAAAGGCAGACAACTCTATGAAGCCGGAATGCAATGTAAAGTTGACTTTTTCTTGACAGGAAAACCAACATATTGGCTTTCGGATATAACAAAGACCCCTGATCTTGTAGACTTCTTTGTCACAAAGGGAGCAGCCAAAATTTCTACAAACATCGAGGAAAGTTATGATCTCTCCTCAGATCACTCACCAGTCATTTTGACACTAAGCATACTCTTAATTAAGAAAGAAGTCGCGCCTAGATTAACTAACAACAAAACTAACTGGGACGGTTTTAGAAATTGCTGCAATGAACATATTGTTCTAAACGTGTCGCTAAAAACACAACACGAAATAGAAGACGAAGTCGACAGATTCATCAAAGTCCTGCAGAACGCTGCCTGGAACAACACTCCAACTCCAAAAAGAAAAGAGAAAGCAAGTAATGAAATAAAATATTCGCCAGAAATAAAAGAACTGGTGAGAAAAAAGAGGAGAGCGCGCAAAAGATGGCAACAATCCCGTGCTCCCCAGCATAAAACATACTTAAACCACTTATGCAACAAGTTGAAGGAAGCAATACGAGATTACAAAAATCGGAATATCTCTACATATCTCGAAGGTCTGACTGCCGAAAGAAGTTCAAATTATTCGCTCTGGAAAGCCATGAAGGGAATCAAAAAGCCTCAAATGCAATTTCCTCTGGCGAATGGGCAAAAGGAGATAAAGAAAAGGCGGATCTATTTGCCGAGCACCTAGAAGAAACCTTTAAACATTTTGATGGACAGGTGTTAACAGGAGGTTCTAATTATATAATTACGGCACCAGACAATTTTAGAATAAAAACAGTATCCCTACAAGAACTTAACCAAGCAATTAAAAAATTGAAAAATAACAAAGCCCCTGGTTATGATTTGATAACAGGTCAAATTCTCAAGGAGCTGCCAAAGAAAGCCCTGATCAAACTGCTCCAACTTATAAATGCCGCGCTAAGATTATTAAACGTTCCAAGCCAATGGAATGTTGCCGAAGTTATAATGGTCCCGAAACCAGGCAAATCTCTAAATGAAAAAAAGTCCTACAGACCGATATCGCTTCTGCCGATAATATCTAAAATATTAAAAATATAAATAATAACTCCTATTGAAGCGCTTGCAACCGATCATTGAAGAAAGGCGTCTAATTCCAGATCATCAATTCGGTTTTAGAACTAAGCACTCCACAATTGACCAGGTCTTTAGAATTACAAATGAAATTGGGAAAGCCCTAGAGGGGAGAAAGATATGTTCTAGCGTGTTTCTTGACGTGTCTCAAGCCTTCGATAAGGTATGGCATGAAGGCTTAAATTTTAAGCTAAGTCAGGTTCTTCCGAGAGAGCTGCATACGATTCTGAAATCGTACCTGGAAAACAGAATTTTTCGTGTTAAACATGGCACCGAATACTCGGAATTTAAAGAGCCCGCTGCTAGAGTTCCGCAGGGAAGTGTACTTGGTCCGGTATTGTTTTTACTCTATACTCTAGACATACCGGAAGAATCAGGTACCATAGTAGCCACGTTCGCGGACGACACGGCGATACTAGCTACAGATACTTCGGTCGAGTTAGCTACTGGAAAGCTACAAACGGCTTTGGATAAAATCTATGAATGGACAAAGATATGGCGAATTGTTCTCAACGAGACCAAATCTACTCATGTTAATTTTACTTACCGGAAAATAAACAACCTTCCCATTTTCATTAACTCGGTACAAATACCATATGCAAATGATGATGAACTTGAAAATGAATTCAGACAAATGTACTGGCTACTAGGAAGACATTCCAAGTTAAGCATACATAACAAACTGCTCATCTATAAGCAAGTGCTTAAACCCGTTTGGACGTACGGTATACAACTTTGGGGTTGTACTAAACCAAGCAACCGAAATATTCTGCAAGGCTATCAAAACAAAGTTCTAAGAAAAATCGTGAACGCCCCATGGTATATCAGAAGCAGTGATATCCACAGAGACTTAGGAATAGTTACCGTCGAGGACGTAATAATGAACTTTGCTCGCAAACTCCATATTCGTCTTCATGGTCATTGTAATAATAAAATACTCCAAATTCTGGACGAGACAAACTTAGTGCGTCGATTACAAAGAATGAGACCATTCGATCTGGCGCGATAAGGACTATCCGCATATAATAGCGGTACTAACAGGTGCTTTTGCTGGAAAGCTACCTGCCCCACGCGAACGTTATTTGAAACGGAAACTACTTGATAAGGTTACTTAGTAGTAGTCGATAAGAAGGGAGGCGTGTTTTTAGTGAGAAAGAATCTCACACTACTATGAGTCTATGAAAATGTTCACACCTACCCACCAAAAAAAACAAAAAAAAATTCATAAATGTTTTAATTGTACTTCAAATGGTTTCCGTTTTATTTTAAAAAAGTTGTCAAGTCCAACAAACACACTTTTTTTTTGTGATATTAGGAAATTGTTATTGCAGATTAGTATCTGACCATAATCTATGGAATGTTGTTTCTATGTCAATGTGTCATACAACTGCCTTGCGTAACTCCTAATTGATCCTATCGTGCAGTCTTTATAATAAACTTCCAAACTCGAACTGTTAAAGATATTCAATTTCAGTTTCGATATTGTGTCCGAAATCCTGAATTGTCACTGAGTTATTGGGATAGACATTACTATTTAAATAACCTCACAAAATGAAGTCTCAAGGTGTCAAATCGCATGACCTTGGAGGCGAATTAATTTCTCCTCTAAACGAAATATTGCAATCTTCACATTTCGAACCTGATAAATTGACTGATTAATTGCTTGCGTGGGCAGTAGCACCATCCTTTTGAAACCAAAGATTCATTCTATTTTGGAAAGCAATAGCTGACCAACAAGTTTCGGTAACCTTCTCCATTCACTGTAACTGTTCCCCCAGCCTCATCTTCGAACAAGTAGGGGCCGAAGATGTCGCGACCCCATAATCCTCACCATACGTTGAATTTTTGTGGGATGCATTGGTTTTCGTGAATCTCGTATGAGATATCCTGTCTCCAGAAACGACAATTTTTTTTATTTACGTACCCATACTCATCCATCCAAAAGTGGGCTTCATCGGAAAACATCAAGTTCAATGATAAATTGTCCTGACGATCCAACATCCTGGCCACACATCGGCAATGTCGTAGATGGTCTAAAGGCTTCAGTTGTTGTATAATTTGAGTTTTTTTAGGCGTGCAAATAAAAAATGCCGCAGTGCGTCCCAGCTTGTCGTAAGAGGCGACTAAATGGGACACCTATCATATACAGGCAATTATGACACCAGAAATGAGCCTGTGACACTTTAACACCTTAAAACTTTCCCACAAGTTTATATGCAATCAGTGGGTTCCCGCGTCTGGAGACTACCGGTGGAGTAAAAGAACAGTCAATCAATTCGAAATGAGCATACAAGTGTCAAACCACTCAAACTTTAGATACACTTCATGGAAATGATCGCAATTAATAGCACTACCCTGCTGGGCACCACGATTGCAACGCACTCGGATCCCAGAGCAAGCAGATGTGCGACGGATTTTGGGGGGCTGGGCAAAATGAAGTTTTCAAAATATTTTCATAAACTTCGGTTTGCAAGTTGGAACGTCGGATCGATGACCTCAAAAAGCTTAGAACTGGAAGCGATTATGCGTCGCAGAACTCTACAAATCCTGTGCGTACAGGAAACGAAGTGGTGTAATACAGGAAATTAAGCGCGTTTTCTAGATTTAAAAACTAAGGCATTTAAGATGTTCTACAATGGAACGGTCAATGGACGAAGCGGTGTTGGAATCGTAGTTGCAGCAGATCTTCTAAACAACATCGTTGGTGTATCTTGAAAATAAGCGACCACTTGATGAGTGTTAAACTCGTCATACACAATGAAACGTGGGACATTGTTAGCGCGTACGCTCCACAAAATGGATGCGACCAATCAGAAAAAGATACATTTTGGTCAGAGTTCGGTAATTTACTTAGAAATATACCTATCAATGAGATGCTCTTCGCAGGCGGAGATTTAAATGGCCACGTCGGAGAAACAAATGTTGATTATGAGGACTGCCACGGCGGTAAAGGCTTTGGAACCAGAAATTCAGCTGGCGAAGACATCCTTGTAGCGTGTAAGGCTTACGGCTTATTTATCTTAAATACAATGTTTATTAAACATCAACGACATCTTATCACCTATAGCAGCGGGGCCACGAAACGCAAATAGATTATCACCTCTGCAAAATGTCGATGAGAAAAAGTGTTAAGGACTGTAAAGTAATACTTGGAGAATCGCTAGTAAGCCAACACCGCCTCCTCATTACAGAATTTTTCACAGCGGAACCACCGAAAACACGGGCATCGTTTGGAAAGCAAAAAATCCGGTGGTATAATCTATCGAAGGAACGAGGCGCAAGATTTATCACACTGGCTAAAGAAGTACTTCACAATATAAACGGTATCGCAGACTCACTTAGCCCGCAAGAAATGTGGAACAGCATGCACGAGGAATGCATAACACTCGCAAAGTCCCATCTGGGGACTATATCGAAATACTATCACGTCGGCAAAGAAACATGGTGGTGGAATGACGAAACCCAACGAGCTGTGGCCGACAAGAAGAGTGCATTCCAAGCGTGGACAAAATGCGATCGGAGCAACGATATCGAAAAAGCTCGACTGGCTCTTGAATACGAGCGTCTTAAAAAGATCGCAAAGAAAGTCCTGGCTCGAACTCGAGCGGCAGAAGCGGAAAACCTGTACCAGGAGTTGGAACAAATATCCTCACGATCGGCGGATAGAAGACAAGCTATCCAAGAAGTTCAATACTAAAATGTCAAATATTTTTAAGCTCGCTGCACAGAGGAGAAAAAATTCAATGGAAATAACGTCGCCGAAATACATCAAAAACGCAGACGGCCGCTTACTAACAAATGAAAAGGAAATTTGTGACCGGTGGCCTGAATACTGCAAGGAGTTGCTTAACAAACAGTTTCCACGTGATATCGTGCCGACAGCTGGTCTATTCGAGGAGGAAGTTTCGGACTTTTCAATCGAAGAAATAAGTATAGCAATTGGAAAAAGGAATTGGGGGAAAGCGGTGGTACCAGACAGCATTCCATTAGAGTTTTGGTCGAAAATGGAGGGGATCCGCAGCGTTTGGCTATCGAAACTTTTAAATAAATTAAAATGTGGACAACCTATGCCAAATCAATGGAGAAGTAGCTTCTTGGTTCCATTATACAAAGGAAAAGGCGACACTTGAGAATGCAACAACTACCGTTCAATCAAGCTTATGTCACACACAATGAAAATCGTCGAAAGAGTCTTAAACGAACGTCTTCGGCAAATAATAAAGCTCGATAATAGCCAGTGTGGATTTGTTGAAGGAAGATCGACGGTGGACGCTATCCAAAGCCTACGAGTAATAGTGGAAAAGCACCAAGATTCGTCTAAGGATTTACACATGGTATTTATCGACCTCGAGAAAGCATTCGATCGAGTGCCTAGGGATCTCATATGGGCCGCGCTGAGGTCTCAAAACGTACCGGAAACATATGTTAGAATAATACAAGACATGTACGGAAACGTGAAAACTGCGGTTAAAACCTCTGCTGGAGCGAGAACGAGAGAATTTCCAGTTAATGTCGGAGTGCATCAAGGAAGCGTACTTAGCCCTTTCCTCTTTAACGTAGTATTCGACTATCTTTTAAAAGGCTGCATGCCCGAAGCAAATATAACGCCAATTCTCTTCGCTGACGACGCAGTTATACTTAGCGATAACGTCGAAGATTTACAGAACGCCTTAGATTCATGGAGAAATGCGCTAGAGAGAAACGGGTTTAATATAAGTCGTTCAAAGACGGAGCATTTGACGTGCCCATTTGCGCATCCGTTGCGACCTGTTCCGGATATAATGTTAGACGGAATAGTTCTTCCAAAAAGCACTATTTTTAGGTACTAAGGATCCATCGTTAACATGGAAGCGAAATGTGACGACGACTTAAAACCCCAGAGTGAGTGTCGGATGGATGAAATGGCGGGAAAATTCGGGAATCTTTTGCGATCGAAAATTTCCACTTAAATTTAAGGGGAAACTCTACACCACGGTTGTAAGACCAGCTCTTATATACGGTTCACAGTGCTGGACAATGTACGAAGCGTTTAAAAACAAAGTGACGGAAGCGGAAATGAAAATGTTAAGGATGTCTTGTGGAGCCACTAAACGCGATTGTATTAGATCTACGCGTATAAGAGGAAGTCTACATATAAAGAATTCGTGGTAGTGCCACGTTCAAAGAAGATCTGCGGAAAATCCGGTTAAAAAGGCACTATCAACTACGGTCACTCCAACTGTAAGAAAACGAGGTCGGAAAAAGAATTCCTGGATTTCTCAGATGGCAAATGCGCAACAACGCCTGGGGCTTACCACTGAAGTGATCCAGGACCGAGCAGTATGAAGACGCGTTCTGCGGTCTGCGACATTAGCCAACCCCATAAGCGGAGCAGCAGCGATGCAGTAAAAATGGGAAACTCGTTACGCATAAGTTCGTATAACGAGGAAAGGGTTAGTAAAAGGATAAGAAGAAGAAGAAGAAGAAATAAAAATCAGATTATAAAATTCGCCGTAGTTCGTAATTGGGTCATTCAAGATACTATTTAATCACTTCGAATTACCTTTAAAGTGTTGGCCTCAGATTGGAGTAGCTCACTTAAGATCTCTGTCATGAGAAATGCTTACGGCGTCTATGATTTTTTACTTGAACTCATTTATTCGTGTTGTGTGTTCTCCTTTCGAGGGCATAATAGACCTGGTTTTATTTTTGCAGCTCTTTTTCAACAGTTGTGACCTCAGTTTCTTAATTATCCGTGAAGAGCATGGAAGAAGAAAGCCTCTGGTATTTATTATGGCTTACTGCCTGTAAATGTCCACGCAAGTGAGGTACCCTTCCACTTGTTCCCATCACCTTAAGCGAGATATTTCTTTACTACTTTGCTCCTTTGGTTGGGAATCAAGGATTCTTTGGGCTTGAGCACTTGTGTTCATTCGCTCCATATGTCCTAATCGTGCTGCGATGTAAAGAGGGTCCCCTTTTTTTTGGATCGGGGTGCTAAGGTGCTAAACTTTGGGCATGCTTTCGACCTTGGAGATGAGTTGATGCATGCTCTCTAAAAAATCTTCTCGGCAGGTAGGCCGTTCGGCCCAGGAGCCCGCCATTTATTTTGCTCGAGCGGGAAAATATATTGAATTACACCATCAAGGTTGAAAAGTTCATTCTACCTGCCATCAAAATACTGATACCGTTAAAATGTTTCTTTGTAGATACATCCCTTCAAGCTTCCGTTTGTCTTGTTGCCCTGATATATTTTTTTTTAAATTTCAAAAGTTCATCAAAACTCACTAGGAGGCGAAAAATTCTTCCTGATCAATAAATGTACTCGTACATACTCGTACATGCTAGTTTAGTTCGTCCTTTAACGGATAGACTTTCAGAAGAAAATTTTATCAAAACCATGCACAAGTATGGAAATCATGCTCTCATCTGGACGAAGTGTTTTGAGAAAAAAACAAGCGATGTTTACCGATTTGAGAAAAATATTACCTTCCGTTCGAAACGCCTGAGTAAACAAGAAAACACCCTAATAACTTTGTTATTTATGGTTCCTTGGCCGGGAAGCTTGAATCCTAATGCTTCTTAAGCGAATACAACTACTCGTACATACAGATACATGACAACTTAGGGTGGATATGATTTACATGCCAATACCAATGGTGGAAACTTAATAAATGTTGGTCGATAAGGAAAAACCATGACAGCGAAATATGACACGTTTTAAATTCTTTCACAAGACAGTTCTGCATCACCCTAACGTGGCAATAAAATTTTAGAATATTTCCCGAAGCTCCTTCACAGATGACCGAAGTACAAAGAACGATTTAATATTAATCGAGTTATGGAAGGGAGAAAACTTTGTTTTCGACCACGTAAAGTGCCACGAATAATTTAAAGAAGTCAGATTATTGTCTAGACTGTCAGATGTGACAGTGCTGTTGGAGTCGGTATTAGTTTAGCAGGTTTTTGAGCAATCTGATAACTACATAGGCTGCCACTTGAGGGTTGAGATATGACAACATCGATGTAGACTTTATCACCTGCATCGTCAAGCGTAGCCTTATTAATGGCGCACGTGCTCAGAATGTTTTATACGCGGTGTGCTATCTTATTTCCTAAAAAGGCCTGAAAAATTCATGTCAACCAAAAAATGGAATAAAAACGTTGACATTTTTGAGCGATGATTTTTTATGACTTTCAACGTGGATCAACCCGGGTAGGCACTATCCTGAGCCGCCATATTTTGCTCGATTTTTAAATTCAATCTCAGTGGACGTTCGCTAACTGGTCGACGAATTTCGTGAAGTTGGTCTACAATCTGTTCTTGTGGCAGAAAGAATCGAGGCTATGCGGTAACTTATCGCGAAATTGAGGCAAAAGATCGAATAGATGAATAAAGGTTTGGCAAACAAAAAGATTTTGCGCTGTATACCACATAATTTGAGAATTTTGTTTTTGAGATTGTATCGTTTTGTCGAAAGAAATGTTGGAAAAATTCAATCGTTGTGCTTCAAAAGACGTCTATAGGGACGCGACTGGCAACACTTCATGGATCTATATTCATATGAGCCCGAAACTAAGCAGCTAGCGGCTATATGGCGAACGAAAACCGCCTGAAGTAGGGGCTGATGCGCTTAAAGGGCATTGAGCTAACTCGTTCGTAGTGGAAAATTTCTTCAGAAGCATGCAACTAAGTCATATGTAGATCATCTCACATCTTAACCACAGGCCCCATATAATCATCCGAAACAAGGGCGCGGAATGTTATTTGTGCAATCTAACAGCGTTCGTCAATTTACCTGAACACGCTTATTTACTTAGGTGGCACTAAAGGTTGATGTGAATTGTCGATCCTTAGGATACGGCCTATAGTCGGCTGCGACCAAATTGACAACATCTAGCATATTCTTACTGCATATACTTAACGTGACGTCCAGGGTGGACCTGGGCTCCAGCTAGCTCAATATTTCGGTAACTGCCTCTAGTTTCGTATGATAAGTTAGCTGGAGCCCCTTTTCACTTGAGTGCCCCACCTGAGTCGCGGTCCTTATCTACTGGACTGTCCCTCGGTTAACGATTAGAAGCATTGGTGTTCATTTGCTCTCCATACACTGGCCATCTCAGTCGTTGCACTTTCAAAGTTCGTCATTGTACCTTCTTTTCCACTCATTTTCTATGCAAACAGACCCAAGAGCCCTACATCCATTTGAGATTAAATTTTTTTCCACCATATAGCAGGAAGCTAGTCAATTGCCTTCTTAAACCAAACAGGCGTCGGTTGGCAAAAGTTATTCTTCGTTTGATCTCAGCGCTGGATTGGTCTAGAGCCTTGATAGACAAAGTCCTTATCTACCTCAAAGTTATTCTATCGAGGGTCAAGTTCTGTCCGAGACGTCGGTGCTTATACTTTGTCTTGCCTCACTGATCGTTAAGGCCATTTTCGACGCTTCCGTCCCAGTTGTCGCGTATGCGCCACTGATATCACGCTGCTTTCTTCCGATTACGTCAATATTGTCGGCGTTTGCGAGTAATTGGACGGACTTTTAAAAGATAGTGCCTCTTGTGTTTGCGCGTGAGCTTTGAACTATTCTTTCGAGTATAATGTTGAAGACATCGCATGACAACGTATCGCCTTGCCTAAGTCCTTTTTTGACGTCGAAGCTCTAGGTTAGATCTTTACCGATCTTGCTGGGGCACCGTGCATTCTCCATCGTCATCCTGCACAGATGGACGAGTTTGGCAGGTGAACTTAAACTAGACTCCACTCTGTTCCACTCCTCTCTACAGATGCTATCATAAACGGCCTTAAAAGCGAAGAATCGTTGGTGTGTTCGTTCGTAAGCCCATGTGTTTTCTCCAAGATCTCCCGTAGTGTGAATATTTGGTTGATGGTGGACTTTCCAGGCCTGAAGTCACACTGATGTGGATTAATAAAGTTGTTGACGAATGGCTTCAGGCGTTCACATTTCCATTTTTCGGGCATACTTGCGTCCGACCATATTTAAAAGATGAGCTGGTGTATGCTCCTTACCAAGTCACCGTCAGGCCACCAACTCCAGCAGCTTTGTCGGACTTAAGCTTAGATATTATGTACTGTCTTCACTTAATCTAGATCGGGTGGATGGAATTGTAGACCAAATGTCGTCTTGGTTGACGATGATCGTATAGAACGTAGTGAGGAAAATACTGTAGATGATAGCTAACGCGCCAGTCTCGACAGTTTGGCTTGTCGAATGCATCGGCCTTACGTAAGGACTTTGATTTGAAAGCATACAAAATTTAATTTGTGGAAGAACTGAAGCTAGCCGACATTTTGAATCTTCTCTGTTTCAGTCATTGGGCTTCAAGAAGATTTACTAATATCGATCACAATTAAGTCAGCATTGAGTCCCATTTCTTTGCGTTTGAATTACGAGGGCGGGTCAATAAGTCCGTGACTTTTTGAATTTCTGACCTCTTTACTGAAACAGCAACACTGCTCCTGTCAACAGGCATCTGTCAGTTGACTCCTGTCAAAATTTAAACTTGCTGCGTCAGTTAGTTTGTGTTTGACAGCTATTTTCATCAGACTACTCACTAATTTGAGGAGAAAATGGAAAAAAGTGAATTTCGTGTGCTTATTAAGCATTATTTCTTGCGAAAAAAAACCATTACCGAGACCAAGGCTAAGCTTGATAAATACTATGGGGACTCTGCACCATCGATTTCAATGGTAAAAAAGTGGTTTACTGAATTTCGTTGTGGCCGTACAAGCACTGAAGATGCCGAACGTCCTGGACGCCCAGTTGAGGTCTCTACACCCGAAACAATCGAAAAAATTCACGATATTGTGTTGGCCGACCGAAGATTGAAAGTGCGAGAGATTGTGGAAGCCGTAGGGATGTCGCATGGCTCAGTGGTTTCAATTTTGAATGATCACTTGGGCATGAGAAAGCTTTCCGCAAGATGGGTGCCGCGTTTGCTCACAGTCGACCACAAACACATGTGCAGTTGCCATGGCAAAAATCCATGAATTGGGCTATGAATTGCTCCCTCATCCACCCTATTCTCCAGATTTGGCTCCGAGCGACTACTTCTTGTTCCCAAACCTGAAGAAATGGCTTGGTGGAAAAAGATTTGACTCCAATGACGAAGTCATCTCCCAAACAAAGGCCTATTTTGAGGACCTCGACAAATCATTTTTTTTGGAAGGGATAAAAAAATTGGAGAAGCGTTGGACAAAGTGTATAGAGCTCAAGGGAGACTACGTTGAAAAATAAAATTATTTTTTTATCAAAAAATCTGTGTTTTAATCCAAAAGTCACGGAATTATTGACCCGCCCTCGTAGTTTTGGCGTTAAACATCTACAGTATGTATGAATAGTGTACGTCTGTCAAAAAGACAAGCGGGTCTTACAGTCTGTCAAAGTCTGTCTTAAATACATGCTTGTTGGTTCTAGCGTTGGTATCCTGTGTGTTTGTGAATTCTGGCCAAATATTGAGGACTATTTTTATGAGGAAGATACTCACGAAGTAACAAGAAGTGACAGAATAATCGAAAAAATTGGGGGTTGAGTAGAAATTTATTGTAAATTATCTCTAAGATGTGATTTAATGTGAAAATCAGTTGACTCCGGAGTTGAGTACATTATGGTGAAAGTTCATGACGGTTGTAAGAAATGTTTAATTGCATGTTCATACTGCAATAACAGAAGCTGTTCCCATGCCTCATTTTTGGCTGATCTATCTATCTTCTCAGCTACCTTTGAGCACATATTGATGAGTGGAGGTTTTAACGCTGATTGATCGAAAAATTACGCCAGAGCATTTCAATTGACCTGAGCGGTTCTTGAAATTGTTAAGAACCACTCCCTTATCCACCAAAGTCAGTACGGTTTCCAGAAGCAAAAAAGGACTGGACAATTGCTTGGAGAGTTTGCGAATTGCGTCAATGAATCCCTAAATAAAAGTCATCATATTCTGGTAATGTTTATGGGTTTTAGTAAAGCATTTGATACACTAAACCATGCAAAGTTACTGGAAGCACTTGAACGGATGGGTATACGAGGAGTGATGGCGGACTGGCTAAGGGATTATCTATTTACCAGGGACTTTCGTGTAAAAATCAAGGACGTTTATAGTGAAAAGGAGCATGTACAATATGGAGTTCCTCAAGGATCGAAACTGGGTCCAATTCTTTTCATTTTGTACACAAATGAACTTCTTCGCACTTTTAAAAATAGCATTCCATTTGCTTACGCTGATGACACCGCGATAGTTGTACGCCACAGGTCTCTTGAGACGGCAACAAGTCTAATGCAGGCAGAGTTTAACAAATGGTGTCACGACAATGGCTTAGTAATCAACGCGGCGAAAACAAAGTTGATGCACATCCGAAGTCCACATCATAAATCTACGCAGGAGCGAGTGTTTTTTCAAAATGATGCCTGCCCTAAATCAAACAAACACTTAATTGACGTCGTAGAAAGTTATAAATACCTAGGAGTCATCATTGATAGCCACTTCATCTAAAAATAAAACACTGTGGCGCTGGCAGCCCGGTATGGGCCATGGCCTAGCTTCTTGTCACTCAATTGTGTTGCTCATGTTTTCATTTTTGTCACATCTGAGCGGGGCCTACGGTTTATCGCCGAGTCCGAACGGCACTCCTTAGAAGCTCTTTCGTAGGCAATTTTTTACTTTCGGGAGTTTGCCATTGCCCGCCGAAAGGGTGATGGCGATTTGAAAAATTGTTGGTGACCCAGCCTGGAAACTAACCCAGACTTTCTGCGTGATAGTCCAGTGAGCTAACTATCGCGCCATCGCCATCGCCACTTCATCTGGGACAAGCAAATTAACAAGATACGCTCTGATTTAAGGAAGGCTTCATTTGCATTGGCGCATCTAACAAATCATGCAACACCACAAATTTTAGAGCTGGTATACTACGCCTTGATTGAATCCAAATTAAGGTATGGAATACTGGCCTGGGGTGACGCCTCCAAAACACATATCGAGAAGCTGCAAAAACTCCAAAATTCTGCATTGAGGCTAATAAACTGCGGAAATGTGCCTGCTGAAAAAAGATTTATGGTACTTGAGGTGCAAAATATCTTCAAGATGACTTTGGTACTAGAATTCTATAGTGACATCCGCTTTCAAAGGCCAATCGAACATGACATTAACACCAGAAGACGTGCTACGGGTATGTTATGAGTGCCCTGTAACTACAATAACTATGGTAAAAGGCAGCTCATATATAGCGTTCCCACAATATTAAATGAATTACCTGCTGATCTTAAAAATATTGTAAATTTTAAAAACAGAAAAAAAATTATTAAAAATTTTCTTTTAAATTCACAAAATTAAATTTAAAATAAATGAATTCATTTTAGTTTAAACTTTTGAAAAACAACCTTCTGCAGAAAAGCCATTTAGGCTTCGCAGATAATTTATACAAATTGTTAAGAAACTTTCATGCCTGAATACTCAGAGTCCGACTCGCTTCACTGAAGTTCACACACCAAGTCTTCTTGATGTTTTTGTGGTTTCCGATGAATCCTTAGTTCTATTATTTGACTAGGTATCACTCGATACTATATCTGATCATGAGCTTCTGTTTTGTTCACTCAATATTGAGTTTGAACACTCGGCCTGTCCCCAATTGTTCTCATATAAAGATCTCAACTCAATTAACATGAACTTTCTCACTCATGCGATCAACTCTGCCCCATAGGAACAATATCGACTATCTGCAGAATCAATCAATCAAATCTCAATGGGGTAGACTATCCAAACAACATTTCTATGCCTCAAAACTGAATACCTCGCTACCCCCGAAAAACTCTGGAGTAATTTGCGCAAGATCGTTGTTTCCTGTGGAAATCAAAGGAGTAGTTCCACAGCACCGAGTTTTAATATCTTCTTAGGATTGGCTTGGTAGTTCCAGCGCTTCTGTGCCGTCTTTCGAAGATTTTTATGTTTTACAGAGATTGATGTTACCTCATCAGTATTGTCAATCAAGTAAAACGCAATAGGTGAAGAGATTATACCTTTACGTTTTATTAGACTTATTTTGCCCTTTATTGTCTCCCATTTGACTCATATCCTTAACCACTGCTTGATACGAGTAACATCGACCATTTCTGAATGTTGGAAACGGGCCAAAGTCTTCCCAATGGCCAAGAATATTAGGAAAGCTGGTCCGTAGCCGCTGGCGATGGCGATGGCGCAATAATTAGCTCATTGGACTATCACGCAGACAGTCTGGGTTCGATTCCTAGCTGGGTCACCATCAATTTTTCAAATCGCCATCACCCTTTCGGCGGGCAATGGCAAACTCCCGAAAGTAAAATTGCCTACGAGAAAGCTTCTAAGGAGTGCCGTTCGGACTCGGCGATAAACCGTAGGCCCCGCTCAGATGTGATAAAAATGAAAACATGAGCAACACAAATGAGTGTCAAGAAGCTAGGCCATGGCCCATACCGGGCTGCAAGCGCCACATTTTTTTTTTTTTTGGTCCGTAGCCGCTGCGGATTATAGGCCTATAAGCATACTGCCGTGTCCATCAAAAAGGTTCGAGAAACTCGTTGCGTCCCAATCCGTCAGTAAACATTTTACTCAATGGTTTCAGAGCTAACCATAGTTGTTAACCATATAAGACAGAATTTTGATACGTGATTTGTGACGATTCTCAGTCTGCTTGATTTCTCGAAGTCTTTTGAAAGTGTAGACCTACTTTGCTTGATATTTCAAAATCTTGTCGCCTTTAGTAGTAGTAGTAATAGGTGTTACCAGGGTTCAATATGGTACCCAATTTTATTCTGTATGTTTGTAAATAACCTTCTCGGTAGATCTTAACAAAGTTCCATTTACCTTAACGCCGATGACATACAATTTCCAATAGCCCGACTCATTGATAACATTCCCGACTTTGTCCAAAGCGTTAATGAGGGGCTTGGTAGTAAAAGCAATTGGGTCACGGACAATGGTCTGATGACAGCATGGCTTCCTGATCATTGTACGAGCGACAGCCTTATAATAGCCATACGTTCTTGCCCCGAATTGAAATCGATATTACTCCAAAGTCATGATGTTTTCGAGTGGCAATGTTCGATTTTGTAGTATTTCTATAAATATGCTAGCTTTGATCTCTTGTGCTTCTGTATTCCTCCTCAAACTTCCAATAGTTTTCAAACAAATTCTGCCAATTATGCCCTTGCACTGAGTTAACCCATTTTGGGGAATCTATAGTTGAATCCATATCCCCACGTGTTATACCATTCCAAATCAAACTATGAATGGATGATGAAAATCGCTTAGCCCCCATTCACTGCCTACGAAACGTACGTGACGTATACAATTTTTCTCCAAGGAACTTTAAGCCTTTTTATGGCCAACGGATTTCAATTGGATAAATTGTGGGTGTGGGTGCTCACAAAACTCAAAACTATTGAGAATTTGCAAGTGGACAAACATTTTGAGGAAAGTGGTGACCCATTTGTTGGTTGATTTATGATTCTATCGAGTTTAAAAGTGGGCCGATGAAAAGGATACATATGATGGCATCTGCACGTTTCAGAATGGTGTTGATGTTAACAAAAGGGATTTGTCCAAAACACAATGAAAAGAAGGTTATGGATTGTGTTTTTTTGTATACACATACACACGTAGGTGTGGAAAAGTTAACGAGGGGTGATTTATTTGGTCCGATTCGCCAAAAGGAATCGAGAATGTGGACGCAAGGTCTTCGATTGGAATACTTTGAAGTAATTCGCTTGCGTTCGATGTCCATTAATTTGGCTTGAGGCCAACAACCGGAAGATATTCTCTCATTTGTTTCTTCTTTCTTGCTTGCTGTATGCGCGGGAAATAAGATCATTATTGGTGCCAAGACCCAGCTGCCAGGTACCACAACGTTCCAAATTTAACTGTGTTGAGACGGTAAACGTTGATGACTTCGGTTGGATCCTTGTCCCATAGTATCAGCCGATGAAGAGAATCTCTTTAGTTGACCCAGATTTGGCGTAACATCTTTTCGATGTCCGCCGTAAGGGTAAAATGATATTGTTGCCATCGCAGAATTATATCTGTAACATTTTGTTGCAAGTTCAGTCCTGTAATTAGTTGGTCGTTTAATGAGATACCATGAGTGGTCTTGAATAAAGCGTCGAAAACCACCTTTAGACTTGTTGTCATACATGTTGTACTTGATGAGAGCGTGATGTGAGAAAAAGTAATGACCAGGATCAAGTATTTTTTTTTCTTTCCCAACGCTCATGTGACTTAAACTTATATAATCGTCTAGGCAAGCGGTGTACGGGCCTCGTAGTTGAAGGTTGGAAGCCAATCTCTTCTCCGAGCATTTAAAGCGCTGCAAAGCTTCTTTGCGCGATCGGTGGTGTTGAGCCCTTGGAGAGAAGAGCAACCCGATATTTCCCATCAATCGACCGACTCACATTGCTGAGGAAATGTAGTTCGCAAACCTCCTTTTCGGAGTATTCTTCTTCTTCAATGGGTCTTCCCCAAGTTCCCAAAACCTACGCAACTGAACACAGATCTTAGCGGTTTGTAAAAAAAAACTCTGATCGGACCAAACTGCACTGGAGCCTCACCCTACAATATCCGACCAAAACGTTTTTTTTGAAGAACCGGCATGGTGGGATAATTTGGCTTCACTTTGGTAAAAGGACTTCTGCAAGAACATCGCTTCCCATGAATAAATCTATCGTCGAAAGCTTATGAAAAGGTGGATCCGCTAAAATGTTTGTGTCAAGGTGTCTCCATTTTGATAATGGAAGATGGCCAGACAATGATGTGAAAAGAAATGATTACTTGCATTAACCAAAAGATGAATGGTGAAATGCAAGTCTTAAATTTACACATCACTGACAATGCCGCTGCTGACCAAAAGTACTACCGAGACCTCAACAAAAGTAGACCTTGGCCTTAAGCGAAGCAAGTGGACAGCTGTATCTGTGATAAAAGTTACTTGAGAACCTCAATCGAGCAAAGCTCTAAATGATAGCATCTATTGCTCCACTTTTACCAAAGCCGTGGCCAATAAATATTGTGTTACCTTGTTTGATGTGCTTAGCTAATTCGAGGAGCTGAATCTTTCAAAATTTCTAACAAATTTTAGCGGCCCGAAATCTTGCATTTTCTCGGCATTTTTTTTTCTTTGAAGCATTGGATACATCCATAGTTGAAGTGGCGTGGGAAAATGTTCATTACGGAACACTCGGGATACTAAAAGCGTGCCTTGCATCAATCCCGATGTGATCAACTTTTTTGTTATAAGATTAACCGTCGGGGTTCCTGGAACCTCGTAGTTGCTAGAGATTAAAAAGCGTTAATCCGTTGTTAGACATTTTGTCGTCAAGGCTATATTTACCGATTGTATTGCCAAGAATGGCCTTCTTTTCTTCTGAGGTTATTTTGGCAAGGTTCTTAGAAAATAGTCTTCAATGCCATCATCTTTCCCCAACGTTTGGATTACAGTGTTACGCTCCAAATATTATCATCTTTTGTTTGACCTCTGCCGCCTTATTATATTGTTTTATGAACATCGTTCCAATTTTTTGAACAACACACTTTCAGGTCCATTTGGAAATGGTAAGTAGGTACTCCGTCAAGAAGAACTGACTGCAACGACTTTCTTAAGCGCTTGAAATTACAACGCGCCGAAAAACTGAGGCAAAATGTATTACAATGTCCCGAAGGAAGTAAAAATTGTTGATCGTTCGTCAAAAATATTAGAAATCCTGCCTCATCCTGCATCCCAACGCTCATTTATAATGACATTCCAGCAGCTAGCTCTTTTGACAAAGCCAATCTGCTTGCGGCACACTTGACGGTCAGCTTAACACTTTCAGATTGTGCCTTGTCGTCGCCTACACTTGAGTGCGTCGAATCTTCAATGAAACGAATCCACTTTCGCTCTAGTGTTTTAGCAAGAGTACCTTAAGGTTTAAGCATTCACAAATATGCTAGCCCAGATGGTATATCTGCCCTGGTTGAGAAGCCGTTCGACTATTATCTTATTTGTTTAAATCAGTTCTTCTAGTCTCTTAAGAATTGCTGAGAAAACATTTGAGGCAGAATCAGGTGATTCACGGTTGGTCGTATTTGCTCGCGCAGCTATTTGCGCGTAAGTTTTTCCACTATCACTTGCGCGTTGTTATTTTTGACGTTGCTGTTATTGGTGATTTTAGCGGCCATCATGGCGTTTGCTATCTTTGCCTTATTTAAAGGCTTTGAGGTTGGACCGGTGTTTTGGTTTCACGTACTCGCTCGCAATGCGTTTTTAGAAGGCATCATTTTGGATTGATCACGTCATTTTTGCAACTACTTCGTGACTTCGCAGCCTCGATAGTTGGTTAGATGTTTACCGCTGCGGACTCTTTTGCGCCACTGCACTCTCGCGTCAGATGTTTTCCGGCGCATTTCACACTCCGAGGCTCCTTCTGGCAGTAGGCCTGAGTATGGCTGAATCCCTGACAACATGTACATTGGGGATCAGCCTCGAGTTTTTTCGCGGCGCTGCAATTTTGAACAATTGAGAACAAGTCCCAAAATTCGTCTGTGTAAAAACTCGAGTCTTCCAGGTCAAGCCGCGGATCAGACTCGGATTTAGTTTTCACGTTCGAGATTTTAAAACTTATTCGGTGTAATACTATCGACCAAAGCTACCGACTGTGCTTGGTTTTTGCTTCCGCACGATTTTCCCAGCGATCCGGTTGTTGGAGATCTCGTAATTCTTGAGCTTTTTTGAAGGGGTCTTGGTTTGTATTTGTATTGTGTTGTATAGTGCTTGTACAATTAATTGCCCACGAGTGGCGGAGAAAGGGTAGACGGACTACCCAGAGATAAGGCCGGCTGATTCGGAGGTCGCCCAGTATCCGGATGCTCCTATAGAGATTGGGCTTGGTCGATTATAGCACGAGTTGCTTAACACCTTAATCCGGCCCAGTGGATTTTTAGTCGCCTCTTACGAAAGGCATGTCTTACTTACTTACTTTAGGTGGCGCTACAGTCCGGGGTGGACCTGGGCCTCAGTCAACAAGCTTCTCCAGCCAGCTCGATCCCTGGCTAGCTGCCTCCAGTTTCGCACGCTAAGTTGGCTGAGGTCCTCTTCCACTTGCGGGCGCCACCTGAGTCTTGGCCTTGCTCTACTGCGCTGTCCCTCGGGAGAGGATTCGAAGACTTTTCGGACCGGAGCATTGGTGTCCATGCGCTCTACATGACCCAGCCATCTCAATCTTTGGATCTTCACTCTTCTGGCTAGGTCCATGTCGCTGTACAGTCCATACAGTTCGTCGTTGTATCTTCTCCTCCACTCACCGTCAATGCAGACGGGATCGAAGATCGCCCGAAGAATTTTTCTCTAGAAGCAACCAAGAACACCCTCATCCATTTTTGAAAATGTCCATGCCTCTGCGCCATAGAGCAGGACCGGGATTATTAAAGTCTTATAAAGGGTGAATTTTGTTGTCCGAGAGAGGGCTTTGCTACTCAATTGCGGTTGGCAATAACTCTTCGCTTGATCTCAGCACTGGTGTCGTTGTCTGTATTTATAGCGGAGCCTAGGTAGACAAAGTCCTTAACTACGAGTACCTCAAAGTTATATCTGTCGAGGGTGACGTTCTGTCCGAGACGTCGGTGTTGGCTGTCCTTTTTGCTTGACAGCATATACTTGGGCTTGCCCTCATTGACCGCTAAACCCATTTTCGCCGCTTCCGTCTCAATACTCGCGAAAGCGCCACTGACATCACGCTGTTTTCTCCCGATTATGTCAATATCGTCGGCGTATGCGAGTAGTTGGACGGACTTTTGAAAGATAGTGCCTCTTGTGTTTGCTCGTGAGTTTTGCACTATTCTTTCAAGTACGATTGAAAAAATCGCATGACAGCGCATCGCCTTGTCTAAATCCTTTCTGGACATCAAAGGTCTCGGTGAGATCTTTACCGACCTTGATGGAGCAGCGTGCATTCTCCATCGTCATCCTGCATAGACGGACGAGTTTGGCAGGGATGCCAAAACTAGACATTGCTCTATAGAGCTCGTCTCTATAGATGCTGTCATACGCGGCCTTAAAATCGATGATTAGGTGGTGGGTATCGATCTGAAGCTCATGCGCCTTCTCCAAGATCTGCCGTAGTGTGAATATCTGGTCGATGGTGGACTTTCCTGGCCTGAAGCCACACTGATATGGACCTATCAGGTTGTTGTCAAACGGCTTCAGGCGTTCACACAATACGGCGGATAAGATCTTATATGCGATGTTAAGGAGACTGATGCCTCTGTAGTTGGCGCAGTTCAGAGGGTCTCCTTTCTTGAGAACTGGACAAACAATGCTGAGGTTCCATTCATCGGGCATACTTTCGTCCAACCATATTTTACAGATGAGTTGGTGTATGCTCCATTGCTCCATTGAGTCATCGCCTGCCGCTTTGAAGAGCTCGGCAGTCAGGCCATCCGCTCCAGTAGCTTTGTTGAACTTAAGCTTCGATATGGCTATCTTCACTTCATCCAGGTTGGGTGGACGGAATTGTTGGTCATCATCGTCCAGGTTGAAAGGTTGATTTTGCCTGACAGCGGTATTTGGTCCGTCATCACCGTTATACAGTCTGCAGAAATGATCTTTCCAAATCCTCAGCATCGACTGCGATTCTACTACGATGTTCCCTTGTTCATCTCTACAGGCTTTGGTTCGGGGTTTATTTCCGCGGCGTGTTATTTGTACCTTTTGGTAAAAGTTCCGAACCTCATTCCTGGAGTAGCATCTCTCAATTTCCTCGATCGCGCGCTTCTCATGCTCTTTCTTTTTCCTCCTGAGAAGCCGGTGTTCGTCTGACCTCTTCCGCTCATAGAGCTCCTGAGCAGCTCTGGTCTTTCTAAGCAGCGCCGCGTTATATGCATCGTGCTTAGCTGCATGTGATTGCCGGCATTCATCATCGAATCAGGGGTTTCGTTGTGGTGGACGAGTGAAACCCAGCACATCAGAAGCGGCATCTCTGATTGCGTTTTGGCAGTGACCATTGATCAGGAGTTATCCAAGTCCCCTTGAGTATGTCGAGATATGCGGACCGCGTGCTAGCTACGACAATGTTTCGCCCCGCCGCAAAGCCTGATTAGCCTGAATCCGTTATCGGAGGTGGTCTTGTGCAGGCTATATTTTCCGATTGTTCCACCAAAGATACCCTCTTTTCCTAGCTTTGCATTTAAATCGGCGAGGACAATTTAAATGTCACAGCTAGGGCATGGCTCGTAGGTCTTGTTAAGGAGCTCATAGAAGGCATCCTTGGTGTCGTCATCATTCTCCTCTGTGGAGGCATGCGCGCATATGAGGCTAATGTTAGCGAACTTAGCCTTGATGCGGATAGCTACGAGGCGCTCGCTCACATGCCGGAAGCTGAGGACTTCTTGTCTTAGTCTGCCTCCGACAACAAATCCGCATCCAAATAAGCGCTGCTTTTGCCGTCGAAAGCAATTGCCGTAGTAGATGTCGCAGTTTTTCATCTTCTTTTTGTCCGGCCCATCCCATCGCATTTCTTGGATGGCGGTTATGTCTGCTTTGCAGCAGTCTAGGGCCTCCGCTAGTTGCTCGGCTGCACGTGGTCTATTAAGGCATCTAACATTCCACGTGCATATCCGATGCTCATTGTTCTTAAATCGTTTGTCAACAGTAGATCCGTCCATATCCGAGGCTTGTTGATGCTTCGTAACTTAATTTTTTTTTAAATGACCGGGCAGTTACCCCGGCGGCATAACCCCCAACCTGGAGGACCAGTTCCATTTTGAGTTCCCCTAGGACGAGGGATCGGTTACACCGAAGCCAGTAACCCGTGCCGGGATGTGAGCGCTGCCGTTGACCCTTGTAGGGCTCGTCCGCCACCATATCTTTTCCAAGACCCTGACTAAGTCCTGGAAATCCTTTCCGGCCTGAGCTCCAAATATGTCGGAGTAGCCCGGATAAGGTTTTGTTTTGTTTTTTCGACACTTATCCTGGTTAATGGCACA
The DNA here is from genome assembly GCA_928272305.1 of Volucella inflata. Lineage (NCBI taxonomy): Eukaryota > Metazoa > Arthropoda > Insecta > Diptera > Syrphidae > Volucella > Volucella inflata. The sequence goes on along the minus strand of OV743718.1, from coordinate 13,628,324 downwards.
GGAAACTCGCCATTTGCCCTCTTCACTTCGCAACCTCTAGTGAGATTCCCAGATAGCGCCACGGGGAGGCGTGAAGTAGGACTTATTAGCAGAGCTGCAAGATGTTCGGCTGCAGAGGCTCATTCTCGTCATTTAAGGAACCAGCACCTGTCGGAAGATGCTACTTCTACGAGGCCTTATACTAATCGTTGCCATCCTCGTGTATATTCTAGCCCCTAACCCAAAGGTTAGTGAATACATCAAAAGTCCAAAAAACTGCAAACAAACTTATTGTAGTTTCATGAGGCTTTAGTACCTCCTGACTGAAAAGTAACAAAAATGGTTTTTAAAACGTTCCCATACTACACAGCATTAATGCAGCATTGTCGTTTAAAGAGGTATCTGCATATCTTTGGTTCAATCTGGCCCTCTGTGCAGTTGGCTATTGCCTTTTCTTGAAAAACACTGTGCTTGCTGGTTGCCCTAACAGCAAAGGAACTTATTCTAGATTGGTATGCCAAGTTATCTTATACCAAATATCTACAGATTTCACTGAAAAGTATATTTTTTTTGTTAAATCAAATTGAATGTTTTAAAAGATAACTGTAATCCGTAGTTAGGCAAATACCACAAAATTCATTTAATCCCTCATTCACAACATATTTGCCATCGACCTTTCAATCGACGGACTATTGAATTAGTCATCTGCATATATGTATTCGTTTGACAGAGGATTTCATGTCATATCTTTATCAGGCACCAATTTTCAATTTGAGCACTGATTAGTCAGAATAATGCAATTCTCCAAATTGTATCTGAACACGAATAGCCCTCGCTCTGGTAACATTGAAACAAAATATATTCATTTATATCCAGGAAATAAATTTAATTAAAAAATAGGATTACGCAAAGAGGATTACTTTACTCTCTGTTAAATAAACAGATAACAAGTTTTTTTTTGTTTTTTTTCTGTTTTTTGACAATTTTCACTGAATTAGAACTAAATGAAATTATTGAAGCCTGTAATCCAGTGAATTAAACTCAAACAAAATGAACCAGAAGCCAACCCTATCGCAGTGTTAGAAACATGGAATATATTTGGTATGTTAATTCGCTGACCCAAATTGTAGGATTTTTTTTGGCAGACAAATGATTTCTGTGTTAAATTATTCATTCATGCAAGTACTCGTATATAAAGTATGGGTTCCGGATTAAATATAATAACGTGAAGTCTGTTTTTGGGGCTACGTCTTGTGGGAAGAGGACTTATTTAATCCTCACTTGATTTTGTTCTTCAGTTTCTTTACTTGTAAATTAAAGTGAATTGACTTTCAATTTTTGGGTCTTTGCTTTTATCAGGAAGCTGCGAAAATCATACCGGTCTACTGACATACTTTACTTTTATACCTGGGCCTCAGTCAAAAAGCATCTTCAGCCAGCTCGATCATTTGTTAGCTGTCTCCAGCTTCGCACGCTGACATGGGTGAGGTCCCTTTCCACTTACGTGCAAAATTGAGTCCCGTTCTTCCTATACAGCGCTATCCTTCGGGGGCGGACTCGAAAAATTAACAGAAATGCTATTTCCAAATCCGAAGCATGGAGGGCGCTCCTGCTAGGATGATTCCTTGTTCGTCTCTACAGGTTTCAGTTCGGGGTATGTATCCTTGGTAGGCTTCGTAATCTTTTGCTAAAACCGCTGAATCTTATTCCTTCTTCTAAGAAGCCAGTGTTCGCCTCTCCTCTTCTGCTCATAGAGCTCGTGAGCAGCACTAGTCTTTCTAGGCAACGCCAATTTGCTAGCGTCTTGCTTAGCCGCATGTGCTTGCCGGTATTATTAATCAAACCAGCACATTAGAGGCGACATCTCTAAAGGCTTTTTGGCAGTGAAACCACTGGTCTTCGATTCTTGATGATGGCGGCTAAGGAAGTCCTAAGAGATTCAGAGAGACTCGATCGGAGTTCTCCAAGTTCGCTTGTGGGAATTGGGATGGGAGAATAGCTTGCTAGCTACGACAATGTTTCGTCCAGCTACAAAGTCGATTAGCCTGAGTTCGTTATCGGAGAAGGTTCTACCAAAGCTGCCCTCTCTTCCTTGCTTTGCATTAAAATCATCCTCGGTGATCATAGTTAGGGCATTGCTCGTAGGAGTTATTCAAGAGCTCATAGAAGGTATTGCTGGTGTCGTCATCTTGATGCGCTCGTTCACCTTCCGAAAACTGAAGACTTCTTGCTAGGTCTGCCTCCAACAACAAATCCACATCCAAATAGGCGCTTCATTACTCGTCGATAAGGTTCTGCCCACCCAATAGAAGAACAAACCTTAGGTCGACGGTTGGGTCGATATGCTTAGCAACCTGGCCAAATCTGGCCAAAGCAGATAACATCTCAGCGACACCATAGGTGTCATCACTGGACAATGTCTTCTAGGCAAACATGCAAGAAAGCTTTGTTGCATGGATGAGGAGGAGGAGGAGAAGGAGACAATCCCCGAGCCAACAGATGGTGTGGAGGATGGCTGTCAATTACTGTCGTCTTTTGAATTCAGTGAGATTGATCTTTTTGACAGATGTCACACAATCTTTGGCAATTTTATTCATGGAGTCGTTTACTGCACAGGAATGCATTTTTGATATTCAATTTCATTATGAAAATGGACGATCTGTAAAAGTACCATTTCATAAAATTCGTGAATTTTTCAATCAACATAACCGTTCTACTGAGTCCAGAATTCGTGCAATGATGAAGCTTTTAAAGAAACCGGTTCGGTATCGGATCAAGCTCAATGTCAGCATGCTCGCCCATCAAAATATCACCACTATGAACGAAAGTATTCAAAACCAGCCAGGCACCTCAATTCGTCGCCGAAATCAACAATTGGGCCTCACTTATGACATTTTACGGTGAATTTCAAAAGCTGAAGCCTACGAGTAGAAAAATCCAAATTACATAACAACTGGAGCCTTTGGAATACCGACGATTTCGCCGATTTGTTAACTGGATTTTGGACCGGACAACCCATACGAGATTCACGAACAATTAATGCATCTCAAAAAAGTCACAACTTGGTGCGCTTTATAGGAGCTCCAATTCTTCATATGTCTTCAAAAATAATTTTGGTCAGAATGTTACGGTGAGCTGTACATATTTGTTATAGACATTTGGTTTAAGCAGAATGGCGCCACACAGCGAACGATAAATTTCACGAAATGGACATCTTAGCTGGCCGTCTCGTCCTTGCGATTTGACGCCATTCGATTATTTTTTCTGGAGACATGTAAAGTCGCGTGTCACGCTGATGATTCAGAAATAATTGAGCACTTCGAAGCCAAAATTTGACGAGTAATTAGCGGAAAACAGCGAAGGTTGTGTGGAAATTGAACCCGGAGATTATGTCATGTTCGAGCCAGCCACATGCCCGTAATCCCCTTTAAACCATAATAACATTAAATTATCTCTCAAATAAGGTCACTTTCTTGATTATTAGGAACAATTTTCTGTGTTTTTTCTCCGCCTTTATAAGAAGCACCCTTTATATCTGAAAGACAGGGTACTTATCCTGCGGCCCGAGACTAGCGCATGAAATATATACTTTACACATAATTTTGAAGGTACGAGGGCGGGTCAATAAGTCCGTGACTTTTTGAATTTCTGACCTCTTTACTGAAACAGCAACACTGCTCCTGTCAACAGGCATCTGTCAGTTGACTCCTGTCAAAATTTAAACTTGCTGCGTCAGTTAGTTTGTGTTTGACAGCTATTTTTATCAGACTACTCACTAATTTGAGGAGAAAATGGAAAAAAGTGAATTTCGTGTGCTTATTAAGCATTATTTCTTGCGAAAAAAAACCATTACCGAGACCAAGGCTAAGCTTGATAAATACTATGGGGACTCTGCACCATCGATTTCAATCGTAAAAAAGTGGTTTACTGAATTTCGTTGTGGCCGTACAAGCACTGAAGATGCCGAACGTCCTGGACGCCCAGTTGAGGTCTCTACACCCGAAACAATCGAAAAAATTCACGATATGGTGTTGGCTGACCGAAGATTGAAAGTGCGAGAGATTGTGGAAGCCGTAGGGATCTCGCATGGCTCAGTGGTTTCAATTTTGAATGATCACTTGGGCATGAGAAAGCTTTCCGCAAGATGGGTGCCGCGTTTGCTCACAGTCGACCACAAACGCAATCGTGTAACAACTTCACAGGAAGGTTTGGCGTTGTTTAATCGCAATATGGAGGAGTTTTTGCGCCGTTTTGTAACCGTGGACGAAACATGAATCCATCACAACACACCAGAGAACAAACAACAGTCAAAACAGTGGGTTTCTAAGGGTGAATCGGCGCCAAAGAAGGCCAAGGTGGGTTTGTCAGCCAATAAAGTTATGGCGACTGTTTTTTGGGATGCACGCGGGATAATCCACATTGACTACCTTCAAAAGGGAAGAACAATCAATGGGGAATATTATGCCAACTTATTGGACCGATTCAATGACGATTTGAAAAAAAACGACCTCATTTGGCCAAGAAAAAAGTTCTTTTCCACCAAGACAATGCAAGGGTGCTCACATGTGCAGTTGCCATGGCAAAAATCCATGAATTGGGCTATGAATTGCTCCCTCATCCACCCTATTCCCAGATTTGGCTCCGAGCGACTACTTCTTGTTCCCAAACCTGAAGAAATGGCTTGGTGGAAAAAGATTTGACTCCAATGATGAAGTCATCTCGCAAACAAAGGCCTATTTGCCTTTGACCTCGACAAATCATTTTTTTTTGGAAGGGATAAAAAAATTGGAGAAGCGTTGGACAAAGTGTATAGAGCTCAAGGGAGACTACGTTGAAAAATAAAATTATTTTTTTATCAAAAAATCTGTGTTTTAATCCAAAAGTCACGGACTTATTGACCCGCCCTCGTATTTTGAAATTTCTAGGGCATTTGTTTAATTTTTCTTAAACATTCTGATGTCCTGTACGAGCTTGTGTCGGGCGGGGAACATCATTGAAGTTTGTCTTTTGTTTGTTTTTTGTTCTTGCATTTTTTATTTTTTTTTTGTTCTTTCAGGCTGCATAAAATTTTGTTTGGTAAGGTATAAAAATCTGCGGATGGCTTGGAAAAATTAAGTGGCCGTTACCACAAGCCGCTACATAACTGTAACTGGTCCCGCTTGTTGATTTGATTCTTTGTTTCTTTTATTTTCTAAATGATTCACACTTTTGTTTTTTTTTTATTACTATTTTCCTTTGACTTGATTCAAACTTAGCCACCCGCACACAAAATTGGTGGTAATGAAGGTTAATATGGTACGAAATAAAAAGAGAGAAGGAAGCGAGCGTTTGAGCTTAAATACTCCTTTCATGTACTAAAATTTTGACAATTGGTATAATCTGAGACTGTGCTCGCAGATCGGCTATTCTACCTATTATCGGCAACATGTTCCTTGTGGATTGAGTTTCGTTTGCAAAGTCGTTAAATGATTTTGGTAAAAGCGATGCTGGTTTGTGTTTTTTTTTTTGTAAGAATTGGTAAACCACATTTCAATGAACCACGCCACAAGTTATCCAATTCATACACATATGGTGCCTTAAATGGTAATAACATCTCTTTTATTAAACAGTACCGTCCGTAAAGTTTTTCTAGTTTTGTTTATTATTTCTTTACTCTGATAAAGTAACCATTGCTGTTAATAAATGTTACTAAATGAATTTGTTTGTTTGTTTTTTTGTTTTTATAGGTACATAAAAATTGAAACTAATTTGAATAGATTGGCATCCTCGACTTCCTACCACGAAATTCTGACAAAGGATTCACAATGCAATGTGAGGTAAATTCAAAACATTCCCATGTCAACAAAGTTTCGTCCGTTTTTTTTTTTGTTTTCATAAATTCAATTCCGCACTTTTCAGTCACGTCGGACAATTCGCCAAGTTTGATAGTGAAAATATTGAAAAAATGTAAAACAATGGTTTTTTGAGCTGAAATAACTCATATTGATTTAATCGAGTTGTTGACACAGTTTTGGTGAATTTTATTAAATTAAAAACAATTAACTCTGTTGCAAATGACCGTATGTGAATAGGTATTTCAGACTTTAAGAGTTTGGTTATGGCCACGGCTAAGGAAAATAATGTTGCATTTTGGCATTTCTTTTTCTGAAATTTCCAGACTTAAGCAAAATAATCACTGAATAACAACTTCATCCCATAATGTCGTTCATTTAGACAATGCTCCTTTGAAGTGCCTGCATTTGACACCTTCAAGTGGATAATGGTAGAATAATTAATTCGTTCTGCAGTAAAGTCTTCTCATGAATAATTCACTTCTTGTTCGTGAGATCTAATGTAGAGAACAATGTTCTTTCAGTATCCATTTGCACTATGAATTATTCAATATCGATAAATTCCATATGACTTCAAAGGAGGAAAATGTTTTCATTGCCATACAGCAGAGCGTGGCAGAAAATTGTGGAAGAAATGCTTCCTTAAAAATTAAAATTTTTTAACATAGCATTGGAGATTTGGGGGAATTTAAATTCGCTCATCCTATCATTTTCAAGTAGCAAAAATTCAGAATTCGTAATTCAGGGAACTTACACGTGTATCTAAAGGGTGACCCGATAGCATTGATACTTTTTCCAATTGATATGTTTTAGCAGCTGTCAATGACCAATGACATCGAGGTGTCAAAATTTCAGTAAGGTTTGTCATCTCATCATGCCTCGTTTACCGCTTGCGGAACGTGAGGAAACTATTAAAAGATATTATCAGAATTCGGGCTCCAAAGGAAATACGCAACGTGAAATTCGTCGTGAGGCCGGTCATCATCATCATGGCTTCAGAGTGCAGGCAATTCAGCTCACCATGGATAAGTTTGAACGTAAGTACACTCTTTTGGATCTTAAACTACTAACCAGACAGAGATTGGTGCGAAATGAAGAAAACATAGTCGGCCTCGCTGCCAGTATCGAAGAAGACTCAGAAAGGTCAATGCCGATTCGACGCCGATCAGCTTAATTGGGCATCGTCAGAGAGTCAACCCGGCTTGTTTTGCGGTTGGATTTGGGCCCACGTCCATATAAGATTGTGCTGACGTAAGAATTGAAGCCGTACTGCCATAGACAACGCCTTGAGTTCACTAATTGGACGCTTGAAAAGTTGGCAGAAGATCCGGATTTTGGGTAAAAAAAATCATCTTCTCGGATGAAGCTCTTTTTTGACTCAGCGGCTATTGCCTTTATTGGACCGAACACAATTCACAAGTGTCCGGTTAGGTATCAATGTATCCACAAAAATTGACAGTTTGGTGCGGTTTATGGCATGGCAGCATCATCGGACCTTATTTCTTTTGAAATCAGAAATCAGAAGCTTTTATCGTCAGAGCTCGGTTGTTGTGGTTCCAACAAGACGAAGCTTCATTCCATTCAAGGGACGCAACTCTCGAAGATGTGAAGGCGAAATTTTGCGAGTGGGTCATCTCACGGCGAGCTTATATCAATTGGCTGCCGCGATCATGCGACTTGACACCGCTCGATTATTTTCTCGAGGGGTTACGTCAAGTTCTGAGTCTACGCTAGCAAGCCAACCACTGGTCGAGCTAGAGGCCCATATTCGACACGCTATAGCCGAAATAACGCCGCATATACTGGACCGAGTCATCGAAAATTGGATCGAACGCTTGAAGTTCTGCCAGCGAAATCGAGGTGGCCATTTAAGTAATGGAATTTTAGCTTTAGCTTTAAAATGAAGCCATAGTCAATTTTATATCTCACACAGTTGTTGTTTTTTTTATTTTAAATTTGGCTTCCCATCTTTCTTACGTGGTCACCCTATATGTGGTTTTCTGGTTATGACATTGTGTCAAATGCATAAAGAGACATAAAAGTGAAGGCACAGTAAGCTTGAGAGTAAGGTTTTTTTTGTATAATTAGCCAGCGCTCAAGGGGTTATTAGTACCCTTAAAATGATTGCACATAGCGCTGGCGACGGAAAGTTAGGGAGGAAAGAAAGAGAGGTACCGATGTATGTTGGTTTTGAATGTTTGGATGTTACAATGACTACGAAATAAAGAGCGTGGCAGAGCATTCCATGAGCGAGTTAATCGGTTTAGGAAAGAATGACGATATTTCAAGGTACGTCTGGAGGTGGGCTTGAGGCTGTACTGAAGAGCATTCATATCGAAAAGGGTGTTACGGTTTGAAGTTTAAAGGGGCGGAATGCTACTGGCAATTTCTGAGGAGCACTGGTGGTGGAGATAGCGATAGAACAGGTTGAGACAGGAGACATTACGTCGGTGGTCGGTGGTGTCAATCGACTGCGTTATATTGGCATCACCTATAAATTTTATTGCACAGTTTCGGATCACATCTAGCAAGTGCAAAGAAATGAGAATTGTACTCCATTTTAGGGCGGATAAAAGCCTTATATATTGAAGCCTGATCAGAAGGGGTGAAATATTGCTAACATCGCTTGAGGAAACCTAGACAACGTCAGCTGTCATTGACACACATACCTAGAATGGAAAGTTTTTCGGTTTCAACGATGCAAGTGCCATTCATGGATAATGGCTGGGTAATTGAATTTCGCTTAAGCGACAGCAGACAGCATTGTATTTTGGAAGCATTAAGCATTCCACTCTTTTGATAGTTCCCCAATTGGTTTTGCTGCTAATATCGGAATTAAATGAACTTAACATACGCTGCCGCTCCCATTCTACACCCGAAGAGCAGGGACGGGGGTCCGGGAACGAATATGTATAGCAGAGAGAACTGTCGTCAGCAAAGGAGCAAATTGGATTAGAAGTAGCAGACAAGAGATCATTGATGAAAATTAAAAAGAGTGTCGGAGACAGAACGGAGCCCTGCGGCACACCAACATTTATTTTGTAGACATCCGACTTGAAATCATCCAAGACAACTTGAATCGAACGTCCCGAAAGGTTATTTCTAATTCATTGAAGATGAAAGACGTCGATCCCAAATGCACTCATTTTCGACAAAGGAGCCTGATGCCATACTCTGTCAAATGCCTTAGAAATATCAAGTGCAACTTTCTTGCTTTCGCCTGATTGATGTAAACTGGTTCAACTTTTCGGTGAGACATGCCATCAAATCACCAGTGGACCTGAGGTATGAAAGGCAATTAAAGTGCTGAATGAATTGAGCGTTGTCTGAGTCCACAATGTGATCACAGGAAAAAAAATCGCTGATGAACTCGTTAGACAAAGTCCAGAGGGAAGTATCTTCAAACCTGCGTAAGGACTGCCTGCTTCCTTGGTTTCCGTTGAGTGTTGGGTTTCAGATGATCATAATCTCAAACAGCATAACACTTTTTATGTTGTCAGAAAATTATTCGACACATTTTTAAAAGATCAGCTGTCCTTTATTAGGAAAAAAGCTGATTTTTTACTGCGGAATTCTTACTAGGGACTAATCTTAAGGTGGGAGAGGTAAAAACACATGATGGGGTACCCCAATAAGTTGCAACCTTACGGCCGGTACTCCAAATAGGTGTTGGTTGGCAATTATGAGATAACTGTCGGTATCATTTTTATTAAGTAGTCTTTGTAATTTTATTTGGATGACATACACGCTTCAACAATTAATAATAATTCAATTTGAAAATTAGCGCACTTGCACCCGCCATAGTCGGGCTTTTGAGACAGCTTTTGTATTGCTTACTGCTTTCGGCCAACATTTTCTTTGCGGTATTGGATCCGTTTGGGAGACTGATGAAAAAATGAAGGTTTATCCAAATTTTACGCAAGGACTTACAATACCCACATTGTTCAGGAGTTCAAGCCGATGGCCGTCGTTTGTGTCGAAATATCGGTGGATGGGCCCAAAAGCAACTTGCATTGGTTTCGCTGTTTTATCGAAAATGTGTGCCCAGCAATGGGACACATTTTTGGCTCAATGTCGCATTTGAAGCAAAGATAATGAACATTAGATTATCACAGTATGGCGCGGTCCGTGTAATGAACGGACCATATATTTTCAAAAATGAAAAATAAAGCTAAATTTTCACGACTGAATGGCATGAATGTGGACGAGACATGATCCCAGAAGAATATGGTTGCACGCCAAACAGCAAACGAAACAGTCAATTTAGTGAAGGAAACACTAACTGAAACTCTAGGTCAGTGGAAGGAAAGAGTTACTGCCATTGGGTACCCTGGCGTCGAGCCCGATCATTCTCTTTTTGACATAGGAAAGTGGTGCGTAGTGTTGATGACAGACTAAGCCGTAATCAGCTGCAAAGCTACGACATTATTTTTCGAGTGGAGTGTGCATTGTTGGGGAGGAAAAAATGCTGATGGAAGCAATTCGAATACCAGCATTATACGAGTAGTTGGATAGACTTAAGGGAATCTATTACCCACACTTTTTCAAAACCTGCCTAAAGGTCGCAAATTGGGAAAGCCGTGAATTGGCAACATACGCTGCGCTTGTCATAAAAAAATTTTCGTTTACCACTTGAAATCCCTGAAGACAAGATCGTTCGGATTGTGGTAGGAAACATCCCGGAGATTAGCCTAAAAAACTCTTTCACTTTCGCCATGTCGAAATCTGTGAAAAATTTGTAAGTCTTCGATTCAAGAGACTTCTAGCCAAAATTGAAATTTGCCAATTTCTCCAAAATTAAACGACAAGGCACTTGTGGGTTTCGCGTCTACACGCGTATCGACAGACGCTATTTCGAATGCGTCCAGATTGAGCACCTGAAGGTCAAATGCCTACGAAAGACTATAAAACCAATGCAATTGAATAATCCATAAATTTCATTGCAAAGGGCTTAAGGTCGAAATTTCGCCAAAAATCAGGACATGATGAGAGTACCTATTGGGATAGAAACGGGCTGATACCCAAACGAATACAAATACCATTGTCGTTCCGAATAGGAGCGGCACCTCTGATGGATTTTCGGCAGAACCGCTACCTATCTTCGACACTTAATATTAACGACAGTGGACCTCTTAAGAGATTATTTAAGGTTTTCCGGACAATTTTTTTGTTATCTCCTGTGGTTGAAGCCGTCTGACGTCTTCGTGACCATATCTTGGCTACCACAAGGCAATGATCCTCGGAACGTTCGGGCATCCATAATACTGGAGGAGTGTCTTGCTTCGACGGCAATGTGGTCAATTTGGTTGAAGGTTGATTGATGAGGAGTTTCCAAAATCCCCTTGTAAATATCGAGATGTGTACAGCTATGATAATGTTTCGTCCCGTCGAAAACTCGATTAGCCTGAATTCCTTAAGGAAGGCAATACCTTCCGACAGTACTATGAAATATGCCATCTGTTTCTAAAATAGCTATAGCCTTGCTCGTAAGTCTTGTTTAAGAGATCATAGAAGCCATCTTTGGTGTCGTCATCTTTCTCCTATGTGGGTTGTGCGCGCGTGTTTTCAAATTTAGCCTTAATACGGATTGTTACAAGAGCTCGCTCACATGCCGGAAACCTAAGACATTTGCTTAGTCTGCCTGCATCAAAATCGCATTCAAATTGGCACTGCTTTTGACGCCGATAAGAATCGCCTCAGTAGATGTATTTCCTCCTTCTCTTCCTGTCCAGTTCATCCCATCGCATTTTTTTTGATGGCAGTAATGTCTGCTTTGAACAATTCTAGAGCCTCCGCTACTTATTCGACTGCAAGTGGCCTGTTAAGGGACCTAAGATTCCACGTGCATATCTGAAGTACCTCCAACCAGTTTCACTGCGTATAGTCGGGTTAATACCTCTCAGCGTCTTTTCTATTTCTATAGGGAAGACGACCAGTCATCACTCTTCTAATATTATAGAGTAAGTACAAGACCCAAGACGAGCAGGGAACTAACGAATCACCGCATTTGAATTATTGCTAAGCTGCGAATCGGCTGTGGCTCATTGTGACTGGAAAAATCCGTGAATTACGCGCTATAAATTAAATTTTGTAAATTTTCCACTGGACATTCCTTATCCATCATTAAACATTTTATCAGTCCATTATCTGTACTAAATTTGGATGCTACCTAGAACTACCTATGCCGGCTTAATGCAAACCAAATTCTCCTTCATATTTGTCATCAATTACCTACGTCGTTCTTTTGAAAGAATTTTTAAGCAGATCGGTGTTGAAAAGCTCCTCGTAGATACCTAGTCTGATATACTTTGTTTCCACTTCATTTACCTGCTTTGAAACAAATTTCCGTACATTACCACTTGAATTATGGAGCGCAATAAATAATGCCGCACATCGATTTCATTGCACGGCCAATCTACTTACCCCAAAGCCCTTTTTAATAAAAGATTTATTGGTAATCATTGAGAGTAACAATGCTGTTGTATTGGTCATTTAGAGTGATGCGTATAAAGTGCGCAATCTAAAGCAATGGAATCACCATCTCCCGGTGGTGCAATAAACGTAAGTTATCGATAGCAGTTTCTGTCGCAGATTCTTTTAACCCAAATAACTGACGAAATCCTTTTAAAATTCTTTTTCATTTTACCTTGAACTATAGGCATATAGTAGATCTTGCACCATCGTTTCACTTAGTATAAATGATGAGGTGTAAAGTTTAACAAATTCTATTAACTGTGACAAGGGTAAGTAATTATTCAAAACAACTTCAGATACTTTAAGTGCACTTAGGCTAATTAAAGAGTAATAGAGTGGATGGGCAGTCAAACTTAAGCAAGCCCCTCAAAGTCCTAGTTCATGCCATTGCCTGCAGGTAGAGGTGCTTCTCAACAAAATAATAATCATCAGGCACATCCTTTAATCAAAATTCAATTAGAAATCCGTTTAAATGTGTGGCATGAGAAGTCATGAATTATGCAAACATTATACCACAAAACAACAGCCAGACATTGAAGTAATTTCGTCGACTTTACTTGTCTAATTACAAAGTAAAGATGACACCGGAAAAGGTGGAACATAGGGACGGAGAGGGTTAACGGAAGTCTGTAAGTTTAATCGAAAGAACTTTATCAAAGATACTCAGATGGTACGGAGAGTTTGTGGTGTTGTCCTTGGTTTTATGCTCAAGTTAGACTTTAAATTCTCTTAAATGTATTAAATATTACCCAACGGTCTTGGGCCAATGATTTTAAAAGATGAGTGCTTTCCCCCTTATGCTATTGAAAAATCAGGCATCAACTCAAATAAGGTTGTACCAATATCATACCCTCATCGATATTGCAATTTTTGTTGCGTATACGACCCGAGGAACGTTTTTGTTTAGAAAAGTATCTATCGACTAAAATATCATTCCCACGTGTACAAATCAACTTTGTTCATTTAAATTACATCCACTTGTGAATTACAAACCACCTGTTTAACCCTTGAAGCTTGAGATCAATTTTTTATATGAAGAAGTCGGTAGGAGGCAGAATTAAAATTTGTTATTTAACAACATGTTATGGGGTGTTATGACAGTGATGACAGTAGGCGTAAGCAATAATTTAACATTTTCATTAAATTGTGGTATTTAGATAAATTGTTATTCGGGTTTCATCATCATTAATTAAGTTTACACAAAGATTTAATTACTTCGCGTTTGAATAATTCAGTTTCTATAATTGTGGAAACATACACGCGTATTTTAAAGTAAGAATTCTTAAAATTGAGTTTTTGGTGCTAGAGAAAGGTTATGGAGGGCATTCTGCTACTAAGATTTCAGATACTTGATACTATGCCTTATTTAAATTAAAAAATTCAAATACATGTCTTGACCTTCTTTCCTTAGAAGGAGATGTTCCATATGAAAATATCATCAGGTATTGAACAGCATGGCAACGATTAGTATAAGGCCTCGTAGAAGTAGCATCTTCCGACAGGTGCTGGTTCTTTAAATAACGCGAATGAGCCTCTCTGCAGTTGAACATCTTTCAGCTCTAACAAGCCCTACTTCACGCCTCCCCGTGGCGCCATCTGGGAATCTCACTGGAGACTGCGATGTGAAGGCGACAAATGGCAAGTTTCCTGCGCCATAAGTCAGGATTATTGTCGGAAAAACAAAACAAGACCTTATCCAGCCTACTCCGACATATTTGTAGCTCAGGCCGGAAAGGATTTCCAGGACTTAGTCAGGGTCTTGGAAAAGAGATGGTGGCGGACGAGCCCTATATGGGCCAACGGCGGCGCTCACACCCCGAAAAGGGTTACTGGCTTCGGTGTAACCGACCCCTCGACCTAGGGGCATTAAAAATGGAACTGATCCTCCAGGCTGGAGGTTGTGCCGCCGGGGTAACTGCCCGGCCATTTAAAAAAAAATAAAGTTACGAAGCATCAACAAGCCTCGGATATGGACGGATCTACTGTTGACAACCCACGCAAACGATTTAAGGACAATGAGCTTCGGATATGCACGTGGAATGTTAGATCCCTTAATAGACCACGTGCAGCCGAGCAACTAGCGGATGCCCTAGACTGCTGCAAAGCAGACATAACCGCCATCCAAGAAATGCGATGGGATGGGCCGGACAAAAAGAAGATGAAAAACTGCGACATCTACTACGGCAATTGCTATCGACGGCAAAAGCAGCGCTTATTTGGATGCGGATTTGTTGTCGGAGGCAGACTAAGACGAGAAGTCCTCAGCTTCAGGCATGTGAGCGAGCGCCTCGTAGCAATCCGCATCAAGGCTAAATTCGCCAACATTAGCCTTATGTGCGCGCATGTCCCCACAGAGGAGAAAGATGACGACACCAAGGATGCCTTCTACGAGCTCCTTAACAAAACCTACGAGCAATGCCCTAGCTATGACATTAAATTTGCCTCGCTGATTTTAATGCAAAGCTAGGAAGAGAGGGTATCTTTGGTGGAACAATCGGAAAATATAGCCTGCACAACATTGTCCTAGCTAGCACGCGGTTCCCACATCCCGATATTCACAAGGAGACTTGGAAGACTTCTGATCAACCAACCTTCAACCAGATTGATCACATTGCGATCGAAGCAAGATACTCCTCCAGTATAATGGATGACCGAACGTTCTGAGGAGCCAACACCGACTCGGACCATAACCTTTTTGTAGCCAAGGTACGGTTGCGGATATCCCAAACTACGCCAAGACAAACTAATGCTGTGAGAAAATTCGACGTCAGACGGCTACAATCGCAAGAGATTGCCAAGTCCTTTTCCGATCGAGTGTCTCTTAATCCCTTAAGAGGTCCAATGCCGCTAGCATCAAGCATCGAAGACCATTGGAAACACTGCCAAAACGCCATCAGAGATGCCGCTTCTGAGGTGCTTGGTTTCACCCAACTACCAGAACGAAACCCCTGGCTCGTAGATGAATGACGGCAAGCACATGCAGCTAAGCAAGATGCACATAAAGCGGCACTGCTAAGAAGGACCAGAGCTGCTCATGAGCTCTTTGAGCTCTATGAGCGGAGAGAAGAACACCGGCTTCTCAGGAGGAAGAAGAAAGAGCATGAGAAGCGCGCGATCGAGGAAATTGAGAGATAAGGTAAAAATAACATGCCACGGAAACAAACCCCAAGCCCCGAACCGAAGCCTGTAGAGATGAACAAGGGAATATCGTAGTAGATTCGCAGTCGAGGCTGAGGATTTGACGGCGATGACGGACCAAATACCGCTGTCTGGCAGAATCAACCGAATTAACCCTTTAACTTGGACGATGATGACCAACAAATCCGTCTATCCGACCTGGATGAAATTAAGATAGCTATATCGAAGTTTAAGTCCAACAAAGCTGATGGAGCGGACGGCCTGACTGCCGAGCTCTTCAAAGCGGCAGGCGATGTCTTGGTAAGGAGCATATACCACCTCATGGAACCTGAGCATTGTTTGTCCGATCCTCAAGAAAGGAGATCCTATGAACTGCGTCAACTACAGGGCCACCTGTGTATCTAACATTGCACACAAGATCTTATCTGCAATATTGTGTGAACGCCTAAGCCAGTTTGCCAACAACCTGATAGGTCCATATCAGTGTGGCTTTAGGCCAGGAAAGTCCATACACACCACCTTTTCATCGAGTGGAGGAGGAGATACAACAATGAACTCTGCGGACTGTACAGCGACATCAATTTAAGTGGAAGAGTGAAGATCCAAAGACTGATATGGCTGGGTCATGTAGAGCGTATGGACACCAATGCTACTGTCCGAAAAGTCTTCAAATCCGCTCCCGAGGGACAGTGCAGTAGAGGAAGGCCAAGAGTCTGCGAGAAGGCAGAGACAGGAGTTTCCTTGGTAGTGACCGACGGTCACTTTAGTAGAAGCGCGTTACGTCAAGAGCCAGATAGACGGTCTGCAACCCTCTGAGTGCAATAAGCCCCTGAAGATTTGAAATTACTAACGCCCTATTCCTATCTTGTGCAAAAGATAAATAAACAAAAATCATTGTAATAGAAAGATAATATTTGTAAAGACTGGACCCCCATTTGCGTGGTCCGCACTTACGAAATCTAAGACAAAAAGATTCACCGGGATGTCGTTGGTTAGTTGGCATTGGGTAGCACTTAGAGGTGGAACTCCTTCCAATAGGCTCGTCATATGAGTAGTTCCGTGTTCCGCCCTCACGATACCACATCCGATCATTATTAGAAACAGATAATTATTATTATCAAATTATTTTTTTCCTTTAATCATCTTTTGGGAAGAGCTGCTGTTGCATTGGAACTGAATGCAACCCCAACGATTGATCGTAAAGGAAATATTAGCGCGGACCAAAGAGAAATCCCAATCTTGCGGAAATTTTCCTCTCACTGACTTATAATCAATCTCATACTGTGGTGTTTTAATCAAATTTCAGATGTGAATTACTCGTACAATAAGTTCTGAGTCTTCCTTACTTTTCAAAACTCAAAAACCTCCTACTAACCATTTCATTCCCAGGTTACGTTGACTCTTTGAATGTGCAAAAATAATTTATAATAATTTACATTATCCTCGGTATTCACAGTTAAGCTTTATATCTGTTCCTTGCAGTATTCGCACTTCATCAGCAGGACGAATGGATTGAGTGAATGTAAATTGGAAGATAAATTGATGCTTATTGTGGCAACAGCTTGTCACTACACTGACTTTATCCTGACCAGTGCTCCAGTTCCTTGCCACATCATTTTAATTTTACCTGCTCAGGGTATGAACAATGTGCATGAAGGACTGCCAAAGAGGGGATAAAGCAACCAGAAGGTAGGATGTTGGTGGTGTGCAAAACAAAAAGGAATTGCGGCACCACCTGCCTGGCAACGAAATTGATGGATTAAACTCATTTATTCCGATGTGATGTAACATAGTTAAGAAATAAACTGAAGAGATGTGTGGATAAAGGGGATCGAACGAATACGTTTAACAATTTTGAAAGCAGATACGTATTCCGAAAAATCATTTTCTGCATTAAACTGTTTAAACTACAATTTTAGAAGAAGTAGGAACCCCCAAAAATAAAATAAAAAAGACAACTTTGGTTGTATCTATTTTCCGAAACTTTACTCGAAACAGGACATGCATATATCTCCACTCATATTCACCACAAAATTACCCTACGCTCGTTGGAATCCACATTTTTCAAAAAATGAAAATCTCTTCAAGCATCAACAAAAATCCAAAGTCAGTGAACCAAAAGAGGACGGCGGCGTTGTATTTCGATTGAACGCGAATTTCAACCACATCGTCCACCAAGCATCACCATTGCCATTTCGTAAAAAGTCAATGTTGCGTTGGTTAATCAGGTTACAAAAGCGGAACTGTTCGAGCATATCTGGAACATTTATTGCCTTTGGTAGGAAAAAAGAAAATATATTGTTTTTGGAGAAGAGATTTATGAATTTAAATAGAATGGGTAGTTCAGGAATTTTCCACGCAAAATAAAGTTGTCACAAAATTAAACATTTTAAACGTCGGGCATACGACTTAAGTTTTGACAAATGGCAACACTAGGGTTGATATGTCAAATCTGACACTGTCATCGTAAGTTTGACATTTTTAAAACTAATCGTACCCAGTTTGGTTTGTCATACGAGTGCTACGAGTATTTGTGTTGTGTAAAGATACTTGAAACATTCATCTTGATCAACAAAAAAAATGGATTTAAATTGTAAGTATTTTCGTGCAATGATTTTTTATGTCTTTCGACGCACCTAGACTAAACGATCAATAGTATGCCGATCAACTCACTTCGACTTAATGAAGAACCTTCTAGAGCCACGGTGTTTCGATGGCAGTTCGCTACAGGACAAACTTCGTGAAGGTTGTCCAAAATCGGTTGTTATGCCAGAAAAAATCTGTAGTGTGCGTGAAATGATATTGTTAGATCGTCATGTGACATTTCGTGAGATTGAGGCATACTTGGATATTAGCTCCACTTGCATACATTCAATATTGCATGAGCATTTGTCCGTCAAAAAGATTTGTTCGCGTTGGATACCGCAGAATTGGACAATCGCTCAAACAAAGGCTCGTGTTAAATGGTGTTGAGAAGTGTTGGAAAAATTCAATCGCGGTGGTTCAAAGGATGTCTATAAGATCGTGACAGGCGACGAATCATGGATCTATGCATATGAATTCGAAACTCATCAACAATTGACTATTTTGGCCTTTTAAGGCGAGCCAAACACAATACAGTTTGTTCGCGCACGCAGCATTTCGAAGCAAAAATTCGCCAGTTTTTTTCTAAATAATTGGACATGTCGCCCCTTCACTATAGCAATGTAGAATGGTTAATTCTGAATGGGACACTATCATTTGTTTGCCCGAATTGTAAGGAAAACTAAGGGAGACCACCACGGCAATGCAAGCTCTCACACATTGGCTTAAACAAATGAATTTTTGAGTATTTAAAAAATTGAACTGGTGGGTCGTCCATTGTAAAATCCAAATCAAAAGCGGATCAAAACAACAAAAGAGAGGTCAAAGTTTTTTGATGCCTTAAGAAGGGGTTGATGCGTTCAAATCACATGTTTGCGAGGTCGTACAATCGAAGTGGTAATAGTGATCAAGAAAGGAGAGCCTCTGCACCGCACCAACTACAGAGGCATCAGTCTTCTTAGCATCACGTACATGATCTTATCCGCCAAATTGTGTGAACGAATGAAGCCGTTCAATTCAATTCAATTTATTAGTACAAATATTGCTAAATAAACGTTCATAACAACGATCTTTTAAAATGTGCAAAATACATTGATTCCGAGCTTACAAGTTAATAGATAGTTATGTTTACATAAAGCTACGAGGGCGGGTCAATAAGTCCGTGACTTTTTGAATTTCTGACCTCTTTACTGAAACAGCAACACTGCTCCTGTCAACAGGCATCTGTCAGTTGACTCCTGTCAAAATTTAAACTTGCTGCGTCAGTTAGTTTGTGTTTGACAGCTATTTTTATCAGACTACTCACTAATTTGAGGAGAAAATGGAAAAAAGTGAATTTCGTGTGCTTATTAAGCATTATTTCTTGCGAAAAAAAACCATTACCGAGACCAAGGCTAAGCTTGATAAATACTATGGGGACTCTGCACCATCGATTTCAATGGTAAAAAAGTGGTTTACTGAATTTCGTTGTGGCCGTACAAGCACTGAAGATGCCGAACGTCCTGGACGCCCAGTTGAGGTCTCTACACCCGAAATAATCGAAAAAATTCACGATATGGTGTTGGCCGACCGAAGATTGAAAGTGCCAGAGATTGTGGAAGCCGTAAGGATCTCGCATGGCTCAGTGGTTTCAATTTTGAATGATCACTTGGGCATGAGAAAGCTTTCCGCAAGATGGGTGCCGCGTTTGCTCACAGTCGACCACAAACGCAATCGTGTAACAACTTCACAGGAAGGTTTGGCGTTGTTTAATCGCAATATGGAGGAGTTTTTGCGCCGTTTTGTAACCGTGGACGAAACATGGATCCATCACAACACACCAGAGAACAAACAACAGTCAAAACAGTGGGTTTCTAAGGGTGAATCGGCGCCAAAGAAGGTCAAGGTGGGTTTGTCAGCCAATAAAGTTATGGCGACTGTTTTTTGGGATGCACGCGGGATAATCCACATTGACTACCTTCAAAAGGGAAGAACAATCAATGGGGAATATTATTCCAACTTATTGGACCGATTCAATGACGATTTGAAAAAAAAAACGACCTCATTTGGCCAAGAAAAAAGTTCTTTTCCACCAAGACAATGCAAGGGTGCACACATGTGCAGTTGCCATGGCAAAAATCCATGAATTGGGCTATGAATTGCTCCCTCATCCACCCTTTTCTCCAGATTTGGCTCCGAGCGACTACTTCTTGTTCCCAAACCTGAAGAAATGGCTTGGTGGAAAAAGATTTGACTCCAATGATGAAGTCATCTCGCAAACAAAGGCCTATTTTGAGGACCTCGACAAATCATTTTTTTTGGAAGTGATAAAAAAATTGGAGAAGCATTGGACAAAGTGTATAGAGCTCAAGGGAGACTACGTTCAAAAATAAAATTATTTTTTTATCAAAAAATCTGTGTTTTAATCTAAAAGTCACGGACTTATTGACCCGCCCTCGTACATTCCAAAAAGTAAAAAAGTAAAAATTACAAACTGTGATTGTTTTAGTCGCCAGATATCGTAAAAGGTAGGACTTACAATTATTAGTGCTTCTAGTTCTTCTAATGTTAATAGGTAGCGAGCTCCACAACCGAGTGGCATTAACAAAAAACTGACGTTCGGAAGTAAAACAGGCAGTACTTGTTTGTAAGAGCATAAATAATCTACCTGACTGAAGGGGACATGGTTTTTTGTGCAAGTATTCAGGCTCTTTGGTTTGCATGATATTGTGCAAGAGGCATAATGTTTTATATATAAGCAAATTGTCGAAATTACAATCGGAGATCTGCTTCGAGTAGGAGGAAACGTGATCAAGTCTTCTTAGGCTAGAGACGAAGCGAGCAATATTATTGAAGTTTTAGAGTTTTAGTTAGAGAGTTGGTGTAGAGAGGAGGAAGTCTTCCAGTCTCCAGTCTCCAAGTGAAGCATGTGCATTGGACGAACAATTTTCTTTAGGAAGTATCTTAACAATTTTCAACGTTTTCATACTGAAAAAATCCCCAAACCTGTGCAGCATAACACATTATGATTCTTACTACCGCTTCAAACAGTTTGCACTTCACATTTGATGCGACGTTATTTTTGCCAAGGAGTCCTTTCCAGTCGCGGTTGATGGTCATCAGCATCAAGCATCATGTAGTTTGGAACTGAAGTGCTTTTCAAGAGAAATTTTGGAAGTCAAGATACTCCTAGATATTTGTACTCTTTGACCTTTTCTAGTTCCCCACCTACCCAGGTCCATTTCTCATCCCTATTGTATCTACCACTTCTGAAGACTTTCAAATTCCATTTGCTGCAATATTGCTGTAATTTGTTGGCCATGAGTTGCCTCCTACTAGGTGGGGTGAAAAGTAAACTCCTTGGGAATGAAAACAATTTTTTTTTTAAATGCCTTTTTATTTTATTCAATATAGTCCCCTTTTAGTTTGATACACTTATTCCAGCGATTTTCCAACTACTTGATCCCGTCCGAAAAGTTATTTTCCGGAAGGTCTCCAAAGTACTCCTCCGTGGCGTCGATAATTTCCTCGCGTGAGCTGAACTTTTTATTGATGAGCCATCTTTTGAGGTTTGTGAAGAGATAATAGTCCGACGGAGCCAAATCGGGTAAATACGGTGGATGCGACAGCAATTGGAGCCGTAAGTCATTGATCTTATGCGCCGGCAAATTGTCTTGCAAAAACAAATTTTTTTTCGCTTCATGTGAGGCCGTTTGCAGCGATTTCGGCCTTCAATCGCTGTGCCGGCTTCAGTCCATTGCTGAGCACTAATTCTGTTCTCTGGTGTGTAAAAGTGGATCCAGGTTTCATCAACAGTTACCAATCGACGCCAAAAGTCCGCCCGATTCCACATCAGCAAGTTCAAACACTCTTTCGAAGTGATCTCGCGTTCGTGTTTTTGGTCAGGAGTGAGCATGCGCGGCACCCAGCGGCAGGATAATTTTTTCATATGCAGAATATTGCCTAAAATATGGCGTGTGCGCTCAGTACTAATCTTTGTGATATCTGCTAGCTCGCGCACCTTCACTTTCTGGTCAGCCAACACCATTTCAAGCCCTCATCTGAGAGCCTGCCGCTGCGGACTTGATCGGTAGTGGAGATGCGGCCACCACGAAACTCTCGAAACCAATATTTGACAGTGTAATCTGACGGAGCATTAGCCCCTTTCTTTTGTTTCCTTCGCCGTTTTGCCTCTAGAAAAAATAATGTTTAATGAGAGAACGAAAATCGCTTTTGTCCATACTCAACATGATGCCAAACACGTCAACAACAATCAGCTGGCAAAACAAAACTAAAGACAGTATCGCACTGAAATTTGGCATGTCTGCCTAAATATGAACGGACTTGAAGGCACCATAACCTTTTTTGCATTAGCAGCGCATTTTGGCGATCAAGGAGGTTACTTTTCACCCCACCTAGTATTTGACGTTTCTGACAGTAGGACGATGCCATCCGCATACATTAAGCATTTGATGTTTGTTGCATTGAAAACGATTCCTCCTGGAAGAAAAGCAGTAATGTCGTCAAGGCATATTGAAAAAAAGAAAAGGCTGAGTAAGCAACCTCGTTTCACGTTCATTTTTGTATCAAATCAGTAAGATAATTGGTTCCTATCCCACACTGCTCATACATACTTTGTTATACTTTGAGGAACGTCGAAGAAACTCCTACATTGCTAAGTTTAAGGAAGAGACCATTTCTATATAAGGAACCAAAAGATATAAAAAACCTTCATTTCCTCTATCTGCAGTTTCGAAACTCATCAAATTATCAGGAATTATTCAACGTTAGTTTTTCCATAATAACTGGAAAGTATTGCAACACTTTTACTTTTCAGCAGATCATCGATACTAACTGACGTGAAAAAGTCTCGAGGCAAGGGAAGTGATATACCATAAGTATTCAAACTTGAAATAAATATTTTTCCATACATCCATCGGATTGCATCGTGACAAGATTTGCTTCGGAAGGCCGTACGGCGAGTATACCCGGATTCAACTCGTTTATGCTGCATTATAAACAAACGCTTGTTTAGAGATAACTAATTGCCCACACCAAAGAATACTGCCAGAATATAGAAAATACATAGAATGCGTACCATTTGTGTCAAAAAATATAAAATTCAGAAAGGCAAAGGTTATGCACGGCCTTCCTCTTTTCGCGGGATAGAAGAAATGAATTTCTATGTCATTGAATTTTCCATATTTTTTCGTATAACATAATATTTGTTTGATGTAAAAGTCATGGCTGCTCCAGATAAATCCAGGCATACGCGTTTGCCTTAAAAATGTGCTTGCCTTGGTTTAAGTGACATCCAAATGCCACCCTCAAACTTGCGTGATTTTTCTCTCGCGCAATTGTAACGCAAACCAGTGCTCTTACATATTTAAAAACAAATGACAATTCAAAATGAAAAACAGCAAATCCAACCAAAAGTCACAATCCTCATAAATCACAGAGGCGGCAACCCAAAAATAATATTACCAAGTCATTTATCTTATTCAAGACAAAAATATTTCGATATTCATTTTACTCCTTATACTCGTACACATTTTTCTGTCATCATCAAAGCCATCCAAAATAAAAAAACAAAAAAAAAACAAAACGAAACAATCCATCAATTAGAATTTGCCAAATCGAAATCTGATATCCCGCATAAAGGCTTTAAAGCCATTAATAGAAAATCGCGCATTATATAATATTGAGGGAGTCGTAGATGAACAAAAAGCCCTCAAAACGTGTTTACTAATACGTTGATATATTGTTTTTATCTTAATAGATCCTCGGCCGTTTTATAAATTAGAATTGGTTACCCTAGAAGATTATTTTGAACGCTTACCCCCAGATCGAAAATAAGTTATTGCGACACATTTGTTAGACATTTATCGTAACATCTTTGTACTTAAATTAATGACTGTCATCGAAACCATTAGTTTAATTTATGGCACTACAATAATATTGATTTCATGTTATTGTCGAAGTTTGCCAATGGTTATGGAGGGCCGACTTTGAAAGCGACTTGAATTAGATATTTTAGTTAATTGAAGCGGATTTATTCACTTAGAGGAGTAAGGGGTACTTTTAAGGAGTCGGGTATCCGATAATTTTAGCCTGAGATTGATACTTTAATGGAAACTCATTAGGAGTTTTCTCAAGTTTCTCGTTTTTGAAACTGTTATCGTTTATCATTATTCTAGATCATGGCCCTTCTATCTTAAGCCTATACTTTCAGGTGTTTCTAAGGCTCTGATGCTATTTTCAGAGAGTTTTTTTGATTTTTAAAAACAATTTCAAAGATGCCGTGGTTGCGCTGGTCACCATGTCTTGTATTTAGCGTCTCGGCCAAATAAATAAATGTAGAAAAAAGGTAGGCACTGAGACGTGTCAACGTGGCGATATTCAGTACTGCAACTGGTTTTGTACACATCAATTGTGCTTTTAATACCTCCACGTGGTAACCTTCGGGAACTGGTCAATGTTTATCCGGACTGGACTTGCCAAGCTTATAAACGCGAGTGCTAATCCGCAGACAAAAATAGAAGCACTAAAACCTGTACAGCGGATGCATTCCCCAGATGGAATCAACTTTAGAAAAAATCCCAAAATATATGAGACTTTATCCGGACTACTCCAATATATTTGGAGCTCAGGCCGGTAAGGATTTCCGAGACTAAGTCAGGATCTTGAAAAGAAGGTCTGGTGACGGAACAGCCTTTCATGGACCAACGGCAGCACTCAAATCACTGAATGAGTTAGTGGCTTCGGTCTAACCGAGCCTCCGTTCTTGGGGTATCAAATATTACCGCCAGGAGAACTGTCTGGTCATCGAAAAAGAACGAAAGTAACGAAGCACAAAATGCAAATGAATTAGGGACAACGAACTCGGATATGCACGTGGAATTTAAGGTCCCTAAGTAATACCACTTGCAGCCGAACAACTACCAGAGGGCCTAGACTGCTGCAAAGCGGACATTACCCTCAATCAAGAAATGCGATGGAATGGACAGAACAAAAAGATTATGAGAAACTGAGACATTTACTACGGCAATTGTTATCGACGGCGAAAGCAGCGCCTATTTGGATGCGGATTTTTTATTGGCGGTAGACTTAAGCAAGAAGTCTTGAGTTTCCATTATTTGTCTTATATGCGCGCAAAGCCCACAGAAGAGAAAAGAACGACACCAAACATAGCATCTATGAGCTCTTGAACAAGACATTTTTCCCCGACTCGTCAACCAAATTGATCACATTGCGATGGAAGTAAAATCATTGTTCGAAAGCTCGAAAGAGCCAACATTGACTGTTTTATACCAAGCAACAAAAATACAAGCTTTTCCTTTAAGGAGTTTCGATTTCAGACAGCTAAAATAGCAAAAGATCGTCAAATTCTTTTCCAATTGAAGCTTTCTATTAAGAGGTCTACTGCCAACAGCATCAAGCATCAAAGACCAGTGGCAACACTGCCAAAAGGCCATCAGAGACAACGCTGATGATGTACTGCTTTCATTGAACCGCCACAACGAAATCCCTGGTTTAACGACGAATGCCGGCAAGCACATGCAGCTTAGCAAGATGCATACAATGCGGCGCTGCATAGAAAGACTAGAGCTCTATGAGCAAAAGAAGGAAAAAAAGAAGCATGAAAAGGGCGAAGTAAAGAAAATTGAGAGACGCTGCACAAGGAGAGAGATTCGGAACTTTTACCAAAAGGTACTCGTAACAAAGTGTGCCATGGACGCAAACCCCGAACGGAAGCCTAGAGAAGAACAAGGCAACATCGTAGAAGAGTCGCAGTCGATGCTAAGGATATAGAAAGATTATTTCTGTAGACTGTATAACGGCGACGAAGAAACAAATACCGCTTTCACGCAGAATGAACCTTTCAACTTGGACGATGTAGACCAACAATTCCGTCTACCCGACCTGGACGAAGTGAATAAAGTAATGTCTGAGCTGAAGTCCAACAAAATTGCTGGAGCGAACAGCCTGACTGCCGAGCTCTTCAAAGCGACAGGCGATGACTTGGAAAGGAGCATATACCAACTCATCTCTAAGATATATGGGACGAAAGTATGCTCTATGAATAGAACCTCAGCATTGTTTGTCTGATCCTCAAGAGAGAAGACTCTCTGAAAAGCACCAAATACGGAGGCATCAGTCTTCTTATCATCGCATACAAGATCTTATCTGCCATATTGTGTGGTGCCTGAAGCCGTTCGTCAACAATCTGATAGTTCCACATCAGTGTGGCTTCAGGCCAGGAAAGTCAACCATCGATCAAATATTCATACTGCAGCATTGTTTGACGAAAACCAATGAGCTTCAGATCGATACACACCACCAATTTATCGATTTTAACGCCGCAAGACAGCATCTAAAGAGTAGAGCTATACAGAGAAATGTCTTGTTTTCGCATCCCTGCCAAACTTGTCCGTCTGCGCAGGATGACAATGGAAAATACACGCTGCTCGATCAAGGCCGCGATGGTTAGCCCATTGGACTATCACGCAGAGGGTCCGTGGTTCGATTTCCAGCATCACCATCAATTTTTCGAATCGTCATCACACTTTCGGCGGGGAATAGCAAACTAAAGAAAGTAAAATTGCCAATGAAAAAGATTCGTCGATAAGCCCTAGGCCCCGCTAAGATGTGACAAAAATGACAACACGTGAGCAACGCAAATGAGTGTCAAGAAGCTAGGCCATGGCCCATACCGGGCTGCCAGCACCACAGTGTGTTTTGTTTTTTTTTTTGTGCTTGAAAGTGAAAGATTGGTGCAAGACTCGCGTGCAAACACAAGAGGCACAATCTTTCAAAAGTCCATCCGTTCTCGCATACACCGATGAAATTGACATAATTGCAAGAAAGTAGCGTGATTTCAGTTGCGCTTTTGCAAGTATTGAGGTGAAAGCGGGCAACCAGGGCAACACCAAGTTTATGCTGTCAAGTAAAAAGGACACTTAACACCGACGCCGCGGACAAAACGTCACCTTCAACAGGTACAGACAACGACACCAGCACTAAGATCAAACGAAGAATAATTCATGCCAATCGCTGCTTCTTTGGGATTTAGAGGGGAATTGACTAGCAAAGCCCTCTCTCGAACAACAAAACTGACTCTGTATAAGAACTTAATAATCCCAGTCCTGCTCTTGGCGAAGATGCATTGACATTATCATTAATGGATTGGGTTGCTCGTGCCTGCTTTAAAAAAAAAATTCTTCGGTCCCATTTGCATTGACGGTGAATGGAGGAGAAGATACAACGACGAATGCGATATCGACCCAGCCAGAAGAGTGAATATCCAACGCCTGAGATGGCTGGGAAATGTAGAGCAGATGAACATCAATGCTTCGGTCTGAAAAAACGTCGAATTCGTCCCCAAGCGACAGCTCATGAGAAGAAGACCGAGACTCAGGTGGCGCACGCAATTGGAAGGAGACCTCAGCCAACTAAGCGTGCGAAAGGCAGCTAAAAAAGATCGAGCTAGCTGAAGACGCTTGTTGATTGAGGCCCAGGTCCACCCCGGATTGTAGCGCCACTTAAAGTAAAAGTAAGGAATAGTCAATGCCCCTTGTTTTTTTTTTTGAAAACCAGGACTTGCATCGTGATTACCAGATTGGCCTGGTTACATATGTCATAAAAAAGAGTTCCATTCATTGCAACTAGCGTCTACTGGTTCATATATAAACCTTGCAATAGAAACCATTTTGGACTTACAATCCAATGTTCTCCAGCCTCACGAAATCCAGTGGAAAGGATGAGAATTTGTACATGAATTGTAAAACCTTCACCAACAGCGATTTCTCTTATTTTTTAAGGGTTGCGAATCCCCTGGTACTCGTATCTTTCGAGATTTCCACCTTCATTACAAAGAAAAAAACATTATTATTGCGTATCAACGTCTTATGTTACTTTCGATATACTTGTGTTTATGTTAAATTTGATGCTCGTGTGTTAAATCCAGATGGATCATCCAATATCTTCCAATATTTTAAATGATTCTATTAACTCGCATGTGTTTACTTTAATTCATACATGTGCTCGACTATCATAGATTCCGTAAATGCCACTTGCAGAAAATCGATTCAACACATACTCATCGAATAGCTTTGGTTTTGAATTTTATTCCCTGAATTGAATAATTCATGATTCCTGTTTAGTCGGTGGTTGATCAATATTGATATTGAATAATTCATGATTGCTTTGAATTCCACTAAAGAAGTTGATGTAAGAGCTACGAGTACTTTCATTTTATTACCATCTTCGAGGTGCAAATTGACGATGGGCTAGAAATAAACAACAAACAGACGAAGAAGTATTTTTTTTTTTAAAGATTTTGTTCTTTTCAATATTTTACAGCATTTGAGTTAAATTATAACTCAGCACATAGTTATTTTGTTTTCAATATTAACGCGCACAAAAACGTTTTCAAAAACAAATTTCTTCAGCTTCCTTATCATGTCCATCCATTGAAGTTTTCATTTTTTATTTCGTGGTCTGCCCTTGTCACGTTTATCGTCGCAAGGATAACTTTTTCCATAAATTATGCATGAAATATTCGTCCACCTGAAATGAAAAATCGATTACACTCAGTTCCTCTGTAAGCCACTTGAGAGTGGAAAAAAAAAAATTAGATTTCCAGCGCTATGTCGAACTTTAAGCAAATTTATGCGCAGTCAAGGACTTTAAAGACAATTCAGTGGTACATGAAAGTATGCAAAAGGATTATCTTTAAAATAAAGTTAACAAAAAAAAACCCCCGAAGCCAGTTAAGGATTTTTTTTTTCGTAAAAAATACTTTATAAAAAGTTTGTCTTACTTTGGACTTTCCTATTTCAACCCCCTCACGGAAGATTCGATGATATTTGCTGGCGATATTTACATGTGTATAGCAAAAATTAATTGTACTAGTGTCCTTGACACATCTGGAAATGCAACATCAGAGCGCTGTAACAAATTGTAAATTATTTTGAGTTTCCATTTTACTTTATTAGAAAATTATTATAGAGGGGTTACAACCGGATGGATGGATGAATGTTTGTCCTTACACTTCGTGTTAAGAAGGTTAAGTTAGGTTGAAGAGGCTGTTGGAAAGGATCAACCCACTAAGGCCTGTTTGCTCGTTTTGATGCGACGTGGATCTATGATCCTTCTACTCAAGAAACCACTTTGAGATTTTGACAGTGAGTAGGAGACTTTTAATGTCTGTATTGCTTAAATCGCTTAAGTCATTGTTTAAGAAGGCTCCTAGGTGGAGTTTTCTTCTTGTGGTAGAGAGCTGAACATGTGTGAGATTGTCTCCTCCTCCTCGTCCATGCAGTTTACGCCTTGTAAAGATACCAGGCCTTCGTGCATGTTTGCCTAAGAAACACCTGTGATGGCGCTGAGATGCCTTCTGTTTTGATGGATCAAACAATTATAGCGATTCAGATCCAGTTTTGGCCAGATTTGTTTGGTCGCTTTAGATTGTTGACCGTCCATCTAAGGTTTGTCCTTCTATTGGCATCCAGACTTAGTTTAGTTTAGGTATACCAATGTTT
The DNA here is from genome assembly GCA_928272305.1 of Volucella inflata. NCBI lineage: Eukaryota > Metazoa > Arthropoda > Insecta > Diptera > Syrphidae > Volucella > Volucella inflata. Next base: position 13,598,797 of record OV743718.1, on the reverse strand, counting down.
CCTTTTTTAGGTATAATGGGGATAGTGGTTCCAATGGTGGCAAGTTCGTCGCCGCATACTCCTCTGGAATATCTCTATGTCCCAGCACCTAGCAAAGCTGAATGTTAAACTGCTCTGCCATCTCCATGAGAGATGAACGGCAGTCTATAACGGTCTTTGAGTTAAAAGAACATAAGACCAAGTTGAGTGTCGGAAAAAATGCGGATATTACGTTTTTCTTCAGGCAGATCAGGGCTTCCTTAATTGCCAGAATTTTCGCCTGGAACACGCTACAATGATTGAAAAGGCGGTGGGAGAGGCCTAGGTAAAGCTTATCAGCGAAAACCCCATTATCGGTCTTTGAATCGTCAGTATAGAAGTGGATTGATTTGTCGACCAAGAAGGCATTTTCTCCCAAAAGGATCTGAAGGGAATGCTTACCAAACCAGTGCTTGGATATGGAGTTGTTGACCAAAAAGTTTATTTGTCCACTGCGAAGTTGCTTCAAGGCGAATAGCTGTGATAGCGGCTACTTCTCTGCCGAAAATCTTGAGGTGCGTCAAGTGAAACAGGACATCCAGAACAGCGGAAGGAGTTGTTTGTAGGACTCCGCTTATGCTCAGATATGCTGTTCTATGGACTTTGCTTAGCTACACGTTGACTACTTTTACTAAGGCCGTCCACCATACAACCACCCCGAAGGTGAGTATCGGTCTATGACCCAGACATACAGCCAATGGGTAACACGAAGGTGGAGGCCACATTTGTTCTCAATGGCTATTTTGCGAGAGAATAAAGTCACCGACCTTTTCCTTACTCTTTCTTGAATACTAGGTTTTCTGCTTAGTTTCCTGTCAAAACGTAGACCCAGATATTTCGTTATGTGAGAGAGGACCAAGCTGGTACAGTTGATTTAATGAGGGTCGAAAAAGAAGGAAAGATCGGTTTAATGGGGGTTTATACCTAATCCACAACGATCCACCCAGCATGTTAGCATGTTGAGATTATACTGCATACAGGTGTTTTCCCGAGACGGCTATAGCAACGTCATCTACGTACACAACCAATCTGCTACCACGCGCTTCCAGGTACATCAGCAGTTCATTAGCCACAAAGTTCCAGAGAAGGGGTTGTTTTAATGCTGCGTGAACTTCGTCGTCATTTTGCTTCTAGTCCCATACCATGTGCGCGAACAATTAAGTGTTAAACTAAGCGTCTCCTGCAAACTTCACTCGAAATAAAGCAAGAAGTTGGCCGGCCAACTGGTTTGGGCAATGATGTCTGAAAGAGTCCACAATTTGGCATCAGCAGACGTTCGTTTTGTCGAATTTCGAACTCAGCTCGAACAATGATGTAGATTTTAAAGCACAAATTTACAAACCGTACGATCTCCCGATTAGGATTTTGGACTGGCCGATCAGACATCTTCTTCAAAGGCTTTTGAAGTTTAGCACAGCAAATTACAAATCGTGCAAGTCTTGAAGATCAACATAGAAGAATGAATTCCAGATTTGGAACCAGATGTTTTGTGAGCAATAATTAAAAATGCCGTTCAACTAATACAAACGTGCATCAACTCAGGAGGTTGTCATGAATTTTACTCCTTCAAATAAACTTTTCGTGAATTCAGAGAGCTTTTTTCCATTTCGTTCATCTTGTAGAACCACAGGCGTTACTAGGAATCTACAAGGATGATATCTCACCGTCCGACAGAATAAGTCATTCAACATTGAGGAAGGTATTTAAGTCTATCAAGGCCGCTGGACCAGATACAAAGCTTGTACAATGTATTGAACATCAGAACTGTTTGTCTGATCCTCAAGAAGGGAGACCTCTGAACTACACCAACTACAGGGGAATAGATCCCTTCAACATCGCATGTGAATATCTAAGACCCTTTGTCAACAGTCCGATCGGTCTTCATCATTGAATTTTAGCTCCGGAAAGGCTACCAATTTCAAACTTCGGAATATCTTGAGACAAAACTCAAGAGTTCCAAATCATCTCTTCATTTAATTTGATATACAGTCTGCAAAGACAAACTATAAGTTTTTATAAACCCAGCCCAGCTTATTCGACTATGCAAGATATCGACCCTAAAAGGTCGCTAAACATGGAAAAATGTTTATAAAGTGTAGGTACTATTGGATTCCCTGCCTTTGATAAAGTTGCAAAAAATGTAAAAAATGTTGAAAAATTTGATAGAAAACTTCAACGTGGTGAAGCTAAATTCAAATGCACCTCTGCTGATACATTTTTTTATAAAATGTGAATTAGTACTTCCCAATTGTTATAAGGCAACATGCGGTAATAATGAGGACTCGTGATAGAATTGATCAGCAAGTATGGTACGAGCCAAAAAACTAGAACTTTGCTACAACCTGGACATAAAGAGTCTACTCTCTGAAGTAGCAGAACTTGATATGATCTGCAGTGTAACAGTCCGTCTTTAAAAGACATTATGCTTCGACAAAAATTCTCCACTGTGATTTCCAGAAAAGAAGCATCGGTCATCAATAACCAACCAAATAGGCAAACCGGCATAAAGTGTTACACGGATGGTTCTGAAATCGGGATTGGGAGCTGGAATACACGGACCAAACACTAGCATATCAATTGTTATAGGTAAGAGTTCTAGTGTATTCCAAGCTGAGTTACACGTAATTCAAGACTGCGCCAATCTGATCTACAACTCTGGTATCAAAGTCGTAAACATCCATTTATTCACGGATAGTCAAGCAGCTGTAAATGCCGCACATCATTGACTCAAAATCAGTCGTGTACTTCTTTAAAACCCTCCAAACCCTCTTAGCTCATGAAACAAGACACTTAGAAGGTAGAGAACCCACTAGCCTGAACACAGTTCTAACAAACCGGTACAAAAGATCTTCTACGTCGAAGTGCCTTTTTATCCGAATTGCCGAGCCAGACATTTGAAGCAAAAAAAAATGGGCAAGTGAAAATCCGCATGTAACTGTCGAAACACCATTGCATCTGCAAAAGGTCGCAGTATCGATGACAATTTGGTCTAGTGGTGTCGTTTACCCATACTTCTTTGAAGTAAGGAAGGTTTAACCGTCACCGTCAATCCTCACAACTATATGTTAATCGAATGTTTTTGGTCTCAAATCGAAGGTATGGATGTGGATGATATGTGGTTTCAACAAGACGGTGCCACATCTCACACAATATGACCCTTTTTTGCCTTATAACTCCTCGCGTCCTCGCGTCGCGGCAACGATTAGTATAAGGCCTCGTAGAAGTAGCATCTTCCAACAGGTGCTGGTTCCTTAAATGACGAGAATGAGCCTCTGCAGCCGAACATCTTGCAGCTCTGCTAATAAGTCCTACTTCACGCCTCCCCGTGGCGCCATCTGGGAATCTCACTAGAGGTTGCGAAGTGAAGGGGGCAAATGGCGAGTTTCCTGCGCCATTAACCAGGATTAGTGTCGGAAAAACAAAACAAGACCTTATCCGGGCTACTCCGACATATTTGGAGCTCAGGCCGGAAAGGATTTCCAGGACTTAGTCAGGGTCCTGGAAAAGAGATGGTGGCGGACGAGCCCTATAAGGGCCAACGGCAGCGCTCACATCCCGGAACGGGTTACTGGCTTCGGTGTAACCGACCCCTCGTCCTAGGGGCACTCAAAGTGGAACTGGTCCTCCAGGTTGGGGGTTGTGCCGCCGGGATAACTGCCCGGCCATTTAAAAAAAACAAGAAGTTACGAAGCATCAACAAGCCTCGGATATGGACGGATCTACTGTTGACAACCCACGCAAACGATTTAAGGACAATGAGCTTCGGATATGCACGTGGAATGTTAGATCCCTTAATAGACCACGTGCAGCCGAGCAACTAGCGGAGGCCCTAGACTGCTGCAAAGCAGACATAACCGCCATCCAAGAAATGTGATGGGATGGGCCGGACAAAAAGAAGATGAAAAACTGCGACATCTACTACGGCAATTGCTATCGACGCAAGCAGCGCTTATTTGGATGCGGATTTGTTGTCGGAGGCAGACTAAGACGAGAAGTCCTCAGCTTCCGGCATGTGAGCGAGCGCCTCGTAGCAATCCGCATCAAGGCTAAATTCGCCAACATAAGCCTCATATGCGCGCATGCCCCCACAGAGGAGAAAGATGACGACACCAAGAATGCCTTCTACGAGCTGCTCAACAAGACCTACGAGCAATGCCCTAGCTGTGACATTGAAATTGTCCTCGCCGATTTTAATGCAAAGCTAGGAAGAGAAGGTATCTTTGGTGGAACAATCGGAAAATATAGCCTGCACAACACCACCTCCGATAACGGATTCAGGCTAATCGTCTTTGCGGCGGGGCGAAACATTGTCGTGGCTAGCACGCGGTTCCCACATCTCGACATACACAAGGGGACTTGGAGAACTACTGATCAATCAACAGTCAACCAGATTGATCACATTGCGATCGACGCAAGACACTCCTCCAGCATTATGGATGTCCGTACGTTCCGAGGAGCCAACATCGACTCGGACCATTACCTTGTTGTAGCCAAGGTACGGTTGCGGATATCCCAAACTACGCCAAGACAAACTAATGCTGTGAGAAAATTCGACGTCAGACGGCTACAATCGCAAGAGATCGCCAAGTCCTTTTCCGATCGAGTGTCTCTTAATCTCTTAAGAGGTCCAATGCCGCCAGCATCAAGCATCGAAGACCATTGGAAACACTGCCAAAACGCTACAGAGATGTCGCTTCTGATGTGCTGGGTTTCACTCGTCCACCACAACGAATCCAGTGGTTCAATGATGAATGCCGGCAAACACATGCAGCTAAGCAAGATGCATATAACGCGGCGCTGCTTAGAAAGACCAGAGCTGCTCATGAGCTCTATGAGCGGAAGAGGAGAGATGAACACCGGCTTCTCAGGAGGAAGAAGAAAGAGCATGAGGAGCGCGCGGTCGAGGAAATTGAGAGATGCTACTCCAGGAATGAGGTTCGGAAGTTTTACCAAAAGGTAAAAATAACATGCCGCGGAAACAAACCCCGAACCGAAGCCTGTAGAGATGAACAAGGGAACATCGTCGATGTTGAGGATTTGGAAAGACTATTTCTGCAGACTGTATAACGGCGATATCGGACCAAATACCGCTGTCAGGCAGAATCAACCTTTCAACCTGGACGATGATGACCAACAATTCCGTCCACCCGACCTGGATGAAGTGAAGATAGCCATATCGAAGCTTAAGTCCAACAAAGCTGCTGGAGCGGATGGTCTGACTGCCGAGCTCTTCAAAGCGGCAGGCGATGACTTGGTAAGGAGCATACACCAACTCATCTGTAAAATATGGTCGGACGAAAGTATGCCCGATGAATAGAACCTCAGCATTGTTTTTCCGATTCTCAAGAAAGGAGACCCTCTGAACTGCGCCAACTACAGAGGCATCAGTCTCCTTAACATCGCATATAAGATCTTATCCGCCGTATTGTGTGAACGCCTGAAGCCGTTTGTCAACAACCTGATAGGTCCATATCAGTGTGGCTTCAGGCCAGGAAAGTCCACCATCGACCAGATATTCACACTACGGCAGATCTTGGAGAAGACCCATGAGCTTCAGATCGATACCCACCGCCTATTCATCGATTTTAAGTCCGCGTATGACAGCATCTATGGAGACGGGCTATATAGAGCAATGTCTAGTTTTGGCATCCCTGCCAAACTCGTCCGTCTGTGCAGGATGACGATGGAGAATGCACGCTGCTCCATCAAGGTCGATAAAGATCTCACCGAGACCTTTGATGTCCAGAAAGGATTTAGACAAGGCGATGCGCTGTCATGCGATTTTTTCAACATCGTACTTGAAAGAATAGTGCAAAACTCACGAGCAAACACAAGAGGCACTATCTTTCAAAAGTCCGTCCAACTACTCGCATACGCCGACGATATTGACATAATCGGGAGAAAGCAGCGTGATGTCAGTGGCGCTTTCGCGAGTATTGAGACGGAAGCGGCGAAACTCTTGCCAACCGCTGTTTCTTTGGGTTAAGAAGGCAATTGCGTAGCAAAGCCCTCTCTTCGACAACAAAAGTCACCATTTATGAGACTTTAATAATCCCGGCCCTGCTCTATGGCGCAGAGGCATGGACATTATCAAAAATGGATGAGGGTGTTCTTGGTTGCTTTGAGAGAAAAATTCTTCGGGCGATCTTCGATCCCGTCTGCATTGACGGTGAGTGGAGGAGGAGATACAACGACGTACTGTATGGACTGTACAGCGACATGGACCTAGCCAGAAGAGTGAAGATCCAAAGACTGAGATGGCTGGGTCATGTAGAGCGCATGGACACCAATGCTCCGGTCCGAAAAGCCTTCGAATCCACCCCCGAGGGACAGCGCAGTAGAGGAAGGCCAAGACTCAGGTGGCGCACGCAAGTGGAAGAGGACCTCAGCCAAGTTAGCGTGCGAAACTGGAGACAGCTAGCCAGGGATCGAGCTAGCTGGAGAAGCTTGTTGACTGAGGCCCAGGTCCACCCCGGACTGTAGCGCCACCTAAAGTAAGTAAGTAACTCCTCGCGTCCTAGTGATGGGAACTGGCCACCAAGGTCGTGTCATTTGTTGTCGATGAATATCGTTTTGTAAGGCTATGCAAAAGATCGTATTTAAGCACACAATGTCAAAGTTCTTGATGCTTTAAATAACAAATATTCGTCAAGTAATGGCCAAGTGTCGATATGGCACGATAAGTGTCTAAAATTTCGTCGTCAGAATCAAGTTTTGCAAGACCTCCTATGGAGAATATTTACACTCAATTAATATGGCCAAATCCAACCAATACACTGGAATAACAATTTGATCAAAAACTAAATTATAAATATGTTCTTTTTAGATTTAAATTCGAAAGCACAAAGTGAATTGAAATTTTTTTAAACAATTTATAGTATGAATTATTTATGAATACAATTTGGTGGATTGACGCAGATATAAGGTTTGTTGACCACCTCGCACAAGGACTTGTGTTTGAGTCTCACAGAACCCAGAAAAGCGGAAAAAGTAATCCATCGTGTCCACCTGAACTCTCCATGCTATGAATAACAAATTACTTTTTTTATGTAAACACATTTATCCAAAATAATAATTTGTGCGCTGTTCAAGACCCCAATGACATTTGTAAATTTTTACATAATTCATTCATAATTCACTTTCCACTACGAATTTAAAATCCTTGACATTTTAAACGATCCTTTATCAAGCGCACTTTAATTCTTAGAAATTCGTTCTGCAACTCTATTGCTCACATGACTTTCATATTTGTAAAGTTCAAAATAAATTATTCCACAGGCAATGTCATGCCACAGAAATTGAACTTCCAAACAACTTTTAAAATGTATGTCCTTTACAAAATGTTACTTTCAAATTGTTTCTATATCGTGCGCTTTCAATTCAGACGTCTGTGCCTTGTGGCAAAGAATATGATCCGTAATAGTCATATTCAACACTAAAATACCTTTTTGGTTATTTAAAGAAGAGTCGGTTTTTTATTTTGCTCTTAATCCGAGGATTTTGTAAAAGCTTGTATATCGGAGAGAAGGCAGATATCCACAGCAGATATCACATTCCACTCAAGTCTAAAGAGGTGATATTTGATTGCAATAATTTCACCTAAAAAAGACCAGAAGACGTACATACCGTGTTCGAAATTGTGGAGAAAACGCAGCCCCTCTAGCAAATTGACTGCCATGTCGTACTTTTTCGTACGCACATATTCGCGCGACACCTAGTACTTTAGCTCACGCCATGTCGTATGTGTCGGTATATGGGATTTTATATGAGTTTGGTATTGTGTGGCCTCTGCTGAACATTTTGGTCGATTTGCCCCATCTTTCCTTTTTTCCTGGAACTACGAGTAGCTGGCTGTAAGGACAGATGGCCGAGTAATCCTTCAGCAACCTCCTCTCTGAACTTTACCACTTTTTGCGTTTTTTTTGTAAACTTGGAACGCGTTTACAACCGCCATACTTCACAGAAATTCAATTGCAACTTTTCTATAGCATTTGAGGCCTCTTCTCGGTGTAGTTGCATATGAATAAGAAGCCATTTGAACAGAGAGATCAATGCCCGACTTTCTTTTGTTGTAGTCTAGGATAGCAAGGAGTTTTTCACGATTTGCCGGACGTCGGCTTGGTCTCTGGCCCCTACTTGAGGATCGTAAGTTTGAGTCAGAGATCGGTTGGGAGTACACGGAAGCCATAATTGGCGGATGTTTTGTGGAAAGAATCCTAACGTCTCGGGTGTCCTTTCACTTGAGAACAACAATACCATTCTCTTCTTTCCTGGCTATTATTCCTCTTCTTTTCAGCTTCGCACCTATCACTTCTTTTTGGCAAAATTGTTGGTGACCACATGTGTTTGTTGGTTAAGCATGGACCGTGCCAGTTCATAGCTCGTATAGTAATTGTCAACAAACAGAGTGCGACCTTCCCCTTTCAATAAAGTACTGAGTTCTTCGCAAACGTTCTTGGCCAGACCAGCTTCTCGAACAACGGTCGAACACCGGAGTAAATTTTTGTTGACCATGTGAAACCCTCGGTAGATCAAAGTTTGAACAATTTTACACCATAAGCAGGAGCTTAATTAGGAAGATGCTGTCGAAAAACTAGGCGACCTCTCAAAGGACTGACAGCCTCATCGATTACCATTTTCTCCCCAGGTATTAACGCGTCCAGCGTACGGAGTTATTTGTTTCAATTGCAACTGTTATTTGCTCAGCTTCTTCTCCCAACTGTTCCTCTTCACTTTCTGGTGTTTCTGCATCAACCGCATCCAAATCTTTATGTCCTGAGTCTGTTTCGGAGTTAGGGTCATCACTTGGAAGCCAATTATAATCGAAATCCAAGTCATCGCTTGAAAAATTGTCTCCACAGAAATTTGACAAAAAGTACTTGGCGTAACCCAACATGTTAAAACGGCTTGGCAGTCAAAGTGCTAGGGCTGATATGCCTTGATATTTTTTAGAGTAAGAAACATGCAAATACTTGTGAACCCAGCGAACTTCGTCCCGCTCAAATCGTCCATGTGCGTCAGTACACCAAACATCGACGAATCCAGGAACCTGGTTGTCTTTGCTATCCCCGTTGGAACTTTTTCGACGACACACTCCTTGTATAATTAGCGAAGCATTTCGGAGAAAAAAACCGTTTTGGCGATCGGATTGCTCTGGCAGATGGTGAAAAAACTGTCAATGCCGTGGCAGATGGAAGTGGCTGTCGTTTCGTGCTTCAGTTTTTTTCAACCACGCATGGAGATTCAGATGGCATACGTACATATGAATAACCGAGGCAAAGCGTTGTGTTCGTGAAGAGGTTCTTGAAAATTTCTAATGACCTGACCTTTCAGAACACAGTGCATCGCATCACGCTGATCAATTTCGGTATCAGAATTGCCAACGCAAAAAATTTGTGTTTTTCATTCGCGACAATGATCCGGTTTGCTGCTGAATATGCTCTTGTGAATCTGTATAGTTGGTGGTAAAGTCAGAATAGTCTTCGGTCCACAGAAATCTAATTATGGACTTATTTGAGACGAAACTACATTCAGTGTCGGATTAAATCCACGTTCTTCAATAATATTTGCATCGAATGAGGTCATTTGAAAAGAACGGTTGTATTTATGGACATTCGTCAAGAAATGTCTTCTTGTAAGTCGCCGTAAAGCAAAAAACGCAATGTTTCTGGTAGTTGAGTTACCGGTGGTAATTTGGCTTTGCAACTTGCCCAACTCAATCCTGGTGTCTCCGAATGAAATTTTAGCACATTACCCAATCGTAACACAAGCTACTTACAGTCGTCGCAATATCATTTAGATCGAAGTCACGTTGCAAAACAATTAACCGAACCTTGTTGCAGATTGTTTTTAATGCAGTTTTCCAATGCCCTGGATAATGGACATTATTCATGTCATTGTTGAAAAGGGTGTTCTCGATTCGCCAGATAACAACTATTTCATTTCGAAGCTAGAAATAGTGCACAAGGACTCGATTTTCCAGGTCGTGGCTCGGTCCGATGATATCATTCGCCTTATACACTTCCTGGGAAGTCGCTCTCACAGCATCGAGCCTCGATCACAAAAAAGTTGTCATCATCAACAGCCTCATTTTGATCTACGTTGCGGGTGATTTTGATCTTTCCTCCGAAATATTTTACAGCCAGTTTACTGCCCGAATTCTTTTGTTCCTATGCAAACTTAGAGAAGAGCTGTAATTTTCTTTTATTAACCCATTTCAACCTACTGAATATTGAAAAACCCAAGGAAATGATTACACTTAAAAAATTCTGGCGCGGGCCCGGGGTAAAATTTGTTTTATAGTAAAGAGGAAGGCTGGACCTACAATATAAAAAAAAAGAACAATCCAAATTTTCGCGGCCTGCTTTTAGATTTTTACAGGTAAGATTCGCGTTTTTTTTCACGGATAATGCTTACGAATAGTGCTGCCGCTGGGAAAAACGATGATGTCCTTTATCCAATGGAGTAAAATCTACACTGATATGTCAACACACCTGGGTGTCATACCTGGTCTAATGACAATGGGTATATAAAGCAAGGAGCAGAATGAAAGTTCGCATGGCACTTCAAACAACCATTTTCAGTCTTGCCACCGCATTTCTTATAATGATGACGAGTATTGAATTTCCCAATGAAATGATCGGTACGATCGTAGCGCATTGCCAATTGTGCACCGGAAACCATCGATCTACCCGGATGATGATAATTAGACTTAACCATAATTGATTCGCAAATCTCCACTCGCAATTCGTATTGAGACATCGATGGCTTCTTGGCTAGAATTGTTCATATCGAAACAAAAGTCAGGCGTCCCGCGAGGCTTCTTTCGAATTTCCTTGATATTCATCAAGGGGGCATGGTTGGTTCGATTATCACGAACAGTTCCAAGGCGAAGAATCCATCGTTTGACAAACGTCATTAGTTTGTGACTAGTAAGAAAGTTGTCAAATGTCACAGTGTGTTTGGCTCAGTTTTCCAGATGCGATAAAAGCGATAGGACAACCCTTTCTTCCAGCCCGAATCCTGGGTCCTCCTATTGCGATGCGCCAGCTTATGGAATGAATTGGTACAACTAGGCTTCTATCGACGCCAAACACCAATCATGTACCCGAGTCGAATGTATTTTCCTTTTATGAACATTTTACTTGAATGCCGGCCGTAAACGCCAATCATTTACTCATCACTCGAGAGGTTGTGAGAGAATACAACGAATTGAAGGAATTTCTTATTCAATAAATCGTTCAATTGTCCAACTTTCGTAAATTTGTTTTTTGGATCTTATGTTGAGTTCTTGGACACGTGAAAGAATTGTTTGATTCGTCTGAATCTATCCCTCGAAATGCATTCTTTTATCAGCGCGCATCCCAAAGACTCTTTATCTGACCAATAATTTTGTGATTGCGGCAAAGTGTGGTAACCGGTTATATACAAAAAAACAAAAAAACACTGGGCCATGGCCTAGCTTCTTGACACTCATTTGTGTTGCTCATGTTGTCATTTTAGTCAAATCTGAGCGGGGCCTACGGTTTATCGCCGAGTCCGAACGGCACTCCTAAGAAGCTTTTTCGTAGGCAAATTTTACTTTCGGGAATTTGCCATTGCCCGCCGAAAGGGTGATGGCGATTTGAAAAATTGTTGGTGAACCACCCAGGAATCGAACCCAAACTGTCTGCGTGATAGTCCAATGAGCTAACTATCGCGCCATCGCCATCGCCCACCGGTTATATACAACACGCCCAAAAATGTTTTCATTTCGCTAATTAATGTAACGAATGATGGACAATTGTTGGCCGCAACATATTGGTTGGTGGAAGTTACCAAAAAGGTTCACCACCTCGTCATCGATGAACATTTTCCAACGCCTTATAAGAAGTGGATGTATCATCGCCTGGAATGTTATCGAATCGATAATTTTGCCCCCTAGACCATTTTGGTTTCAATCCTTCATCGATTCGGGAACGCTTCTGCGACTTCCTTGACTTCTGTGTTGTTTTACGGCCATGACCACTAGACACAGCCCGATAGCATGTGTTCTTTTGTATCATCGTAAACTAAAGGCGGTCTCACGAGGCAGCTCCGATCCATCGCGCCAACAATTGAGCATTCTTATCGTCTTATTCCTCATCGTCACTTATAACATCGACGGCATGTTGGCCAAAGTTCTCTTTCCCATCAATATTTCCATCAGACCAATCATCAACAATTGCAGCTCGGCAGCAGTAAGAACTTTCTGTCGACGAATCCTTCGGAATCCAAATAATCCAAAAACACTTTTTTTAACACTAGAACACAGCAGTGCGCGTTTTTTTTTTCAAGTTTAAGGATATATGTACAATCCGTAACGAGCACTAATAAACTGATTTGTTTTCTATTACAATCTTGCATACACATTTTCTAGCGGATTTCCTCGGATTAGCTGAAGAACTCATTTTAACGAAGCGTGCCATGATGAGCGGTAAATAGAATGACGAATAATTGGCGAATAAAGGCGCGTATTCACACTTGCGCGTCAACACAGCAGCACATGATGTCTTTCGGTTTTTTTTTAAAAGTAAAAGTGAAAACATCACACCAATGCCTGTCGGGAATTTAAATACCCACGTTACATCTAAGAGACTTGCGCGGGTAATTTTTTATTCCGTTTTCATATAAACTTCTATGGTCCCCAGGGCACATATTTGAAAATTTCATCAAAATCGTACGAGCCAATCTATGGGCAGCCTTTAATGGGATGATGTTTGAAGGTTTTTGATCGACGACTTCAATGTCCTGATCTAAGGGTTATGTCTGTCAGTAAACTGTCTGTACAAGGTTTTTAGTCTTTAATGTCGATGCAGTAGATCAATAGTTGAATTGCGAAATAAGTCTTCGTTGTCAGAGTGTTGATACCGAGGTATCGTTTTGTCTATTGTTCGTTTAATTGGCTCGGCCATAAGTGTTAGATACCTGTCAATGTTATATCAGTACTAAGACCGCAATGATCACTGTCATAGACAAAAGAGCGTAGACATTTTAGAGTTTGTTGGTTGGTGCCAATTAATTGTATCCGTATGTCGAACAACAGGAGATCCAAATAGGAGCCGGGTCTAGAAAACGACGGACTATTAATCGCCTTCAGGCTGAGTCTGTACATCACATTGTCCTGACTCCACCAATTGACTAGTACGTCGCCTCTAGTGTTTGGTGTATTATTACCCTAATCTCTAGGTTTGGCTTTGAAATTTCAGCTGATAATATAATAGTTTTCCTCCAATTCCAGTTTCAGAAACCGAAAAAGTGTTTCGAGCTCTGACATGAGAACGATTGGGACAACCCCGATAGTTTGCGGTGTGCCCCTTGTTCCTACATAACGCACAAGAGAGTTTGCTTTTCTTTGACGCCCCATCCCTACCCAGAGGACATTCTTCGGACTTCAGAATGTTTTCGTTGAGACTCAGTAGGTCGTGAGCGTACATAAGTTAGAAACGATTTTAAATCAACACCCTCAGCTGAGCAATGAGGAAAATTCTTTTACCAATATGCGCCGCAACGACCTTTGTGGAATGGCCAATTGCATGACACGACATCTGGTCGATGGTGACAGAGCCTCTACGACATCTTCAGCCACGGAAGTAGTATTCTCGACCGAAGTAGATAAAGGTACAAGGCCTTCCAGGGCTTGCTCGGTCCCGTTTTCCGAGCTAACTTTCCTATAGGGTCATACATTACTGCTCACTAAGCAGGTTTACAACGATTTGTTCATAGGCCTCGGCCTTTTTTTCTTTAAATCGAAACCATCCCCTCAATTTGACAATAAACATTGATAAGACTGTGATCGACTGGCTAATCTAATTGAATTTTTCAAAGTCAAAGTGCCATGTCAGGAGCACTTCAGCATGGCCGAACAATTAATATGTAACCTTCCACCCATTCCTGGGAATCGTCAGGCTCATCTCCATTAAAAATTTTCCTTAAACTAATTCCAGCAAAATATGTTCTTATAGATGAGGTGGAACGTGCTGTTAGAGTTCGGATTAATAGCTGCCGTTCTTGCCTCTCACATCATGCCTATTGTCGTGGCACTGTTGCCAACATCATCGTCATCGACCAAAGTGCCTCAGTCGACATACAAGGGTGTGTGTCAACACTTAACCAGCAGAGTCTCTTAATTACCCATTATCTGTCATAAAGGTATACATACCTAACGGTGAAGTGCGAAAGACAGCAAAATAAAAAATAAAAAGGAAACGACAACGAAAATGAAACTGCACGATAATTTCACGAGAGATTGTTAATCCTTGGCGACGAAGGATACAGTAGTGAGCTGTTGGGTACGGCACAAATCCACGAAAACGTTTCTGATGTTCTTCGTTGTTGTTGTTTTTGCTTTTATGTCATTCTACCGTTCTTCCATTGTTATTGCTACAGAGAATGGTTGTGTTATACCAGAGCCCTTAGGGTTGGTGGAAAATGTGTTGTTGACATAGTGGATGATGAAAGTGGCATAAGTAGCAGTAGAGTGGATGTTTATCGAAATTGTATTAGATTTCTGGTGGCAAAAGCTTGGCAATTTTAACATGGTGGCTGATAGTGGATAATGGAGACGAAGTAGTCTTGAATAGTGAAGAACTAAAGTGAGATTAGCGGGAAGAACTATGTATGTTGATCGAGTTTAAGGCATTGCCTTGTGCTCACTCAAGAAAAAGGCAACTGCTTTAAGTTGCTTGTTTTTGATAAGGAGAAATGTTTGCTTCACTTCATTACAAACTATCTTTATACCTCTTACGAAAGAGCAAAGGTTATAGCAATGAACCTGCAAATAGGCAGAAAACCCTCAACACTGTCAATGTTCTAATAAAGCAACGATCTAAAGAACTTCATACAACCAAGTCGTGAATATTGAAGCTCAGAGCACATTTTTTCGGCAAAACCAGAGTTAGGCTTCAAAACTGATTTATTTCGAAAGGTATCTGACCTCGGACTGGTCAAACGAACTGAGAGATTCAAACCGAAACAGAAGGCTAATCGCATTTAAGCTACTTGAGGACCGTCTTTAAGGAGTTTTCGTATGATCCTCAGTCAAAATTCGTAGCTTTTGAAGAAAATACAAAACAATACTTAGTACCAACAAGAGTGCCATCACTTATTAAATCTCAATATGCCAAGTAAAGGTTGACCAGATAGCATTGATAGCTTTTTTCAATGCTTCAGCAGCTGTCAATGTTACAAAATCCGGCCTATTTTGCTTTTGGATTTGAGCCTACATCCGTAAAAGATTATGCTGACGCTAGAATTGAAGCAGGTCGACTATAGATAACGCCGTGAGTTCGCTTAACAGGTTAATAATGGCCGGAGATACGGATTTTGGCCAACAAATCATTTTCCCCGACTAGGCCCATTTTTGGCCCAGCTGCAATGTCAATAAGGCAGAATGAGCCTTACAGCCTGGACGATTAAGACTAAAAATTCCAAAAATGAAGTGAAGATAGCAATATCTAAGCTGAAGTCCAACAAAGCTGCTTGAGAGGGCGGCTTCATTGCTGAGTTCTTCAAAGTGGCAGGCGACGACTTGGTAAGGAACATACATCGATATACGTTGATATATATGGTCGGACGAAAGTATGCCCGATGAATGGAACCAATGTCACTCTCCAGAGCCACTGTTTTCGGCAATCAGTAAGTTCATTGCTCTATATGATGATATTATTATCTGTGGCGATTTCAACGCCGACCTTCTTAAAATCGAGAGCGGCGCACGTCGACTCTTTTTTTTTTTCGGCTTCAACCGGGCTGACTATTCTTAACCCCCATGCTATCCAATTCTCCATGCTCCAGGGGTTCCTCCTAGTCTACTTGATGTTATCATGGTTTCAGATCAGTAAAACTTGTTACTCTAGGATCAGCTATCTCTAGCCGGCATTTCCGATCATGATTTAATATATTGTACGTACAATGTTGACTTGTCTCGTTCTTTTAAAGCATCATCTTTTGAATTTAGAGACTTTTCCTCTATCGACAACAGTATGTTACAACTGAATGCTAGCCTTCTTGCTTGGAATGAATGCTATTACGCCTCGAATGTCGATGAAAAAGTAGACCAATTTCAAACCCTGCTCGTATACCTTTTTAACAGGCACATTCCTCTAAAAACGATTGCTGTAAAAAATACTAAGTTCACGTGGTTCACAACTGAGGTTCACAATGCCGTGAAACTTCGTAACAAGTTGTACGCTAGATGGAAGCTAAGGCGCTCTAGTCTAATTTGGGAGTTTTTTTGTCACGATCGCAACCTATCTAAACTGAGTATCGACCAAACTTCAAAGAAGCTGTGGAGTTATCTACTATCCATTGGTGTAGGAAAAAAGGCTGTTGGCGATAGCGTTCCGAATGCAAACGACCTTAACGAGGAGTTTCTTTCAAATTGTCCAAATAGTCCGTGCCTTACTCCAGATAGCCAACTGTTTTTTAGCTCTGAATTTGACTTTGAAGTCGTATCAGTAGCTGATGTAGTAAATACAATTTGTTCTCTTATAATCCCTCTTACACACATAATCAATTTTTGAATTACGTGATAGTTAGAAGCTGGTTAAAGTAATTTCGGTTCCGAAAAAACCTCAGCCATCTGTAGTTTCTGACTTTCGCCCAACAAGTATATTGTCTTATTTGTCAAAGGCCTTAAAAAAAATTCTAGCTCGCCAAATTTCAAGCTACCTATACCAACACTGCTTGCTATCCTCTGTACAGTCTGGTTTTCAGAAAGGGAGCACATCATAGCTCTCGACGATGTAAGGGTCAAATATGATGCATTCGAAATAATGGTGCCTTGCTTGATAGATTTTTCCAAGGCCTTTGACAGCGTAAAGTACTATGTCACAAGCTCAGGCTATATTTTGGTTTTATGACAAATCAGTGGGCCTTATAAGTAATTATTTTAAAAATCGCTTTCAAAGTGTTGTTTTTGAATTTGAAATCTTATCGGCAGAAGTACCGCAGGGATCAATATTAGGCCCACTACTTTTCTGTATTTTATAAATGATTCACCCAAAGTATGCCTGAATGTAAACACTCATATCTACGCTGATGATGCCCAGATATACTTGTCACGACCGATTGGGCTTATTGAGGATCAAAATAAAAGAAGACCTGTCGGCAGGTCAACTGGAAAACTGGTCACTGTGCAATGGCCTCAATCTAAATCCTAACAAATCCGAGCTTATTCTTATTTCTAAGGTGCACTACGATACTGATTTGCTACCACCAGTAAGCTTGAGCAATAAGCAACTAAAATTTGTGGATGCTGTCACAAATCTCGGTTTCAAATTAAATTGTTCCCTCTCTGCCGTTGACTATACAAACTATGTTATTGTAGGGCTACGTAAACTTCGGTTGTCTTCTAGTTTTACTCTGGTTGACACCAAGCTAAAGTTAGTCAAAAAGTTATTTATGTCCTCCAGAACATTTAATATTATAACGCCCTCTGTCAGCTACTTGAACTCGTCGCGTCTCTTCTTTGGCACCAGGTCGTGGAACCAACTTTCGACAACAACAAAGCACACAATTGAAGCTTATAAATTCAAAAGTGCCGTATTGGAAGACATTAAATAAGCAACACAGAATTACTTTCTTCAAATCTTTTATCTTTCATCTATTTTCTGCACTATTTTTTAAATCTTTTCACTATTTATTTCTCTTCACATTTGAAAATATTGAGACGGACGCGGCGAAAATGGGTTTAGCGGTCAGTGAGGGCAAGACTAAGTATATGCTGTTAAACAAAAAGGACACTAAACACGGACGCCGCGGACAGAACGTCACCTCCAACAGGTACAGACAACGATACCAGCGCAGAAAACAAATGGAGAACAACTCTTGCCAATCGCTGCTTCTATGGGCTAAGAACGGAATTGACAAGCAAAGCCCTCTCTCGAACTACAAAAGCTATCCTACCTCAATAATCCCAGTCCTGCTCTATAGCGCAGAGGCATGGACATTATCAAAAAATGGATGAGGCTGCTCTTGGCTGCTTTGAGAGGAAAATTCTCCGAATGATTTTCGGTCCCGTCTGCATTAAGGGTGAGTGGAGGAGTGGATACCTCGAAAAATTTACAGCTAAATCGACCTAGCCAAAAGGTTGTAGATCAAACTGAGATGACTGAATCAGGTAAAGCGGATGGACATCGACGCTCCAGTCCGAAAGAAATTCAAATTCGCCCTCGAGAGACAGTGTAGTAAAGGAAGACCGCTACTTACGTAGCGCACAAGTGGCAGGGGAACTCAGCCAACTGGAGGCAGCTAGCAAAAGATCGAGCTGGCTGGAGAGGCTTGTTTACTAAGGGCCAGGTCAACCTCGCACTGTAGGCCCACCTGAAGTAAGTTAGTAATTAAAATCTTCTGATTTGACCCATCTTAATTATTTCTTTGGAATCTCGATTGTTGCTCGTGTAGTATACGCCGTTGCTCCATCCTGTTAGAACCACATGTTTCCCAGTTCCACCTCATTCAATTGAGGAAGGAGAAAGTCGTTGAGCATGGCTCTGCAGCGTAGTTTGCCCCGTGGCATTTTCGAAGAAATAAGGCCCCATGATGCCTCCAGCATAAACAGCACATCATGCACTGACTTTGAGCAGGTGTAATGGCTCTTCAAGGGTTCCGGTGCCGCAAAAGTGATAATTGTGCTTATTCAAACATCCACAAAAATGGAAATGGGACCCGTCGTTCATGATGATTTTCGATGAAAACTCGTCTGCCTCGAGTTCCAGATTCAGGATGGCTTGAGCTTGAGTCAATAGACAACAACTGATGCACTTCCTACACCTTGTAAAGGAACATCTTACAGTCTTTCACCAAAATTCTCTGTTAGGACCACCGCCACCGACGAAATATTCCGCAAAAAATCATAATTAATATTTTGCGGTCTTTAGGGGCATAGCGATTTATGTCTTATTGATGTGTATTTGGTATCTATTTACTCCACATACGTCATAGCGGAATTGACTATTGCTGCCACGTGCAAAATTAAAGGATCTTCCGATAGGGCGATGACGTTTGCGTCACCTAACATCCGAAAAGATTAAAAGGAATCATGGGTGGGCTTTTACATTTAGAAACCACAATAGGCCTAACCTGACCTCCTTCAATGTAACCTTCCCCAGAACTGCTTTAGTCAAATCAAATTGTGAGACTTATGTAACTTTTATACAACATCTTTGGCTAAGTAGAATAAATTTTCTTAAAAAAGAAGGAAATCCATTAAATCCATGGTTGTTTGTTTTTTTTTTTTTGAAGCACCCACAGTGAGTCATTACTCACTCTTAAGTAGTTTCGACTGAAATACCAAACATTTCCAATGACCAGATCAAAATGAAAACCATCCGATTAATCGCCGGTTGGTTCCACATGAGTAGGCCAATTTTTTTGCATTCGAATTAAGTTCGCGGTTTTACACATGAGTGCCTTTCGTACAGGCCTTTGGGTTGTGTTGTTTAAACTGATAGTCTGTTCGATTTTTTTCATGCTTCAAAAAACCCAATTCCAAGATACATATGTCTCTGAACTCAAGCACTGTTGAGGCCATTCAATGTGGAATCATTTTGTGTGTGATTTTGTGGCCAATACTTACAACGATTAAGCCGAGGAGAAAGTTTCAGTGATAATAAATTTATTCCGCCTGAACTAATACAAACGTTTTTGTTGGAGCAAAAACCCGAGGGAAAAATCGTGTCCTTCGAGGAGGAGATTTTACTCGACACAATTAACGACTGATAGAGGGTAGTGAGCAATGGGGTGTAGTGAGTGTTGAACACCAACTGATAATATCCATTTGAGAATGTTTATACCAAAATTATGTCTTAAACTTTAGCTTTTTGTGTTACATGACTTAATTAATTTTATTTTTGTGTTTTTGCTTAAGTTAGATAGTTTGATTTTGGGGTGCGGTATTCTTATTCTTATTCGTAACCACAAGCTCTTGATGTTTTAAACCTACCCTACATGTAGAAGTTCATATTCATTTTTCTTTGGCAATATACTCGTATGCTTAACATGCTCAACATCATGAACCTCCCCTTCATTAGCGAAAACTATTAGAGCTCGCACTTCAAAGCGAGTCATATTTCACGGATTCATGCATAAGGTATGAGTATAAAAGGCGTAAAAGTAAACACCTACAAGTCAGCTAATGAACGTGTGTGGAAACACACAATCCAAAACAAAGCCCTACCGTGTAATCAAAAACAAATTATGTTCAACTTCAAACCATGTAAGAGGCAAAGTACCGTCAACTTTTAAACTAATAGTCCTTTAGGCGGTAGGACCTGTACAATGGTTTCCTTTCAAAGAGTTAATGAATTTTTTCGCAGAATTGAATTAAATTGGTTTCCTGTGCAACGAAATTATTGTTGTTGTGGTTTTGAGTCTATTTAGGTTGCAACTGCAATTTAGGATTGTTAGCTTAATGAATGCAATAAGTGCGAAAGTGCCATTAGGTAGCGGTGTCAACAATGACAAAGTACAATAACACCGAGAGGTTTTGTTGCAATTTGGTAGCTAGAAAAGATTGCTGAGTAGTTTGTTTATTTTTGGAGGCATATTGATGATAGTCAAGGGAGTTTATACACTCTATTCTAATTTAATTAATACAATGACAATCGTAAATATATATAACACACTATGCAACCCCATAGTCTCTTAAAAGCGCGGTTTAATGCCTCCAAGTGTGCAACCCAAAAATGGCTGAGATCGGTAAGGAAGTGGACATTTTTCAACCAGATGGTAGATATCCATTCTTTCTGTATATCGTAGCCATCTCAGGTGGTGGTGGGCTAACTAGGTCAAGAGGGTTAACGATGTGTACAGTCTGCTGTTAAGCCATCTCCTCAAAAGCCGTCCACTCTTACTCTATTTCTAGGACAAGACTTAGTATGATAGGATTTTATATTTAAATGCCAAATAAAACAACAAAAGGGTGTGGGTAACCGAGGTAGAAGAAATGCGTTACTTTCTTCAAAACAGTAAATTTGTCTGAACACACAAGTTGATGCTCATTATCCATTGGATCATGGGGAATTGAGGAGCATTGATGAGTCTTCTTATTCAGACTCCGGAGCTCGACTTTGAAAATTAGAAAATCTTTTCATTCAAATAGAGCAGGAATCGGCAAAATAACGACAGCTTTCCTCTCGTCGTGGGATTGATCAAAGCGTCTGTCGAAACCATTAAATCAAGATAGAACTTTAGTCCCTATCTTTTCCTTGGAAGAGATAATTTTCACTTTATTTCCTAATGAGTGCAGATAAAAGACGACCTTTCCAGCACTTTTCTTTTATATTTAATCACTCTCACCTTCAACATTCCTGGTCTTTCGTTGCATCCCTATGAGTGTGAAATGAATACATCTTTAGTCTGGGTTTCGAGTCACTATGTGACAAGCAATCGGAAGGAACAAGGCCGTCCTTTTGTCCCAAATTGAATCTCCTAAGCATTTTGCAACTTAATTACTTAATTGCTGAAGATATTGACTGCGAAACAACTTATAGATTTTATACTGTTGTATGACCTGGTTGTCCATAACCCAACCAACCAACAAATAACAAGTCATCAACGTCACATCTAATAGGTATACTTAGGATATTACCGGCTAGAAAATACTGACAGACGATTCAATATCAGATCGAGGTTCATACAGGATCAGATGGAAACATTCGGCCTTTGCAGCAAAGAAAGAATCTGCGAAAATGGAACTCGTACTTGGCGTTACTGCTCCACTTAAACTCAGAACAAGACGGAGAGTACAAAAAGCTGCTTAGAACCTGTATGGTGACCTCGATATCTGTTAAAAACTTACGTATTCCCTCAAACCTGACCGCTCCCCAGCCAGTCACTTAAATCTAATTTGGAGGAAGACTGGTATCATTATACATCAAAACAAAAAGGATACAAGGAGCTTAGTTGACTGCCAAAAAGCGGCATTTACAAAGACTTTTGGGAAAGATTGTGCATTCGGCGAAACCAGCAATCCAAGCCTTCGAAAGTGACAAAACACCCAGGAGATGTGTTCAATAGAAAGCAGAGAACTTCTAACTCATTTCAGAGATATTTTAATCCAATCACAACCAGTTTCTACAACCAAAGCTGCAAGTAGCCAAGTACCACAACACTCTGTAGTTGGTATCTGTCAAACAATAGTGACGACGGATGAGATCATCAAACAATTTCTTGCATACTTTTCTTGACATTTAGTTGAATAGTAAGGGTAGACTTTACACCAGATATCGGAAAATACGTGTTCATGCTAGTCAAGATATTCATACCAGCAAGTCTGACTCTATATAGAAGGGTTTGGCGCTCCTCTCGAGTTTTATGTGTACAAAACTGCTTTGCGAATGCTGCATACCTACAAATGCGGAGAATACTGAAAACCTTTCCGAGCCCCGATCGCAGATTCTGACTATAGTCCATGGGTTGGCGGGAGTGTGTCGTCCTATCTGCACTTCATTGGCACAAGCAAGTTGGTTCCCAGCCTCACACTCTCAAAGGTTCCAGTGTCTTCGCTCAAGTACATGCAGATGAGGTAAATGAACTGAATATTGTACCGTGATTGACGATAAGGAATCGGCTTTCAGTCAATCATAGTAAATAAAGAAGCTTTAGCCAGGTCAAGGGGCTTGTCACGAAGGAGATTTCTTTAGACTATCTGGTGGATCAGTCTTTTTTGAGAAAAAAAACGTCACTCCAGCATTTACCAGACAATAAAAATGGGTCTGTCCTGACTGGGACTGACGACTGTGCTTCTTTAGGCGCATAGTCGAATCCATATCCTTTTGACACAAACTCATATCATTAGAATAAGTGGCCTTTGATAAACATCGTGGGTCTGTCGATTGTGAATGATAGTTTCATGCAATGTCATTAGAACTCCTGTCATTGCAAAAATACGAAATAGACTTTCCCTGTACTCAGAAATGGTTGTTGCTTCAGTCAGGACTTAACGAATGATCCCAAGACAGATAAGTTTTTAGTGCTCTGAACGATACCGGGGCAAGAGCGTAAAATGAGTGCTTCTGTAGTAATTTTATGCCACTAACGAGCGGATTCGAAGACTTTTCGACTGTGAGCATTACATAACCCAGCAATTTTAGTAGTTGGACCTTCACTCTTCTGGCAAAGTCGATGTCGATGTCACTGTACAGCCCGTTCAGTTCTTAATTGTATCTCCTCCTCCGCCTATGCAAACGGGCAGGTGTGAAAATCACTCGAAGAATTTTCCTCTCAAAGCAGCCAAGAGCACCTTCATCTATTATCGCTAATGTATATGTCTGTGCGCCATAGAACAGGACTGCGATTATTAAAGTCTTAAAAAGGGTCACTTTCGTTGCTCTAGATAGGGCTCTTATCTTCTTAGCTCAAAGAAGCAGGGATTGGGCAGAATTATTCTTCCTTTGAACTCAGCGCTGGTGTCGTGCTCCGATCTGATAGCGGAGCCTAGGTAGACAAAGTCTTCAACTACAATACCTTAAACTTGTAGCTGTCGATGGTAACGTTCAGCCCGAGACGTCGGTGTTGGCTATCCTTCACGCTTGACATTTTCGCTCGCTTCCGTCTCAATACTTACAAAGGCACCACTGACATCACGCTGCTTTCTTTCAATTATGTCAATATCATCGGCGTATGCAAATAATTGGACGGACTTTTGAAAGATTATGCCTCTTGTGCTTGTATGAGTTTTGCACTATTCTTTCAAGTATGATGTCAAGAAATGTCCTTTTTTGACATCAAAGGTTTCGGTGAGGTCTTTTCGGAGCTTGATGGAGCGGTGTGCATTCCCCATAGACATTTTGATGCTGTCATACGCGGCCTGTTAATCGATTAATAGCTGTGTGTATCGATCTGAGTTTTCTCCAAAATCTGCCATAGTGTGAATATTTGGTCGATGGTGGACTTTGCTGGTCTGAAACCACACTGATATGGACTACCAGTCTGTTGACGAACGGCTCCAAGCTTTCACACAATACAGCAGATAAGGTATTGTATGCAATGTTAAAAAGACTGATGCCGTTGTAGTTGGTGCAGTTCAGAGGGTCTACTTTATTGAGGATCGGACAAATATAATGCTGAGATTCCCTTTATCGGGCATACTTTCGTCCGCTTTGAAGGGCTCGGCGCTAAGGCCGACAACTCCGGCAGTTTTTTTGGACTTAAGCTTGGATATTGCTATTTTAACTTCATCCAGGATGCGTGGATGAAAGTGTTGGTCGTCCAAGTTAAAAGGCTCAATCTACTTGACAGCCTATTTGCCTCGCCATCGTACAGAAAAGCTATTTCCGAATCCTCAGCATGGACTGCGCCTTTGCTACGATGATTCCTTGTTCGTCTCTAGAGGCTTCGGTTTGGGGTACTTATCCTTGGCATGCTTGGTTGCCTTTTGGTAAAACCGCCTTATCCCATCCCTGGAATGGCATCTCTCAATTTCCTCGATTGCTCGCATTTTTCTCCTCCTGAGAAGCCAGTGCTCGTGTCTCCTCTACTCTTCATAGAGCTCGTGAGCAGCTCTAGCCTTTCTTTGCAGTGCCGCATTGCGTGCTTTTTGCTTAGCTGCATGTGCTAGCCGGCATTCGTCATCAAACCAGGGGTTTCATTGGTGTGGTCAAGTGAAACCCAGTACATCAGAAGCGTTATCTCGGGTGGCCTTCTGGCAGTGTTGCCACTGGTTTTCTATGATTGTTGCCGACTGCAAGATTTTCAGGGAGACTCGATCGGAAAATGATTTGGCGATGTCCTACAATTGCAGCCGTCTCACGTCGAATTCCTCACAATATTAGCCTGTCTTGGCGTTTTTCGGGATATCCGCAAGCGTACCTTGGCTACAACGAGGTAGTTTTCCGAGTCCGTGTTGGCTCCTCGGAACGTTCTGAAATCCATAACACTAAATTGCGTCGATCGCAATGTGATCAATCTGGTAGACGATTGATTGATCAAGAGTTCTTTAAGTCTCTTGTGTATATGGAGATGTGGGATCCGCGTGTTGGCTACGACAATGTTTCGGCCCGCCGCAAAGTCGATTAGCCTAAATTTGTTCTCGGAGATGCTATCGTGCAGCCTATGCTTTCCAACAGTACTAGCAAAGATGCCCTCTCTTCATAGATTTGCAATAAAATCGCCGAAGATAAATTTAGTGTCGGAGCTAGCGTATTGATCGTAGGTCTTGTTTAAGACTTCGTAGAAGCTTTCTTTGGTGTCGTCATCTTTCTCCTCTGTAAAGCCATGACCACCTATAAGTCTAATGTTGGCAAATTAAGCCTTGATCCGGGTTGCTACGAGGCGCTCGTTCACATGCCGGAAACTCAAGTCTTCTTGCCAAAATCTACCTAAAACAGCAAATCCGCATCCAAACAGGCGCTTCTGTTAGCATCGATAGTAATTGCAGTAGTAAATGTCGTAGTTTTTCTCCCTCTTTTTGTACATCTCATCGCATTTCTTGGTGCTCTGCAATAATCTAGGGCCTCCGCTAGTTATTCGGCTGCACGTGGAAAGTTACATCTCTTAATAATATCCGAAGTTCATTGTCCTTAATTCGTTTGCATGGGTTGTCAAAGCTAGTTGTTGCTTCGTAACATTCATCTTTTTACATGGCTGGTCAGTTACCCCGGCGGTATAACCTCCAACCTGTAGGGCCAGTTCCTAGGACGACGGGTCGCAGTCGGTTACACCGAAGCCAGTAACCCTTTCGGGCATGTAAACGCTGCCGTTGATCAATTAGGGTCTCATTCACCACCATCTCTTTTCCAAGACTCTGACTTAGTCTCGGACATCCTTACCGGCCTGAGCTCCAAATATGTCAGAGTAGCCCGGATAAGGTTTCATTCGATTCGGGATTTTATCTCAACCGTTGATTTCATTTAGGGAATTCATCCGCTGTCCCGTTTTAATTGCTGCTATATTTATCTGCTACTCGCTTCTAAGTTCAGCAAGTTCAGTCCAGATGGTTACCGACCAATACCCGACGCTTACCAAGTTGAGGTATTATCGGCATTGGTGTGTAGAAAATAGTTGCCACACTGGGTATCGTCAGGTTTACGTCCATCAGTGCCTACAACCCCCAGCAGTGCAGTTAGACATTTAATTTCTATGCTCTATCATAAGAAAAACAACTTTAGACTTCATGTGGGACGTGTGTATGTGGGTATGCCCCATTTGTGAAGTCTAATGCTAGATCATTTAACCTGAAGCCATTTTAATTGACTTTTTATTATTTTTGCAGCTTTCTCTTTAAGCAAGTTTCCCCATTGCGCACCTGACTGAAAATCTCCGCTAAATAGGGGGTTTTCATCTTCGTGTATATTTGTGTGTCAAAGACTCCTACCCGTGGCGCTCATACCTCCACTCCCATTCTAGGAATAGCAGGAATTCATTAAAATAATCCTGCGGCAATGAGAATTGAGCAGCAAATGGATACAGGGACACAAAGCGATTCCGAATAACTTGGGAAGTTCAAATATATGTATACTCGTATGCATGTACAACCATATGTAATTCCAATTCAAAAGAACACAGAAGCCAACACAAGATAAAGTTTAACCTCGAGAAGGATTATTCGATCCCAGAGAACAAATTCACTGCTTTTTCCACAGATCCTTAGAACATTCCCCGAAGTTGTTTTGTTTTGATAAAACATTTTTGCCATTTGAATCGGAAGCTTTATGTATTTCATTTTATTTTTCCACAGATACATGGAATTTTCTTTAATGAAGCAAACGAGATTGTGTTTATCTTTTTGTTCGTTTAATTTACAGAATGAGATACAGATTATAAGCAATTGCTCTGTGTGTTTGTTAGGTATTGGTCTCCGCCCGATTTAATTTAGCTTGTAAGTGTTTTTAGAATTAATTGGATCTTGGTTGGTTGTAACAGATAGTTTGTTGTCCACAATTGATTCTGAACGGCTTTTGAATTGAGTATAAAAGAGATTCTGTGGAAAATCTTAATTTTTGTCTGTTAGATTGGGGATTTACTATATTTGGTACGAGTACTAATTTTGAAACGAATGCAACCTGTTAGTAGTTCAACAACATCTGATTTGTAAGGTCAGATTCGAAGACTCTTAGGGCCGGAGCATTGGCGTTATTTCGCTCCACATTGCCAGTCATCTCATGCGAGTGGTGCGCCGTTTTTTGATTATGTCGATGTCGCTCTACAGCCTGTATACTCCGTCGTCTTTTCCTCTAAGCCCGTCAAAGCAAACAGATCCTATATTTTGTTGGATTTTTCTCTCGAAACGATTGAGGATATCTTCATCCCCGTTCGATACTCATATATTCCATATGCTTCAGCGTCAAGAAGCAGGATGATCAAGGTCTTGTATGGAGTGTACTTAGTTCTTCAGGATAGGGCCTTACTCGCCCAAAGTGACGTCGATTGGCAAGGGTGTTCTTTGTTTTCTAAGAGCCAAGGTAGACAAAGTCTCTTACTACGTCGAAATATTATAGCTATCGACTGTGATGTTCTGTCCAATTCGCCAATGTTGTATGTCCCCTTTCATCGAGAGCATTATTTTGCCCTCAATTACCGCCAAACCCAGTTGGGAAATTTCTGTTTCCATTCTAGCGAACGCACAGGAGATAGTCTGCTATATTCTTCCAATTATGTCGGTATCATCGGCGCCCGCTAGTAGTTGTACATATTTCTGAAAGATTGTACCTGCGGTGTTCACTTGTGAGTTCCTAACAATTCTTTTATGAAAGATGTTCAAAGAATCATATGATGGCGTGTCACATTGGCTACAACTTTTGAGAATCCAAGGTATCGGTTAAGTCGTTAACGACTTTGACGGAGCACAGATTGATTTTCATCAAACCAGAGATTGTTGGTGGTTATCGGGTAAAACGCTGCACATTATCTGCAGCGTCTCTGGTGGCACGTTGACGGTAATGCCACTGTTACTCCTAGTGCTACCTTTTGCTAGATGATTCCAGTGAGATACTTGGATATTGAGTAGTATAATCCATAGCCTCCATACAGGACCATAGTTTGTAGTTTGATTGCTTGGCGTCTGAGCTACCAGATGGCCAACCATCCGTGGAAATTAAGTTCGGAACGTAGCTTTTGAGTCGTTTTTGCCTAAGGAGTTTGAGCGGAGTCTGGTTTAAAGGTTCATAGTTTATTTACGAAAAGCGTTTGTTGGAGAGTTCCACAATGATCACCAGACCATCTAGTAGATACACCTTCGCCTGGGTTTTGATAGATTTCTGGCAGAATTGGATAATGGCGACCCTATCGTAGTGTCTGGCGACACAAGCGTCGGATTGAAAGGCATGTCGGGCGAAACTGGAAGATTTTTGGTAAGTTGGAAACAAAATCCACCGAAAACCATCTTCAAATATGACTTTCTTCCTGGGCATGAATGTTTCGTTTCCAAATCATAACGTCTTTGAAGTAAATTGTCATTTTGCAAGTGTTGCGATACGGGAAAGGTCTCATCAGGTGAACGGAAGAAGTTGTATGAATTTTTTCTAGTGTTCTACGTTTAATTTAAAATAAAATGAAAAGCTGGACGCATGAACAGAAAATGGAGCTAATAGCTCTATTTGAACAGTATTTATCGAATTCGTAATGTGAATTATCAGAATCGTGTGAAAAGAAGTGCAAATTTAATGGAAATTGCAAATTTGATGTCATCCAAACAACCCTCTGCACTCCAACTCTTTCTAAATAATTTATAGTGAAATGAAAATGCTGACGGCTGATATTCTGATGAGAGGGACATGGTGGAAGGTGTTTGAAGTCTTCCGTGAAGCACAGGAAAAACAACGGGTAATCTCCAAAACCATGGCACTGATATCAACACCAAATGGAAGACAAAGACTCGAATGACAACATTCCTTTGCACACCTGCAGTGTTGTCCTCTGATGGTATATATGTACTCGGACCTGCACTGGTTTAAGTCACGTATGGGTTACTGTTTTCAATCAAAAAGTTATGTCGAGCGCAGCAAGCTTGAACTATAGACTTCACTTTTTCCGGCCACAAATGTATAGTTGTAAGCAAAACCCTAAACCTATACTCCGAAGGAATATTTATACATTGCCGAAAAATAGGCGAAAAACAAATTTTTTTTTGCTGATTTCCATACAAGAATATTGATATGGTCGTTTGCTTAGTTAGTAGTGGCTTGACACAGTTCAACAAAACAGTCTTCCTGTCGCTGCCAATAAATTTTCCTCGTTATCGCTCATTTTGTATTTCACAAATATTTACTGCAAGCCAGAAACTGTCGAATTGACCTTCTCTTCGCAAAACAAATGTTTAAATGGTTCGTTTCAGATTTCACTGTTCCTCTATCTGTCAAAAATTGTTTCATTCCAATGACGCTTTTTTTTTAGTGTGTTCAATAGCGACCTTTACACTCAAGCGCTTTACCACACGATTGGAGCGTAAGCTCCGGAGTATGGTAAAGAAGGAGTGAAATACCGCGCGCCAAGACCGTGGTACCAAAATTTGGGAACAAAGTCTTTCACTCGTGAAATTACGCGTTCTTGGATCATACACTCAAGGAGTTTGTGTCTAATGAGCAGTCGCGCGAAATACCGTGTGAAACTTGAACGTGCTGGAATGTGCAACAAATCAACAGTTTTCGCTGTCAAACCGTCACAAAAGATAAGTAGTTGTCATTGTGAACTTTCGGAAAACTTCAGTTCTCGAACAGTGAAAATTTTCTCGTCAGTAAAAAACTTCGTTTGTAATCATTCTTCGCGTTGGCATGCGGATTTTAATGCACGATCAGCTATTTTACCAGCATCCTCAAATAACTTCACAGTACAATATAGAAAGTTTCGTGGGACTTTCAGTGGCCACAACATCCGAGAGATTTCGTTGTTTTCAGAAACCATTTATGACAACAAGATTTAGAGATATGTGGTCGATTCGATCTTGTAGCCAGGACGGGATGAGAATCTTTCATCACACTTAGTGCCTTTAAAATATTCAATTCACGTTCATAATGATGAATGGATATTCCCTCTTTTCAGTCACATTTTTCGAAGAACTGTGAAATTTTCTTCTTAAGCGAGTAGGTATGTGTCGGTGGTCTGATATTACAAATAGGCCCAGTTTTTATGCATCTTTGATGCTTTCTTTTCTAGTTAATATCTACATCGTTAGCAGTAAACTGCTAATCACATTGTATGGCAATCATTTATATATTAATTTATTTAAATAAATTATTTACTCACAAAAGCTATACAACAAAACGCTTTAAAACTAGCTTAAGTTAGGTTAGGTTAGGTTAAAGTGGCTGTTGGAAGAAAAGACGAACCCACTGAGGAATGCTGGTGCGTTGTGATACCATGTGCATCTGTGATCCTTCTACTGCCGAAAGCTATTTGAACTCTGTCAAACAGAGTGTGGCGGACTTTTAACGTCTGTGTTGGCTAGATCACTTGAGGGGTTATTCAGGTCTATAGGCCTAAATTTAAGGCATTTTTAAGATCCATTAGTATCCGTTTTTTATAGAATGTCTTTTGACAAATTCGAAAAGTTATAGGCTGGTGAAGTGGGGGCTATAAAAAACAGGTGCGTCCAGCTCGACGTGGTCTCAACACTTGTAGTTTAAATATTCTTCATTAACATACATGTCGCTATGGTTCGCCCTTGGGAAAAAAAAAATTAACAAAATTTTGTTTTGGACCCTGACTCTTGACTTTTCCAAATTTTTTAAAAATTGTAAAAAATTTTCTTTTTCAAAATCCAAAAGCCACACTATAGATGTATATAGAAAGAAGATGTCCGCCAAATTTTAAGTGAATCGTTTCAGTAGAACTTGAGATATCATGTCTTGCAACTCGAAAAAAGTAGTTTCAAAAGTAACTCAGATAATAGGACCTAATACTGACATTTGTTAAATCTGCGATGATACATACATTGGGCCTTCTTCTACTTCATGGTCAGTATTTTCTGAAGTTCTTTTAACTAAGCGACCTTCTCCATTTCTTTAGAAGCAGCCGAGGCTCAAAGTACAGAGCGATCAATTCGAACCTCATTACCCGACCGGTTTAGTTGCTCCGTCACAAAAGCCGCTGTAACTTCCAGAATTATTATTATTTTAAAAAATTCTTTTAAGGGCATATTCTGAAAGGTCATAGCTTTATAGATATGTAAAAAAATTAGCTTTTTTTTTTTCAAATTTCAAGACCAGAATACTCCCTTAATTCGTAATTCCTTTAATTGTAAAGAAAAAGATACTAAGTGGAGTTTTCTTTTTTGGAAGATACGAGGGCGGGTCAATAAGTCCGTGACTTTTTGAATTTCTGACCTCTTTACTGAAACAGCGACACTGCTCCTGTCAACAGGCATCTGTCAGTTGACTCCTGTCAAAATTTAAACTTGCTGCGTCAGTTAGTTTGTGTTTGACAGCTATTTTTATCAGACTACTCACTAATTTGAGGAGAAAATGGAAAAAAGTGAATTTCGTGTGCTTATTAAGCATTATTTCTTGCGAAATCTCATTACCGAGACCAAGGCTAAGCTTGATAAATACTATGGGGACTCTGCACCATCGATTTCAATGGTAAAAAAGTGGTTTACTGAATTTCGTTGTGGAATTTCGTACAAGCACTGAAGATGCCGAACGTCCTGGACGCCCAGTTGAGGTCTCTACACCCGAAACAATCGAAAAAATTCACGATATGGTGTTGGCCGACCGAAGATTGAAAGTACGAGAGATTGTGGAAGCCGTAAGGATCTCGCATGGCTCAGTGGTTTCAAATTTGAATGATCACTTGGGCATGAGAAAGCTTTCCGCAAGATGGGTGCCGCGTTTGCTCACAGTCGACCACAAACACATGTGTAATTGCCATGGCAAAAATCCATGAATTGGGCTATGAATTGCTCCCTCATCCACCCTATTCTCCAGATTTGGCTCCGAGCGACTACTTCTTGTTCCCAAACCTGAAGAAATGGCTTGGGGGAAAAAGATTTGACTCCAATGATGAAGTCATCTCCCAAACAAAGGCCTATTTTGAGGACCTCGACAAATCATTTTTTTTGGAAGGGATCAAAAAATTGGAGAAGCGTTGGACAAAGTGTATAGAGCTCAAGGGAGACTACGTTGAAAAATAAAATTATTTTTTTATCAAAAAATCTGTGTTTTGATCCAAAAGTCACGGACTTATTGACCCGCCCTCGTAGCTGGACACGTACAAAAAAGATGGGCGATTGTCTCCTTCTCCCCCTCGTCAAGCCAGTTTCTACAGAAGTCGGTTGTAAGCATGCCGAACATTATTGCATGTTTACCTAAATGTGATGACATCTGCGATGGTGTTAAGATGTTTCCTGTTAAGAAGAATCAAACTCTTCGATTCCAGTTTAGACCAGATTTGTTTGGTTGCTAGATTTGTTGATCCTACCGTCCACTTAAGGTTTGTTCTTCCAAAAGCATCCACCTTGATTTCTTGTTTAGGCGTAGCGATTAGTATGACGATCTTACCTTTCCCATGTTGAATCGGTATAGTGGTTCCAATTTTGGCAGGTTCGTCTGCCCTACAATTCCCTGGAGTGTCTCTATGTCCCGGCATCCAGCAAAGGTGAATATTGAACTGCTCTGCCACCTCGATGAGAGATGAACGGCAGTCTATAACGGTCATTAAGTGAAAAGAACATGAGTCCAGGGATTTGAAAGCGGTCTGATATCATGTTTTTCTTAAGCCAGGACAAGACTTTCTTAATTGCCATAATGATAAGGCGGAATGAGAGGTTAAGATTAAGCTTATCAGCGAAAACACTGCCACTGTCAGCCATTGAACCGTCCGTGTATAAAGCATTCTCCTCCCAGAAGTGTTTAGAGGGAAGCTAACATGGAAGTTTTTGTCAAACCAGTGTAAGGGAATGGTGTAGTGGTGTGTCATTTATTGAATTCAATGTGGTTGACCTTTCGTCAAACCTTGGCAATTTGAGTCATGGAATCGTTTACCACACAATAACGCAGTTTAGTTGTTCAATCTTATTACGAAAATGGACAATCTGTAAAAGTTAAAAATCATAAGATTCGTGAATTTTTCAATCGATATAGGTAACCCAAAAGTGCTAAAGCTGATGAGTCTCAACCAATTTCAATTCTGCCCTTTCTGTCCAAGGTTTTTAAACGTATTTTGCAAAAACAGATGAGCACATATGTTAAAAGTAATAACATGCTCACACCAAAGCAATCTGGTTTTCGTGCGAAACACAGCTGAACTACCGCTCTGTTGAGTGTTACTGACGATATACGACATATAGAAAAAGTAACTTGCTTGGTGCTCCTAGACTTTTCTTAGACATTTGACATGGTTAATCGCAATATCTTATGTAAAAAGCTCATTCGGCAATATAACTTTTCATTAGGTGCAGTAAAGCTGCTTACATCCTACTTAAATAACAGAATGCAATCAGTGCAGCTCAATGACAATGTATCCGATTTTCTTTCAACTTTTAGTGGTGTCCCTCAAGGTTCTATACTTGGCCCCTTATTGTTCTCATTACATGTAAATGACCTTCCATCCATTATAAAAAACTATTCGTCACATATGTATTGTATGCTGATGATGTTCAAATGTATATGAGCTGTCCACTTGGTTTAATTGAGAACGGAGTTTGCTCTATCAATGAAGATCTTGTCGAAATTTCACGTTGGTCTGAACTTTTTAATTTTTCCAGAATCGGCCTGCAAAATTTTGGCAATAACAGGAATATTACAATAAATTTAAGTAATCCAAGCCTTTGTATACTAAACGTTACAATTTATAATTAGTTTTGTTTTATAACACTTGTCGTCTTTTTAACCAGGTGATAGGCCGCTCGTCTGCCAGAATCCTTGTCAGTCTGCTCATGTGTGAATGAAGTCTTTTATTGTATTTGCTACATTGCCGATTAATAAGACGTTCCACGGGCTCCAAATAAAAGTCACGTTGAAGAGTCGAACCTCGAACGTACCATTCGCAATAGGTTAAAATCCTTAATACTCTGTTCTAAAGCGTCTGGATCCGTTTTCGTTCGACATTGCAGCTATAACCCAAATCTGGACTCCGTAGGTCCAAGTCGGTACAATGATGGCCTCATATACGTTCCTTTAACATCGCAGCGGTAGTTTTGAATCGCGGAATAGCATCCAGTTAAGCCGCGCAAGCTTGAACATGGAATTTGAAAGAGTTGCCATAATTTGCGATTTGAAGGTCAGTCGCTTGTCTAGTATTACGCCCAGGTATATATTTAGCTTCCTGATCAAGCTACAGCGACATATTATTGAACCGGACTGGAGGCACCTGCCCTTTGCGTAAGGTATAGTAGACGTTCTTGCATTTGTTGGGATTCAGCTTAATGTTCCACCTGCTAGCCCAGTTTTCAAGCAGGTTGAGATAAGTCTGTACACCATCAGTTGCCCGATTCTCGCATGGCGACGAATAAAACAAGCAGATATCATCTGCGTATGATGCGAGTAGTGCCTTTTCTCCAGGGATGGTCATGATGGCTTCTCCAGGATTTGGAACGTCAGCCGTAAATAGGCAGTAAAAGGGTGGTCCAATTACGCTTCCTAGTGGCACACCAGGTTTTATTGTAAACGTAGTTGAGATGGAACCTCTCACTCTTACTTTAAACTGGCGCTTATTTAAATATGAACAGAAAAAGAGTTAGAAGGTGGCGGGTAGACTTCTTTTGATTTTAACTAAGAGACCCTTGTGCCAGTCTGAACTTAACGGATTTTCTCTAAACGCAAAGAAATCCAAATGCCTAGTCATATCGAAGAAACCACTGGATCTTTCGTATTTTCCACCTATTTTGTTGAAAAGCTCCGCAATGGATTATGTTGAGACTGCAAAGACTCTTGGGGTCACTTTTAATCCCAAATTGACTTGGGAAAATCACATCAGCGCTGCCATTGAAAAGGTATATGGGGTGTTACGTAATTTATGGGTAACACAATCTTTTACTCCAACTAAAATGCGCTTGATGTTAGCTAAACCTTTTTTTATTCCTATTTTACTCTACGGATGTGAAATCTTTTGTAGCTGTGACTCGATCAGTAGAAGACAGCTCAATGATGTTTTTAATAGCACAGTACGTTATGTTTTCAGGCTACGCAAACATGACGGAGTAAGTAGTTATTCTTCTCGTTTGCTTGGCATGCCTTTTGAGAGCTATCTTAAGTTTCGCGCTCTATCGGTTATTCCCGTATCACGTCAACCATCATTCTTATACGAAAAGACTCGATTTGCCTCTTCGCACAGGTCAGGCCAATTAATTTAGCCCCAATACACATCCCTTACATCAGAATGTCAATTTTTCGTAGATTCAGTCCGATTGTGCAATTCACTACCGCGAAATTTAAGAACTAAATTAGGTACAAGCACAACAAGGCTTAAAAATTAATTACGCAGCTATTTCTCTACAAATCTGTAAATTAATATTTCGAAACAATTAATACATAATTACTACGAATTTTAATTTGTACCTTTGTAAATTTTTCTAGTTTTAATTAATTTATTAATTAGCTTTTCACTATCTTATAAGATATTGTATCTTAAAATGTATAAGCATTACAAATAAATAAATAAATAAATTAATTAATTAATATGACACTTTACGGCGAATTTCAAAAACTGTTCTTCTGGATCACTTGAATCGCCAGGACTATTTATCATCAAATTTGATCCTCTCCGATGAAGCCCATTTTCGGATGTACAGTGGCGAGCAAAACTGGATACATAATTGGTCATTTCATAGTTTTTAAGGAATAAAACATTTTCTTCTAAATTAAATACTTTAAAAATTTGAAATTCAGTTTTCTTATTATTCTTGAAAAAATTATTACAAAAAAAATTAACAAATAATAATTAACATAAGTCTTAGTTCTTCCAAAATGTTGTATAACTCCATGTATCCACTTTTGCCCGTTTGTATTTAAGTTTGTCTTTCTTCTAGTTTAGCGTTAATATTCAATTTTTCTTATCGTGCTTTGTGTAATTTTCTTCATTTACGTATTTGGTATTATCGTATTAGGTGCTTGTAATTTTTTGGAATTGTTTTTCATAATTTTGTAAATAAAAGGATTTGGCCAAAAGAAACAAAGAAAAATGCGGAAAATTACGGTTGATATCGCAAACAGTATCGTTTCTATGAGTGAAAGTGGTCACACAGCACGACAAATCGCAAGAGCGCTTAATGTTTGCCACCGCACCGTACTAACGGTCAGAAAACGTAACAATTTAAAGTGTGCACCGAACGCCGGAGGACGGCCACGACTTTTAACAGATAGGGACGCGCGTTTAATGGAGCGGCTGATAAAAAACAAGGACACAAAAACACCCAAGAAAGCAGCAAAAACCATAAACAAGAACGTCAGTGAGTGGACTGCGCGAAGAGCCCTTCGGAAGATCGGATTAGTATCGGCAATGAAACAAAAAAAACCGGCTTTATCAGAAAAAAATATTAAAGCCAGACTTAAGTTCTGTAAAGAACATAAGAACTGGACAGACGACGACTGGAAGCGAGTTATTTGGTCCGATGAAACCAAAATAAATCGTTTTCAATCAGATGGAAAGGAGTACTTTTGGCATTGGCCCCACGAAACGATCCAAAAGCACCAAGTTAAGCAGACAGTAAAACATGGAAGACCATAGTCTGGGGTTGTTTTACTTGGTGGCATGTTGGTCCACTGGTAAAAATAAATGGAATAATGAAAAAAGAAGAATACCTCAGTATATTAAAATCCGAATTACCCAACTTCATTGAAGACAGTGCGTACCCGACAGAAGAAATAATTTTCCAACAAGACTGCCAAAATTGTTCGAAATTGTTTAGACCTTCAAATTTTCAAAACAATGAAATGACCAGCTCAAAGCCCGTATTTGAATCCAATTGAAAATTTGTGGGCTATCGTAAAAAGAAAGTTGGCAGAACACGATAGAGCACCAACCAATATGGAAGAGCTGTGGGTAAGAGTAGGGGCTGAATGGGCAAATATTCCTAATGATATCATTGAAAAATTGGTTGAAAGTATGCAAAAGCGAATCAAAAGTGTCATCAAGAATAAAGGTTTATGGACCAAATATTAAAATGAATAAAAATTGACTATTACCAAAACGTGCAAAAGTGGATATATGGAGTTATACAACATTTTGGAAGAATTAAGACTTATGTTTATTATTATTTGTTAATTTTGTTTTGTAATAATTTTTTCAAGAATAATAAGAAAACTGAATTTCAAATTTTTAAAGTATTTAATTTAGAAGAAAATGTTTTATTCCTTAAAAACTATGAAATGACCAATTATGTATCCAGTTTTGCTCGCCACTGTACGTAAATAAACAAAATTGTCATTTCTGGCGACCGGAAAACCCAAAGGAGATTCACGACAAACCAATGCATCCCAAATAAATCAGTGTACGGCGGCATCATTGGCCTTTAGACCGCATAACTTATGTTAGAAAAGAAGTTGATTGGCCTCCAAGATCAAGCGATTTAACACCTTTAGACTTTTTCCTCTGGGGTTATTTGAAGAAGATCCATGCCAATGAGCCAGCGACAATTCAGGATCTCAAATATAAGATCCAAATTGAAATTGCGGCCATTGATGCACATATTGTTCAATAAGTCATCGTTAATTTTGACATTCAAATGGTCGCTTGCAACAGAAGTCGTGGTTGTCGTATCCTCCGTTCGTAATAACTTTAGACCGAACTCTATTAATAAATAAAATTCTATATTGATTTTGTAATAAATGAGTGTTTAATTTAATGAAAACTTCCGCACTAACTGTTTTGAACAATCGCAAAGAGATCTAATCTGGCCACCTAGGTGTTATCGGTCCATTCTTCGTAGAGGTCTGCTGACTACGTCTTCCTTATTATTTTTGTCAGAGTAAATTCTATTGCACGAAGACTCTTCGTTGGAAAGACATACTCGTACAAAAGTGCTGTTTTCACGTCTTGCGATTTTCATAACATTCTACCAGTAAAAGTTCATGTTCGTCTTCAATTTATTTGTACGTCCTTGAGAGGTGTAATATTAAAAAAAATTAAGTTGATTGCTTGAACTTCGAGGAACGACTTTGGAAATCCTCTCCCTTAACCAAGACGTTTCCAGACCAACAGCTTATGTCCAATTAAAGCTGTTGAGGGCTGTTCACTAAAGTGATTTGTCGTGGAACTGTTGTTCCTGGTCTACAAATTATAATAAACATTTATTTTTTTATAATAGCAAACCCCCATTGAATATTTTCTTTTTGATGACACCCTTGAACTCTTTTACATTTATTTCATGGTTTCATGAATTTTACAAAATTTACGACTGTCGTTTCAAAGCCATTTAGTTTAAGATGTCCCGAAATGAAATTGTTATGTGAGTCCTAAATAAAATTGTCTGACCTTGAGACAAAGGCTCTGAATATAATCCTTTCAACTTAATGGCTTTGATGTACACTTACTTCTTCAGGGATCGTTAAGTCTCTGGTTATTCATCCGAGATGCTTGTGATCTCAAAATTTACGAGTATCCCTAATACTAATACTAATACTAGTCAGATGAGTTGAAACTAAAGGAGATGGAGATTTATACTCCAGGTTTTATCTCACCCTAAACACGGCATTTAGTGCAAATCTTAAACAGGGGTGATGTCGTCATAGTGAAAATATTATTGAGAGGAATAAAATTTATACACACTTCAAGAGGAAAGACGTAAAAATGCTTAAACACACCGTTTTAACCTAGGGATTGGTTAAAATTTAGCAAAACGAAAGTCTTAATTTTTGATTTATTGCAAACTTGTGAAATTTTTATTGCGGACGATGTTTATTAGTTTTTGAATCCTATCGTATGTTCTTCCATGAAAACAGTATTTGCTGGTCCAGAAAATCTTAAACCCAACACCACATTGAAATATACATTTATGATGATTCGTTGGCAGAACATGAGAAAATAAAAACGAAATAATATTGCTAACAATAAAAAAGGATAATAAAATACTTTATGGACCGGACCGGAAACCGTTTGGTTAACCACAATCTGTGTATATAACGAAAACCGATGAAAAATATTTTTGAGATTTTTCTTACAATTGTTTAGCAACTTAATGCCCCAGCTACGACATTAAAATTGTCCTCGGCGATTTCAGACGGCTACAATCGCAAGACTCACGAGCTCTATGAGCAAAAGAGGAGAGACGTACACCGGCTTCTCAGGACGAAAAAGAAATAGCATGAGAAGTACGCGGTCGAGGAAATTGAGAGATGCTACTTAGGAATGAGATTCGGAAATTTTACCAAAAGTTCAAAAAATCATGCCACGGACACAAACCCCTAATCGAAGCCTGTAGAGACGAACAAGGGAACGTCGTAATAGAGTCGCAGTCGATGCTGAGAATCTAGAAAGATCATTTCTGTAAACTGTATAAAGACGATGACGAAGCAAGTACCACTGTCAGGCAGAATGAACCTTTCAACCTGGACGATGATGACCAACAATTCCGTCCACCCGACCTGGATGAAGTGAAGATAGCTATATCTAAGCTTAAGTCCAACAAAGCTGCTGGAGCGGATGGCCTGACTGCCAAGCTCTTCAAAGCGGCAGGCGATGACTTGGTAAGGAGCATAAACCAACTTATCTCTAAAATATGGTCGGACGAAAGATGCCCGATGAAGAGAACCTCAGCATTGTCCGGTTGTCAAGAAAGGAGACACTCTGAGACCACAGAGCCAAAAGCCTTTTGAACATCGCATAGAAGATGTTATCTGCCGTATTGTATGAAAGCCTGTTCCCATTCTACAACACTCTGATAGGTCCATATCATTGTGGCTTCAGGCCGAGAAAGTCCGCCATCGACCAAATACTCACACTATAGCAGATGCAGATCTTGGAGAAAACTCATGGCCTTCAGATCGATACACACCATTTATTTATCGGTTTTAAGGCCGCGTTTAACTGCATCTATAAAGATGAGCTATACAGAGCAATATCTAGTTTTGGCATCCCTGCCAAACTCGTCCGTCTGGGCAGGATGACTATGAAGAAAGCACGCTACTCCATCAAGGTCGGTAAACATCTCACTGAGACCTTTGATGTCGAAAGAGGATTTAGTCAAGGCTATGCGCTAGCAAAAGAAACTTGTTGTCTGAGCCCCAGTTCCACTCCGGCCTGTAGCGCCACGGAAGGAAGAAGAAGAAGCAACTCAATAAACAAAAACAATATTTTTCTGATTTTCCTTTCGACGAAAATCCAGTAGTGATCAGTAAACTTTACTACTACTATGCACATTATTTACAAAAATTAAATTACTTACTTACTTACTTTAGGTGGCGCTACAGTCCGGGGTGGACCTGGGCCTCAGTCAACAAGCTTCTCCAGCCAGCTCGATCCCTGGCTAGCTGCCTCCAGTTTCGCACGCTAAGTTGGCTCAGGTCCTCTTCCACTTGCGTGCGCCACCTGAGTCTTGGCCTTCCTCTACTGCGCTGTCCCTCGAGGGCGGATTCGAAGACTTTTCGGACCGGAGCTACATGACCCAGCCATCTCAGTCTTTGGATCTTCACTCTTCTGGCTAGGTCCATGTCGCTGTACAGTCCATACAGTTCGTCGTTGTATCTCCTCCTCCACTCACCGTCAATGCAGACGGGACCGAAGATCGCCCGAAGAATTTTTCTCTCGAAGCAACCAAGAACACCCTCATCCATTTTTGATAATGTCCATGCCTCTGCGCCATAGAGCAGGACCGGGATTATTAAAGTCTTATAAAGGGTGACTTTTGTTGTCCGAGAGAGGGCTTTGATACTCAATTGCCTTCTTAACCCAAAGAAACAGCGGTTGGCAAGAGTTATTCTTCGCTTGATCTCAGCGCTGGTGTCGTTGTCTGTATTTATAGCGGAGCCTAGGTAGACAAAGTCCTTAACTACCTCAAAGTTATATCTGTCGAGGGTGACGTTCTGTCCGAGACGTCGGTGTTGGTTGTCCTATTTGCTTGACAGCATATACTTGGTCTTGCCCTCATTGACCGCTAAACCCATTTTCGCCGCTTCCGTCTCAATACTCGCGAAAGCGCCACTGTCATCACGCTGCTTTCTCGAGTTGGACGAGTAGTTGGACGGACTTTTGAAAGATAGTGCCTCTTGTGTTTGCTCGTGAGTTTTGCACTATTCTTTCAAGTACGATGTTGA
Source organism: Volucella inflata (assembly GCA_928272305.1). Classification (NCBI taxonomy): domain Eukaryota; kingdom Metazoa; phylum Arthropoda; class Insecta; order Diptera; family Syrphidae; genus Volucella; species Volucella inflata. The sequence goes on along the minus strand of OV743718.1, from coordinate 13,557,638 downwards.
AAAAATCGCATGACAGCGCATCGAATTGTCTTAATCCTTTCTGGACATCAAAGGTCTCGGTGAGATCTTTACGGACCTTGATGGAGCAGCGTGCATTCTCCATCGTCATCCTGTACAGACGGACGAGTTTGGCAGGGATGCCAAAACTAGATATTGCTCTATATAGCTCGTCTCTGTAGATGCTGTCATACGCGGCCTTAAAATCGATGAATAGGTGGTGGGTATCGATCTGAAGCTCATGGGTCTTCTCCAAGATCTGCCGTAGTGTGAATATCTGGTCGATGGTGGACTTTCCTGGCCTGAAGCCACTCAGATATGGACCTATCAGGTTCTTGACGAACGGCTTCAGGCGTTCACACAATACGGCGGATAAGATCTTATATGCGATGTTAAGGAGACTGATGCCTCTGTAGTTGGCGCACTTCACAGGGTCTCCTTTCTTAAGAATTGGACAAACAATGCTGAGGTTCCATTCATCGGGCATACTTTCGTCCGACCATATTTTACAGATGAGTTGGTGTATGCTCCTTACCAAGTCATCGCCTGCCGCTTTGAAGAGCTCGGCAGTCAGGCCATCCGCTCCAGCAGCTTTGTTGGACTTAAGCTTCGATATGGCTATCTTCACTTCATCCAGGTCGGGTGGACGGAATTGTTGGTCATCATCGTCCAGGTTGAAAGCTTGATTCTGCCTGACAACGGTATTTGGTCCGTCATCGCGTTATACAGTCTGCAGAAATGATCTTTCCAAATTCTCAGCATCGACTGCGATTCTACTACGATGTTCATTTGTTCATCTCTACAGGCTTCGGTTCGGGGTTTGTTTTCCGCGGCATGTTATTTTTACCTTTTGGTAAAACTTCCGAACCTCATTCCTGGAGTAGCATCTCTCAATTTCCTCGATCGCGCGCTTCTCATGCTCTTTCTTCTTCCTCCTGAGAAGCCGGTGCTCGTCTCTCCTCTTCCGCTCATAGAGCTCATGAGCAGCTCTGGTCTTTCTAAGCAGCGCCGCGTTATATGCATCTTGCTTAGCTGCATGTGCTTGCCGGCATTCATCATCGAACCAGGGGTTTCGTTGTGGTGGACGAGTGAAACCCAGCACATCAGAAGCGGCATCTCTGATGGAGTTTTGGCAGTGTTTCCAATGGTCTTCGATGCTTGATGCTGGCGGCATTGGACCTCTTAAGAGATTAAGAGACACTCGATCGGAGAAGGACTTGGCGATCTCTTGCGATTGTAGCCGTCTGACGTCGAATTTTCTCACAGCATTAGTTTGCCTACAAAAGCATCTGAACCTCACTCTTTTCCCACAAATACCGGCTACTACATGTTATATCGTAAGAGAAGTCAGCGCAGTGGATATACCACCAATTACCCAGGAGAAGCAGCTCCAGACATGCAGCAAGATAGGCTACAAGAAGGCAACCGGACCCGACGGCATCTCGAATAAGGAAATAAAAGTGTCTATAAAATGAAAATAAAAAGAAGACTATAGAGTACTCTATACAGCATTTAAGCCTGCTACTAAAAGGAAAGAAGTCTGCCGGAGAACCATCGGCCTATTTCCCTCTCAAACCACCAATTTGGCTTCAGAAAAATGCGACTTACTTTTAATGGATCTTTGGCCCAATGAAGTCTAGTCGTTCATTAGAAGACCACTCGCAAGGATACAGCATATCATTTGCTGCGTATAGTGACGACCTATTTCAAAAAGAAGCTGAGATATATTGCAGATAAAGGTGAAAATACTACAATATCACTGGCGAAGTTCCACAGGGATCGGTCCTAGGGCCTTTACTACGGAACTTCATATACGATGGAGTCCTACGGTTAGTGTTTCCTATGGGTGCGACGGTAATTGGATTCGCCGTCATAACAGTAGGCAAACAGGCAAACATTCGTGCAGTTGAGTCCGCTACAAACGAAGCAATTGTACGGAAAGAGTATTAGCTAGCAGTCGCCAGCATAAAAATAGCCCACCATAAAACAGAAGCTGACCTCATATCCAGTCGAAAAACTGTAGAGTTCACCAACTTTCAGGGTGGTAGCTGGAAAATTAGGTCTTAAGAAGCGGCTAAATATCATGGAGTAATGCTGTATAACTGATTATTATTCAAAACACATTCGGACTATTTAAGAGATTATTGCAAATATCTTCTCAGTTTTGGGCACGACAGCTCGCCATCTTGAGTCAAATGCCCAAGTGAAAATGAAGATACAGAGCACGTAGTGTTTTATTGTTCACGTTTTATGGCATAGCGAGCTGCTCTGCCCAGCCTGTCGCTAATCCTCAATCACATGTTGCGCAGTCGGAGGAGAATTGGCCGGAAATGTCTACATATATTCATAATAACTCTTCAAAACGAGCTACGGAGATAACAGCAGAAGCCTCAGAAGCTGAAGAAACTCCAGAAGCAGGTGACAAAATACGAATAACTTGTTTTGCTAACAAGCCCCTCGAGGTAATACCTAACGACAGTCTAATGTAAATTGGTGGTGTGTAAGGTGTGTGCAATTAGGTCAATCTAGTGGACGGCTGATTGATCAAGAATTCTTCAAGTTTCCGTGAATATGTGGAGATGTGGGAACAGCTTGGTATCTACTACAATGTCTGAAATCGCTTAGTCTGAATCCGTTTTCGGGTATGGTGTCGTGCAGACTATAATTTTCGACAGTACTGCCATATACGTACTGCTTCCTAACTTTGCACTATAATAAATTGCCGCTGACAATTTTAATGTCATAGCTGCAGTCACATTTCTTTTCCAAGACTGTGACTTTGTCTCGGAAATCCTTATTGGCATAAGCTGTCGGAGTATCCCGGCCAAGGTCGCATTTGTTCCGAGATTTTATTTAATTTATCCGCTGTCCCATCTGTAGTTCTGCTAATTTTATCTGCTGGTCAGCACTCACGCTTATAAGCTTATCAACTCGATTTCTGATGGACTCGTATCAGATGTATGTAAACACATTATTGATGTGTAGAAAACAATTGCAGAATTGGATATCGCCAGGTTTACATTTATCAGTGCCTTCCCTATTTCTACAGCACCAAACCGCCAATGTTGTCGCATATGGGGAAGTGGGAAGAAGTTTGCTGCAGTTATGACCATCGATGCACCAACTTAGAAGAGATTAAAAAAGAACAAAAAGCAATAGATCTTCGTAATTACTTTGTCCTACAAATTTGTATCAAATCCAATCAAAAGTACTGGTGGCAAAATAAATGTAAGTACAAAGTGCACTTCCGATAATTAAAAGGCAATAAAGTGGTCGTCTCTATAATTGATCGAACACCTTTAACTACTTGCCATCCTAGAGAAGAAGGCGTTTCTCAAAAATGCCATTAGCCGCATCGTTTATTCAAATCAATTATAATTTAATACAAGGACATCGTTAGGTGGGCGGTTTGAGTGTACGAGTACATAAATTATGTCAACATTACACCATTCCAGACAAGTATCATAGAAAAGGAGACCTTCCTCATGACGCTACTATCATCGTCTTTACTTTGTATAATACTTCAACAATTTAAGCGGCCAAAGATACGAATGGCATGAAGAAGTGCTTAATGCAAAATCGATACTTTCACATTGTCGAACACAGAAAAGGTAAACATTTGTGGCCACAACAAGATATCCGTCAAGGTATGAGTTTATCTACGCAATTCATTGTCAAGTCGGTTTTGGTTGAGTTTTTTGTGTGTCATTGTTCAAATTTTACTTTCCCTGGTTTGCGTGAGATATTGCGGGCACCAAAAGCGATATTCTCTATTCTTATTCTTATTTCCTCTACATGTTCTACCTCTCCATCTAAGAAGCCTTGAAAGATGACACCTAGTTCCAAACCAAGTCGTTGGCGACGTCCTAGAGCTTTCAAGATGCGTTTTTTATTGTGCGTTTCCAATAAATAATCAAAATCAAATTTAGTGGCATACAAGAAGGCAAATACAGCTTTTCAATTACCCGGAGTCACTTTAATGTCAGAACAGCATTGAACTCCAAAAGCAAACACATGTCGTTAAATAAACGCGAGTCACTCGTGCAACAACCTTTTCCAAAAATGTTCTCCCAGAAAAACTCTGATTAGACCGTAATAGCTTTTTACGGTTGATGGCCCAAACTAAAATCTCCCCAATGTGTCCACATGTTGTACCTCTAAGCTTCAATTTCGAACGAATTTCCTGTATCTCCAAAACCTGTCGCTGACCTGTGGTTTCTGCCTGACTATAATTCAAATAAGCGTAACAAATTTTGCCTTTAGGTGGCATTTGATGTTTCGTCTTAGCTGGAGATTGCTAAAGGTATAATTAACCAATCCATCTCTAAAATGCTTTCAATTTAATTTCAGGATAGTTATCCCATAGTGTATGTACACCCTACTATCATCAATGTTGTGACGACAGTGGCATGAAAATGACGTTTTACGTATTAAATTTCACTTTGTAAACTGCTGCAGACAATGTACTTGAAAAAACTGTTCCGACGATGAAAATTTCAATGAAATACCTTTAACAATTCTGTCTGGATATACAACGTTCAGGAGATACACGAAAATATCTACACTTTCACTTGATCTTAAGCTCTTGTGAGTGATACTGCTCAATAACAGTAGAAAAAACGTCGGAAAATTATCTGCAGATACTCTTGTCATATTTGTACATGAAAACGGATGCTATGATGTTTTGGTCTTTTTGATTGGCATTGTAGCGACCAAAACTGACAAACGAAAAAAGCGCTACAACATCGCATATCAGTGAACGCACCCCACTGTGTGACAGCTGTCGATCTGTCATCTAAATTTTTTCTGCCTCCATTCTGGTCATTGACAGCAGCTGTGGGTGCAATAAAATTGAATTAAATTCTTAAGTTCTTAAATTCTTGTTATTTTGTGAAATTAAAATCGATCTTGTCATTGAACATTATATTGGTGAACCCGCGCTTGCACCGCTTTAAGGCAAAAGTATGCCGGATTAAACCGAGGTCGATCGCTATGATAAACACTGATCAACTGTGCACGAATGCCTTAATTTTGGCGCGAGAGATGATTTCTTTAGGTCGTTCATCTGGAGGCTTCCAAGCCCATTGACGACACAAATTTCCAGTACGTCATTACCATTCGGTCGAGCCGAAGGGATTTAAAACGAATCTCCGATATTCTTCAGGCTTCGCTCATCAAGATGTTTGAAGAAAATGAGGAACAACAAATGCAACGCCATACGGAAGGACTCAATCTAGGCGACTCACAGTCCTCCCAACTTCTTCATCGGATCTTCAAGCACACCGGACAATGTCATTCAAATCATTTGCTTATCTCGTTCGCCTTTGAATGTGTCACAGGTGACCTAAACCCCTTGCTGAGGTAGCCTGTATAATTATGAGACACTCTTTTTAACTGCGATACCACCATCATCTTCAACAGCACAAAATGATGGTAGCGAAAATATAAAAGACATCCTGCAGAGGTTAAGCGCGAAAGAGAAGCAACTCAAGCTACAATAAAAATCTACTCATCAGTCAACACAGTGAGGGGTATTCAAAACTCAAAAGGCAGTCAACGCCAAGGCAATACCACTCCCGAGCACTGTTGCTTTCACAGATGATACGCCTCAAAAGTGAAAAAGTACTATACATCGCACCATGTACTTTCAAACAGTGAACCAGAAACTTTAGGTTAGGCCTCTACAGATGCTGGTAACTCAAATCGCATCTCTATTCACGACGAAATTTCTTTCCAGCGTCTTATTTTTGATAGCGGAGGTTGCACATCAACTTTATCTGTCAATAGCACAGGGAAACACCATTTTGTGGACTGTCAATGGCACCAAACTAAGCACATTTGGTGTGACAACGAGTTGCCTAGGAGTTGGTATGAGACGCACCGTTGGACATTCACCCATGCAGCAATCTCATACTCAATTTTGGAAGCAGATTTTTTGTGTTTCTTCCGGTTTCTTGTGGATATTCGTTGCCGCAATACCTCACATCTTCTCAGGTCATCAGGGGAGATCTCGATTAATGCAATTAACCACAATAAGTTCAACACAATCCTTCTCCACCGGTACCCTGCCATCACCTTGCCGCTCAATGCACTTCGAACACCACGGCACTCAGTGCTTCATCGCCTGGCAACATCTGCTGCACCAGTTTACTGTAGTGGGAGACCAATTCCGTGTGAAAGTACTACATGCTGACTAAAGCAGAAGTCCAACGTATGGTGAATGAAGGCATTCGTCGACCTTCAAGCAGTCCGTGGGCCAGTGGCCTCCACTTCGTCATAAAGAGGGACGGCACAATTAATATCTACGGTGACTGCAGAAGTACGCTCTACCATGTCTCACGGATTTCCAACTAATTCTAGCAAATTAGTCAATTTTTACTCGCCTTGACCTAGCCCGTGCGTATCACTACATCGCCATGGCACCAGAGGATGTACAGAAAACCGCAATTATTTCACATTTTGGGCTATACGAGTTTAAGCAGGTGAGTTTTGGACTACGCAACGCCGCTCACACCTAAAAGCGCTTCGCCGACTCCATATTCACCGAATTGGATTTTGTCTTCACTTGCAGCATCTAGAGGAGATTTTCAAACATCTCGACCATCGAGGTATCAAGATGAGACTGGCACTCGACCACCACAAGACTCTGCCAAATCATTGGGAGAATTTCCGAAGCTAATAACCGTCACTGAACTTGACCGCTTTCTCGATGCACTCAACTTCTTCAGGTTTAGCATACCACACGCTGCGTCAGACTATGCACCTCTTTGCAAAATGCTTTATGGTTCAAAGAGAAAGGACAAAACAGCACTAAACAGGATACAAGTTTGAGAAGCAGCTACCCTTCGCTGTCAACAAGCACTCATGAATGCCGCCAGGTTGGCACATACTCTCCTAGACTCCGAATTGCACCCCACGAGCGACGGTTCAAACACAGCCATCGGTGCAGTTCTTCTCCAGATAATCGATGGGAAAACTAAACCTCTTGGATTCTTTTCAATTGCTTTATCTGTCAGGCAATAGAAATCCAGCCGTGAGATAAATAACAAGACAATAACAAAGATATTTTGAGTTCATCTCTTAATTTTCCACTGATATTCGCCATGTCAATAGATCTGAGAACGCTGCAGGAGATGCACTCTCGCTGTAGCAGGGATTGTGAATGAACTCGTCCTCACATGCTTAAGGCTTCCAGGCGAACTGCTTTCGAAACCGTTCAAAACCTCCTCCACCTAAGGGTTAGAGCTTTCCGTACAACCATCGCCCTTTGTTTCTTCTCGCCATCAATGAAAGTGGGAACGGAGTTGCCGCGATTGTACACAGTACAAAGTACACAGACGTGCCAACCCGCCCATGGGAGTATTCGCAGCAGCACGGTTGGAACACGTTCATATCGACATCGTCGGCATATTTACGTTCACAATGTTCATATTAAGTGTCCCTTCTAACCGGCTCATTCTGGACCTTACGCAGTTCTCGAACGCCGGCTATATGGCTTCAAGGTTTCCTTTCCAAACAAACAGCCTACAAAATAGCTAGCTCCGAATGCTTAGACAAGCCAACTCCGGCACCAGAAGCAGTATCATTGCACTCAAAAGATTCATGTGTAACAACGAGGTCTGGGAAAACAAGCAAACCAAGTTGCACACGGGGTTTATAAGTCTTATGATTGAATTTCGACGAATCTCTTCTTTAATGGTCAGCTACTATTTACACCTCCGTGTCAAGTCTGTCAAGTCATAAATACTGGTGCACAACTGAACTCACTCATTACGAATGCAACACTGGGCGCATCCATTTCGTATTGATTGCAATTTGATAGTTAATATTTATGCTTCATTGTGACGTTAAAAGTTTTTGACATTAATTGCTTACAATCATGGAATGGGGCGACATCGAAAATCATATTGTTCCAGTTGGCCTACTTAAATGCTACAGCGGACATTGCGACCGCTTAGAATCACTCGCAATTTTGTGTATTGTGCTGTGAAGTTCTTTGAGAATACCGGTGGAGTACGACACAGTCAAAGATCCGGCCGTCCGCGCACTGTGAGAACTCCGAAAGCGATCAAGGCCGTGAAGAAACGAATCGACCGAAAACTGCTGCGAAAACAGAAAATCTCGTTCGCAAAAATCCATGTCTCGCATTATCAAAGAAGATTTAGGACTCAGCGCATACAAGCGACACACTGGACATCTGTTTACAGCCGCATTGAAGGAAAAACGCAAGCGAAAATCGAAAGCGTTACTCATCCGGCACGCGAAGATCGCTCACAGACAAATTCTGTTTACTGACGAGAAAATCTTCAGAAGAATCGAAGTAGAAGAAAAATCGTTCAATAAGCAGAACGATCGTGTGTATGCTCGGTCATCCAGAGAAGCATACCAACTCATCCCGAGGGTTCAAAGAGGCCACCATCCCGCGTCTGTAATGGTATTGTGGGGAGTGTGCTACGATGGGATTACCAAGCTCCATTTTTGCGAGAAAGGAGTGAAAACGTCGGCCAAAGTATATCAATCGACCGTCTTGGAACCCATTGTGAAGTCTCTCAACCAATCAATATTCAACAACAATCCATGGGCTTTCCAGCAAGACTCTGCTCCAGCTCACAAAGCAAAAGCGACTCAACTGTGGCTCAAAAACAACGTTCCGGACTTCATATCAACGGCTGATTGGCCAGGTGCTAGTCCAGACCTCAACCCGTTGGATTACAAGTTTTGGTCCGTATTAGAGGGCATGGTTTGCTCTTCGCGACACTCAAATATTAAGTCGTTGAAGCAAGCCCTTGTCCGTGCAGTGGACAATTTCCCTATTCATGAAGTGTGTCTCGCAATCGATTAGTGGCCATATTGTCTTAAGTCATGCTGGAAGGCAAATGGAAGTCATTTCGAATAAGTTGTTCTAAGAAAAAATTGTCTAAATATTAATTCGTTTTCATTTGGCGCTGATTTTTCTGTGTAACACTATTTATGTCCTTACTGGGTAATTAACGCACGCCCAAGGGGCTAAAGAAAGCTTTAAATTGATTGCACACAACTCAGGGAGGAAGAAAAAACGAGGTACCCATATACGTTGGTCTTAAATGTTTGCAAGTTACAATGACTAGGAAATATTGAGCAAGTTGCACGGATTAGGAAATATTTGATTACGATATTTTGGAGGGCGTCCATAAGTGGGCTTAAGGGTATACTGAGTAGCATTCATAGCAGGAGACAGTTAAAAATTCCAAAAGAAGGAATGCTACTACTACTACTTTGGAAACAGAGCGAGGCGAAAGCAATCATGCTACTCGTACTACACGAATGCGAAAGTACATTCCTCGAATTTGAGATTTGGCGCATATTATCACGTTGAGAAGTAAGAAACGGGTCCAGGGTGTTAGCGGTAACACAATCAAATTCAGGGATTCACATGGGCTCCTTTACAAATTCTGGGTCAAGTTGTTTTCCGCGACGAATATCTCAGCAACCGTCCTTGCGGTGTTGTCTTTCCAGCTTAGATTGAGCATCAAACTCGTTTCGAGTCGTATTGCTACTCAGTTTGGGTCTTCTGGCCGGGCGTGTGTTTATTAACTTGGACGTCCGCAGACAAGTGATTGATATTGTATGCCCGTGAATGCTTGCTATGATTAAAAGTCTAAAATTGTGTCTCGACAGATCTGAGGAAAAAAAGCCATCCACTGTCAATCTTAAACCAGAAACTTTAAACGAAATCACTTATAAGGATCGCATCTGCTATGATTTCTTCAATATCCTTTAGTCTGCAAAATTATTGTACTTTTCATATATAAGGAATCCTTCAATCTGAATAAATATACACCACCCCACTCTACGGAAAATTCAAGTCCTTTCTGAAGTATCCAACCAGACATTAATAAATACCATTCTATGGACTTACATTGAGCGCAAAAATGGATGTAGTATGAATATCCTACTCTGACAGACAAAGTAAGCAACCGATGCAATATATTTTTAAATTTACTTGCTAGAAGAAGTCTTCTGACAGTGTAATGCTGTATGCAAAACATTATATGTATGTTACTATCCCATGTCCCAAGTGCGCAACTGGGTCTATTCGAAAGCAATATACAAAGAACATGATGTAGTTGGTGTTGAAACATGAGGATAGGGAAGTCTTTGCTGTAGACGATAGTACTCCAAAAATTCAAATTAAATTTCCAAAGACATATTCGTCCTGATGTTGAGGAGATTATTTTCATATTATTGCTGACATCCTAGGTTATGACATGAGAAAGACACTTGAAGTTTTAAGATAGCAATACACAAGTCAACAATTAAATGCATTTACATATTTTAAAAAAATTGGATGAAGAGAGTTGCGTCCGATTTATCAAAACTATCAGGAAATATCTACCTTTCGGAGCATATATTTTGAATCAGAAAAAAACAATTTCTATTCAAGAGCTTTCAATTTCCTTATCCTAGAAGTAGATCCAAAAATAGTAATAGCAAAAAAAGAATGAAAAACGATTTCGAATATTTCGGTGATACGAGTAAATTTGAGGGAATAAAACGAAACACAATTTGCATGGACAACACGAAACCAGACAACAATCTTATCGTTTAATGGGTTCTAGTCTCACTCCGATAAATCGACATAATATTCCAAATGGTCCCCAAGGGAGAAGAAACTACTTATCAGACATGGAGGCATTGAAAATCGAAAAGGGATACGGCTAACGTCGGGGTGAATTGGATTACAATTCATTTATGTAAATCACCAGAACGAAATTGTTCTTCATATGCGCTGCGTACTTTAAATATTTCCTTTGATATCGATTTTATATTGAGTTGTATATAATATTGTGTAGAACCCATAGATAGGTAGATAAATTCAATTAATCGTTTGAGAGATACACCTCATCTCATGGGAACATTTTTCTTTGATGAAAGGAAGGACAACATTCTACAATTTGTTACACCAAACCATTAAAAATACATTTCTCAAAGAAGCTTAAACTTCGAATAATGAATCTGGAAACCACGATTTCCATCCACTTCATTGGAAAACACTTGCCATATCAATATCTGCACAAATTTAAGATCAACTTTAAATTCATAACATTTCATAGACATCGAAAGGCACTTCCTCCTAATAGTCGTCCTTTGGTCTATTGGTTCAACTTATGCTCATCATCGAATCGAATTGGTGTTGAATTTTATTTCATGAATTGAATAATTCATGATAAGTTTCTGAAAAGCATATGGACGCTGAATTATTCATGACATACATAACTGGGAATGGTATTAAGAAGTACCTGCTTTTCTTCACTAATGAAACCGAAGGTGTGATCCTGATGATAGGCATGGTAGAAGTCGATGAATTTTATTTTTTTTAACTTCCTGATGGGGAAGTCCTTGCATTCACTACGAAAATCGAAAATAAAAATGAAAATTTTGTGATATATTTACGTTTTGAGAATGTGTGTTGTTCTTTTATATTTTTTTTTGTTGGTCATAAGCGTTGCTGCTGTTTGCAGACCATGAAAGTGCCAGTGTGCGACTCATACTCACTTAACCTTACCTCTTCAAAGAAACATCTTCCAGTCTTCCGCCCACGAAACTGCCGTAAGGAATAACTAAGCGGAGTAGCCTTTAGCTATTTAGTCGAGTTCTCGTATTTCGTCATGTTCTTGGCCGAGGACGGTCTTCTGGGTGTCCCTTCTAAGTGGGTATGTTGGGAATTTTGGGATACGGTGATCTTCAAAAGATACTAGTAGCACGGGCTAATAGCATGCATGATTCGCAGACCCGTATAATCCATGCCAGGAATGCGCATACATACTAATCCACACCCTGCGTACTCCTACCACTCTCTCAGCGGGACTCCCGTTGGGTATTTGTAACGCGGGGCTGTTTACAAATTTATGCTACACTTTCTGCTTGCGCCTTACCCTTTCCTAAATTCGAAACTCTTTTAGCACATTCGTTATATACTCATAAATTTCCATCCATTATCCCTCAGATCGAAGCATATCGTTGATGAGGAATGGGGCGCTGGGAAGGTCATTTCTCCAGTTTCGAAATCGTCTACAGTAGAAGACTGCGTACTCCGTATCTTACTTCTAGTTTGAACATTCTGGACAAAAAGGAGAGCTTTCATGTTCAAATCGATGGAGTTATTTGCGTAGGTTCCCACGGCCAGACAGGAACTGCATGAGGAAGTAGGCGTAGTTCCTATTTGCGGGGTCAATCCAATCATCGATTGGTGGAAAAGATTGATTTCCATCTGCCTGTAACCATATTATCTAATCGAGCTTGCCACACAACTATTGAATTTGTTTTCTCGTGCTTTCGCTAGCCTCTTAATGCCTTGAACCTATACTGCTGTGAATTCTCTGCATTTCGTTTGTGAAGATTTCAATCGGAACCATTCCTGCTTTAACGAAAGCTGATTCGCCAGAAATAGTTCTATAACCACTGATGTTTCTCACAGCACAGAGTCTATAGACTGATATACTCGTATATTTTGTCCTTGTTTCGTTTGTCGTTTGAGTGAACGGAGTCGCATAAAGAAGAGTTAGGCTGACAACTCTGGACAGTAGGATCTTCCGAGCATATCTAGGTCCTTCAATGTTTGGCATTATCCTGGCGAGTGTTGCCTGAAGTCTCGGTGCTTTTTTGCTCGAATTCTTTTTTATTGATTTGTTTTGTTACGGTAACAAGAGCGATGTTGTCAGAAAATCCAATTATCTTCACTTAAGGTGGTTGTGATAGTCGCAGAACTCCATCGTACATTAAGTTCCACAGTAAGGCGACCAGACCCTATCCTTGAGCTGTGACATCTTAATGCTTCACTCCTTCATCGGTATCATACCTCAGTTTCCTGTTTGTAAAGTAGCTCGCCACTATCTGCGGCAAAACAAGTAGTGTGGTGTATCCGTCTTAGCAAGCGATTTTCTTATACCGAGCCAATCTGTCGAAATAGAGTGTGTGGACGTAAATCTGTATACATATGTATATTAGGAGAAAGAAAAGGAAGAGTTGTGCGTCTGGGTATTTTGATTTTTATTCGTGTATGAGATTGAGTATGTCTATAATCGCACGTGATCGCGCTGCTACGTAATTTTTGAGTGATGCCACTCTCCCTGCCAACCCTCTTTTTTCGCGGGACTGGTTAGCAGCCGAGCAACTAGCGGAGGCCCTAGACTGCTGTAAAGCAGACATAACCGCCATTCAAGAAATGCGATGGGATGGGCCGGACAAAAAGAAGATGAAAAACTGCGACATCTACTACGGCAATTGCTATCGACGGCAAAAGCAGCGCTTATTTGGATGCGGATTTGTTGTCGGAGGCAGACTAAGACAAGAAGTCCTCAGCTTCCGGCATGTAAGCGAGCGCCTGATAGCAATCCGCATCAAGGCTAAATTCGCCAACATAAGCCTCATATGTGCGCATGCCCCCACAGAGGAGAAAGATGACGACACCAAGGATGCCTTCTATGAGCTCTTGAACAAGAGCTACGAGCAATGCCCTAGCTATGACATTCAAATTGTCCTCGGCGATTTTTATGCAAGGCTAGGAAAATGGAGCATATTTGGTAGGACTATCGTAAAATATAGCCTACACGACACAACCTCCGATAACGGATTCAGGCTAATCGACTTTGAGGCGGGACGAAACATTGTCGTAGCTAGCAAGCAGTTCCCGCATCTCGATGTTCACAAGCAGACTTGGACTACTCCTGATCAATCAACCGTCAACCAGATTGACCACATTGCGTCAAGTATTATGGATGTCCGAACGTTCCGAGGAGCCAACTGATAAAATGGTATATTGAAGTGAAAGACCAGACGAAGAGCAAAATAGAAACACACTGCTTGAGTTTAAACCACTGACTGACTTTATTGTTCAAGTTCCACATTATATATGAATGAGTGAGAAAGTGTATGTACAAGTAATGTAATAAGCAGGTTTACATATTTTTGTTTATCATTTTAACACTTCCCCAGAATGATTTATTTATTATTCATTTTGGAATTCACTTAACATTAGAAATAATTCATTCACTTAACTTAAGGAAAAATATAACCAAAGCATAATAATTTTCAATTAAGACCAAGTAGCATATTATTGTTTTCAAGTTTTACTTTTACTAAGCCTTTTGTAAGACAATCAGCTAAATTTTCATTAGAAGGTATGTATTGCAAAATAATTATACCCTTTTCTATTTTTTCTCTAATAAATTGTGTTTTTATCTCGATATGTTTGGTTCGAGAAGAATACGAATTGTTTTTTATATACTGTATCGCGCTCTTATTGTCGCAGTGCAAGATGATTTGCTTCGGATGATTCGGAAACATTTCTGCCTCCAACCGCTTCAGCCACATTGATTCCTGAATCGCCGATACAACAGCGAGCAACTCGGATTCTGTCGATGAGAGCGCAATGGTTGATTGGCGTTTTGAGGACCAAGATATTGGTGCACCTTGCATGGAAAAAACGTATCCAGATGTTGACTTTCTTTCATCTTCGTCACCAGCCCAATCGGCATCACAAAATCCCTCCAAGTCACCGCCAGATTTTGTATACACTAGCTTCTTATCTATTGTGCCCTTTAAGTAACGAAGTACGCGTTTTAAAGCGGCCCAGTGTGCTTGGCCAGGGTTCGTACAGTATCTGCTCAAAAGATTTACGGCGTAGCTTATGTCCGGCCTTGTCGTTTGTGCCGCAAACAGTAAACAACCCACTGCTTCCATGTATGGTACACCGTCCATTTTTGTTCGGTCTTCAGGCGACGACGGACACATTTTCGACGATATTTTCTGATTCGAATCGAGAGGGGTGCTAACCGGGTTGCAGTCTGCCATACCAAATCGATTTAGAATGCTGACGATGTATTGTGATTGATCAATAGAGATGGTTTCAGCCGACCTGTCCCGAGAAATTCTAATACCAAGGATCGAAGAAGCCTCCCCTAGGTCCTTCATCTTAAAACTTTCGCAAAGCAGTTGCTTCAAATTCATCTCCATGTACTTGTCGCTTGAGAGTATTAGTACATCGTCTACATATACAGCAACAAAAATCATTCGGCTCTTATTAATGTTGTAGTACACGCATTGATCTGCATCAGACCGTACCAGGCCAAATTGCGTTAGCACCTCGTTAAGCCTCTCGTTCCAAACACGACTGGATTGCTTAAGGCCATACAGAGATTTTCGCAGCTTGCACACTCTACCAGTTCCATCAGAAAACTTTTCGGGCTGAATAACATAGATTTCTTCTTTGAGTTCCCCATTCAGGAACGCTGTTACTGCATCCATTTGGCAGATATTTAGATTATATCTCACAGCCAACGCAATCAGAAACCTAATAGACGCATACCGTGTTACAGGCGAAAACGTTTCATGGTAGTCAACACCTTCCTTCTGCGAATAACCCTTGCATACCAGCCGTGCTTTGTACTTGATAACTTCCCCATTCTCGTTGCGTTTAGCCTTGAAAACCCATTTAGATTGAATTGCACGCTTACCTTTTGGAAGATGGACCAAGTCCCACGTAGCGTTTTCTTGTAATGAGCTAAATTCGCTCTCCATCGCCTTCTTCCAATGATATGAATCACAACGTGACATAGCCTCATTCACATTTTCAGGATCTGACGTTTCGACGTTCGCAATCAAACCAGGCTGGTTTAATTTTCGGGAAGCAATACGCTCAGACCGCCGCACCTCCACTTCTGCAAGTCCGTTGTCATCACTAGCTTCGTTGGTCATCTGGATGTCCACAGGAACCACGGGAAAATCAGTAGCATCAAGGTCATCTGGGTTGTTGTTTGCCGTATGCCTCACTACTTCAGCATCCTCATTGGCTAAGTCTTCGGTACCTTCGATTGTCAGGTCGTCGCAGATGGCTGGAACTTTAACCGCTGTTAGATCGTCAGCTGAACTATTGGCTACAACTGGTACGTTAACGTTGGTTAGATCATCAGCTTCAACAATATGAAATTCACAACAACTAAGTCCACCTGAATTTATATTGGCAGTTGAAAGTTTGGCGAAATTATCGGACTCGAAAAAAAATACGTTTCGGCTGATAATTATATTCCTGTTTTCGTCACACAATCGGTAGGCCTTGGTTTCTTTGGAGTATCCCAGCAGCATGCACTCCATTGACTTCGCATCAAGCTTGCGACGTTTTTCACGTGGAACGTGAACCATGGCTTTACAACCAAAAACTCGCAGCATTGAAAGATCCGGCTTCACTCCTGACCACAATTCTTCAGGTGTTTTCAGATGGTTTCCTCTACAAGGAATTCGGTTTATTAAATATGATGCGGTGTCCGCTGCTTCAGACCAAAATCGTTGCGAGATATCTGCATCCATTAACATGCACCGTATCCTCTCCACCAGGTTTCTGTTTATTCGTTCCGCAACACCATTTTGTTCGGGGGTGTACGGTGCGGTCCTTTGATGTTGAATTCCGCACTGCTCTAAGTACTCTTCAAATTTGTTGTTGCAGTACTCAGTGCCGTTGTCGGTTCGAAACACTTTGATTTTTCTAGAACACTGGTTTTCTACAAACGTTTTAAATTTCACAAACTGTTGGAACACTTCCGACTTCTGTTTAATTGAAACAAGGAAAACTTTTCGGCTATAGTCGTCTATAAACGTCACAAAATATTTGCATCCACTCCAAGAGTTCACAGGTAACGGACCGCACACATCAGAGTGAATTAAATCCAGTAAATTCGTCGCGCGGCTTCCAACATGTTTAAACGACGCCCGTGAGTGCTTTCCTTTCACACACACTACGCATTTCGATGGATGGTGGGAATGGGAAGGGAAATGCATTCCTGTTACAGCTGACTTAACTTTATGCAAATTGTCATCACATATATGACCCATGCGACGATGCCATATTTCTCCATCCACTACCACTTTAAGAGCAGTTTCACTGTCACCAACACTATCAGCTAATTCGCAGCTCAGCCTGTACATGTTATTTACTAGAGTAGCTGTTCCGATTAGTCTGTCACACTTGTTTAAAATTTTGCAGCAGTTTTTTTCAAAGCGAACTTTATTGCCGTTTTTTACCAGCTGACTTACTGAAAGCAAATTTGCACACAACTCGGGTACATATTGTACATTTTTTATGGTTGCACTCAACTTGTTTTTGTTGTTTATAAGAGAAATGTTAACGTCACCAATACTCTCGATTTTCATTTTGCCATTGTTTGCAACAGTTATTTCCTTGTGTGTGGGCATTTTTTGGTTTTGCAGAATCGCTTTATTCATGGTCATATGAGCCGAGGCACCGGAATCTACATACCATATACTTTGTGAAATGTTCCCATCTGCTAACAATGTTGTATATAAGCATTCTGATTTTCGTTCTTTCTCTTTTCTTCTCATGCAGTTTCTTGCAAAGTGACCAAGTTCACCGCAGCTGTGGCATCGAAATTTATTATTCTTTTTTGGTTTTTGTTTAACAGTTTTGCTAACCATCGCCTTTGGAAACGCATTACTGCCGTTGTATTGGACTTGTTGTAAGAGCAACGTTTTAACTGAATCTGACGTGAGTTTTGACGATGAGTTTTCGACTGCCATTACAAGTGGTTTGTAATCTTCAGGCAGACCAGCCAGCATCAAAGAGGCGACAATTTCATCGTCAATTTTTAAACCAGCTTTCTTCACTTTAATGGATGTCATGACCATTTTATTCACATAGTCTTCCATACTCTCACATTCAGACAGTTTCAACTGTACCAGTTGCTTTAGCAGTTCAACTTTCCTACATAAGCCTGTGTCTTCGAAAGCACTTGTGAGGTTGTCCCAGGCACTTTTAGCTGTTGTTGCGTCAGCAATGTAAGAGTAATTTTGAGTTTCCAGCAACAGAATTAACTCCGATTTCGCTTTTAAGTCCTTTTCCAGATCAGAAGCAGCAGCACCTGCCACAGGTTCCAGTTCCATACAGCTCCACAGTCCTTTGATAACTAGGTAGGATTTCGCGGCAATTTTCCATACGTCATAGTTTTCTCTCCCCTTCAATTTTTCAACCATTATATTTACCGCCATTGTGATAGGGTGCCTGGGCCCATAACCTGATAAAATGGTATATTGAAGTGAAAGACCAGACGAAGAGCAAAATAGAAACACACTGCTTGAGTTTAAACCACTGACTGACTTTATTGTTCAAGTTCCACATTATATATGAATGAGTGAGAAAGTGTATGTACAAGTAATGTAATAAGCAGGTTTACATATTTTTGTTTATCATTTTAACACCAACAGTGACTCGGACTATCACCTTGTTGTAGCCAACTCGGTTGCGGATATTCCGAATAACGCCTGGCAAACTAAAATTGTGAGAAATTTTAACATCACACGGCTTCAATCGCAAGGGATAGACAAATTCTTTTCCGATCGAGTCTCTCTTAACTCTTAAAAGGTTCACTCCGGTCAGAATTAAGCATCGAAGACCAGTGGCAACACTGCCAAAAAACGATCAGACACGCCACTTCTGATGTGCTGGATTTCACTCGACCACCATAACCAAAGCCCTGGATTGATGACGAATGCCGGTGCTATAATAATAAGTCTAGAGCTGCTCACGAGCAGAGAGGAGAGACGAAAAAGGAAAAACATGAAAAGGGCACGGTCGACGAAATTTAGATATGCTTCTCCAGGAATGAGATTCGGAAGTTTTGGCAAAATTTACAAAAAGCACGCCACGGACAAAAGCCTCGAACCGCAAAGGCATGGACATTATCAAAAACGGATGAGAGTGCTCTTGGTTGATTTGAGAGAAAAATTCGGCGAGTAATTTTCGGTCCTGTCTTCATTGACGGTGAGTGGCGAGTACAACGATGAACTGTACGGACTGTACAGCGACATCGACATAGACTCGGAAGAGTGAAGATCTAACAACTGAGATGGCTGGTTCGTGTAGAGCGAAAAGTCTTCGAATCCTCCCCCGAGGGACAGCGCAGTAGTGGAAGACCGAGACTCAGGTGGCGCACGCAAGTGGAAGGGACCTCAGCTAACTTAGCGTGCGAAACTAGAGGCAGTTAGCAAAAGATCGAGCTACTTGGAGGTGCTTATTGGCTGAGGCCAGGTCCATCCCCAACTGTAGCGCCACCTAAATTAAGTAAGTTCTTATTTCCAACCACAGTTGGGGATGAGTGGGTATGTCCATCTTTCTTTGGTGGTATTATCCCATCGATTCTGACACTTTAGAAGTGATTTATTTCCTTTCACTTTATGGATCTCGATACCTGATTCAAAGGTTGGACAAGAGCGTATCCTTGTGTATACGTGCGTCATTTCCTCGGGCATTATTGGAACGCTGCTAAGTTTGGGACGGTCTGACAAGCCAAGATTGTTCTCAAAGCGACTAGTGTACAAATTCGCGAAATCTTTTCCCTATTCTTTTATTGCCAGCGTATCTCCCCCCATATAGGAGACGCGTACAGTATAACTAAGCTAACTTACTTCGATAGCAATATTCTACGGCTGCACTTGATTCCACCGGTACTTGGCATTACTCTCTTCAGGGAGGATTGAGTAATCGATGTTGGTGTGGTCTAGGTGAGCCTTCAAGCTAAGTCTATTATAAATTATAACGCCAAGATATTTAGTACCGGCTTTGGTTTTATTACTTGATCTCGTGTGCAACGGTCTTGCGGCTGGTTATTTATTCGACAAAATAAAGTTCATTCGCTCTCAAAGAACCTTTGATATTAAACCTCCAAGGTAATAAAACATGATGCGTAAGTATGTTGCAGGACATAGTCTCATGTAGGCCATGCTTGGCAACTATTTAACAAGTATGTCCTCGTCTAGTACGAATTTAACGTCGGACAGTGCTCATATGTCTTGTCGAATATAGCCTTGATACTGATTGTTATAAGATGTCCAATCACGTGTCAGAATTTCAAGACTTCTGGCCTTAGTCTACAGATGGCAAATTCGCATCCAAATAATCGTTCTTTCATCGCTCTCGAGCGAAGGGGAGAATAAATAAAAAAATAATAATTTAATATTCAGTAAGTAGGAAAGTGTACAAGCACCATTGATGATTAGATAAATGGTCATCAATGATTGGACAGGACGACATAGGTTCTAAGGATATCGTTGCGTATTTGGTCTGCCAAGTTTTGTGGATGTTAGATGGTTAGATGAAATAACAATTACGTAATCGGCGTAGAAGCGATTAAATACAATAGGATACAACCCCTTGCCTTGATCTACTCTGACACCTATAATGAATATCTGTTACAAACTCCTAAAAAAACGCCCATATACGAGTATATAACAGATCATGAGATGTGTTAATCTGGTCACAAATTGAAAGTACAATATTATGTTTACCAGTATTTTATATAGCATGTCGTTGTTTACCTTGCAGAAGGTAGGTAACAAACTTCAAGTCATATTGACAAAAGATAAATTAAAAGATCCTTACAACCGTATGCTGCAGAGATAGTGCAACTAGCAAGAGAGGAAGTTAATGTAATGTAACCGATATCTTGTAATGCAATATTGCAAAGTCCTTTGAATTTTATTGGAAGTAATTTGATTTTATGGAATTAACCCATTTCTCTGATTTAGCTAAACAAAATTGTTAGTTGACATGCATTGCATGTTAAATTAAAAGCTAATCGTTGATCAATTTTTGGGATTACATTTGTGGAAATCGTGCTTTATTGACATTTCGTTGATTTGATTGTTTCTGATTTGTTGTCTAAATTGTTTACCATTTAATTTATTTAAAATGTGGTACTATTGTCTCTTACAGAGACATTGTCATGCAATTGTATTTCACATTAACCGTAGATATGCAAACGTCGTTTGGACACTCACTATTATGGTGTAATTGGAATCTGCTTCAATTGAATGCAAGGTCTCAGAAGTAAAAGTTTTTCAATACCAGGTGGCGGAAAAGTTGTCACCCTATGTTCTTTGTTTGTAATTTTTATTTATAAATGAAGCACTCTGGTTCTGCTTTGGACTATATTTACTTGATGTCTAAAATTTTTTTATAATTTAGTCGCAAAAATGATATCGGCTAAGTGGCCGTCGATAGAATTGATGACCCGACTGTTGGGATTTTATTTCACACTTGCCAGAATTTCCAGCAATAGGTTCTCGCATTCTTGACGGATATTGTCTTTGAGTTCTTCAAGAATCTGAGACTTATTAAATAGACCCGTGACTTTAAAAACACCACAAAAAGAAGTTTGGAACGGCTAAATCAGTGCGAATCATCAAAACGAGACCCGGAAATAGAGCCCGAACACAGTCATTAAATGCAAAATTTAGCCTATGTTTACAAACGGAATCTAAGTACGGATACACAGAACAATCAAACAAAAGGTGGGGCAATATAAGTGGTTTGATCAATCTTTTTTTGACAGTGGGACTAAGATAGTATGCAGAATATCGCAATCTGCGGAGTCCGCAATAAACTTTCCGTAAAGAATCTTTGACTCCATCACAGCATGTAAAGGAGGAATGAACATAAAACCCAAGATACTTTACAGAACTGATGGCATTGATGGGGTTGCCATCAGGAATTATATGTGACAAATCGTTAGGACAAAATTCGTGAAGTGAAAATACAATAGATACGGTCTTAATAGGGCTCAGCTGGCAACACCATTTTCCATTAAGCCAATAGGATGCGAAAGGTATATAATTACGTCATCTTCATACATGCGTATTTTGCAGTTTTTAACAATCCCTGGAATATTATCGATGAAAAGACAGAATAACGGAGGTCCTAGTACAGAACCTTGGGGAACCCGCGCTCGAACAGCTTTAGGTGTTAGATAGACCTAGTTCAGTGACGACCGTTTGTACTCTATTTCGCAGATACTTACTACTCAATTGAAGGGAAGAATTCGAAAAATTAAATTTGTTTTTCATTTTCGAAAGAAGGAGAGAATGGTCATTGCAGTCAAAGGCTTTCGAGAAATCTAGCAGGACTGCGACGCAAATATCATCACACAAACATATATCACGCCCGTTTAAATTGTAAAGGGCATGTGTAAGTCCAGTAAAATGAATGTTTTTAAAAGATCTAAAGTTGAAAATCGTATCACAGTTGGATCGGTCTACAGAGAAATTGAATAAAAACAAAAAATTACATCCTGAATAAATTCACTAGTATTATTAGTTAAAAATATGTCAAGTACTCGTAGTGAGGGGTTATCTAGAGATTTAAAACACGTAGGGTATCGAGAATTTATTGGAGATAGCCCAACCTTATCACAGAGAAATTGAAATAGACTAGTTGTATTATTGCACTTAGATATACTTACTTACTTTAGGTGGCGCTACAGTCCGGGGTGGACCTGGGCCTCAGTCAACCAGCTTCTCCAGCCAGCTCGATCCCTGGCTAGCTGCCTCCAGTTTCGCACGCTAAGTTGGCTGAGGTCCTCTTCCACTTGCGTGCGCCACCTGAGTCTTGGCCTTCCTCTACTGCGCTGTCCCTCGGGGGCGGATTCGACGACTTTTCGGACGGGAGCATTGGTGTCCATGCGCTCTACATGGCCCAGCCATCTCAGTCTTTGGATCTTCACTCTTCTGGCTAGGTCCATGTCGCTGTACAGTCCATACAGTTCGTAGTTGTATCTCCTCCTCCACTCACCGTCAATGCAGACGCGACCGAAGATCGCCCGAAGAATTTTTCTCTCGAAGCAACCAAGAACACCCTCATCCATTTTGATAATGTCCATGCCTCTGCGCCATAGAGCAGGACCGGGATTATTAAAGTCTTATAAAGGGTGACTTTTGTTGTCCGAGAGAGGGCTTTGCTACTCAATTGCCTTCTTAACCAAAAAGAAACAGCGGTTGGCAAGAGTTATTCTTCGCTTGATCTCAGCGCTGGTGTCGTTGTCTGTATTTATAGCGGAGCCTAGGTAGACAAAGTCCTTAACTACCTCAAAGTTATATCTGTCGAGGGTGACGTTCTGTCCGAGATGTCGGTTTTGGTTGTCCTTTTTGCTTGACAGCATATACTTGGTCTTGCCCTCATTGACCGCTAAACCCATTTTCACCGCTTCTCAATACTCGCGAAAGTGCCACTGACATCTCCCAATTATGTCAATATCGTCGGCGTATGCGAGTAGTTGGACGGACTTTTGAAAGATAGTGCCTCTTGTGTTTGCTCGTGAGTTTTGCACTATTCATTCAAGTACGATGTTGAAAAAATCGCATGACAGCGCATCGCCTTGTCTAAATACTTTCTGGACATCAAAGGTCTCGGTGAGATCTTGTTCATCTCTACAGGCTTCGGTTCGGGGTTTGTTTCCGCGGCATGTTATTTTTACCTTTTGGTAAAACTTCCGAACCTCATTCCTGCAGTAGCATCTCTCAATTTCCTCGATCGCGCGCTTCTCATGCTCTTTCTTCTTCCTCCTGAGAAGCCGGTGCTCGTCTCTCCTCTTCCGCTCAAAGAGCTCATGAGTAGCTCTGGTTTTTCTAAGCAGCGCCGCGTTATATGCATCATGCTTAGCTGCATGTGCTTGCCGGCATTCGTCATCGAACCAGGGGTTTCGTTGTGGTGGACGAGTGAAACCGAGCACATCAGAAGCGTCATCTCTGATGGCGTTTTGGCAGTGTTTCCAATGGTCTTCGATGCTTGATGCTGGCGGCATTGGACCTCTTAAGAGATTAAGAGACACTCGATCGGAAAAGGACCTGGCGATCTCTTGCGATTGTAGCCGTCTGACGTCGAATTTTCTCACAGCATTAGTTTGTCTTGGCGTAGTTTGGGATATCCGCAACCGTACCTTGGCTACAACAAGGTAATGGTCCGAGTCGATGTTGGCTCCTCGGAACGTACGGACATCCATAATACTGGAGGAGTGTCTTGCGTCGATCGCAATGTGATCAATCTGGTTGACTGTTGATTGATCAGGAGTTCTCCAAGTCCCTTGTGTATGTCGAGATGTGGGAACCGCGTACTAGCCACGACAATGTTTCGCCCCGCCGCAAAGTCGATTAGCCAGAATCCGTTATCGGAGGTGGTGTTGTGCAGGCTATATTTTCCGATTGTTCCACCAAAGATACCCTCTCTTCCTAGCTTTGCATTTAAATCACCGACGACAATTTTAATGTCATAGCTAGGGCATTGCTCGTAGGTCTTGTTGAGGAGCTCGTAGAAGGCATCCTTGGTGTCGTCATCTTTCTCCTCTGTGGGGGCATGCGCGCATATGAGGCTAATGTTGGCGAATTTAGCCTTGATGGGGATTGCTACGAGGCGCTCGCTCACATGCCGGAAGCTGAGGACTTCTTGTCTTAGTCTGCCTCCGACAACAAATCCGCATCCAAATAAGCGCTGCTTTTGCCGTCGATAGCAATTGCCGTAGTAGATGTCGCATTTTTTCGTCTTCTTTTTGTCCGGCCCATCCCATCACATTTCTTGGATGCCGGTTATGTCTGCTTTGCAGCAGTCTAGGGCCTCCGCTAGTTGCTCGGCTGCACGTGGTCTATTAAGGGATCTAACAACCGCGTGCATATCCGAAGCTCATTGTCCTTAAATCGTTTGCGTGGGTTGTCAACAGTAGATCCGTCCATATCCGAGGCTTGTTGATGCTTCGTAACTTAATTTTTTTTAAATGGCCGGGCATTTACCCCGGCGGCACAACCCCCAACCTGGAGGACCAGTTCCACTTTGAGTGCCCCTATGACGAGGGGTCGGTTACACCGAAGTCAGTAACACGTTCCGGGATGTGAGCGCTGCCGTTGGCCCTTATAGGGCTCGTCCACCACCATCTCTTTTCCAAGACCCTGACTAAGTCCTGGAAATCCTTTCCGGCCTGAGCTCCAAATATGTCGGAGTAGCCCGGATAAGGTCTTGTTTTGTTTTTCCGACACTAATCCTGGTTAATGGCGCAGGAAACTCGCCGTTTGCCCCCTTCACTTCGCAACCTCTAGTGAGATTCCCAGATGGCGCCACGGGGAGGCGTGAAGTAGGACTTATTAGCAGAGCTGCAAGATTTTCAGCTGCAGAGGCTCATTCTCGTCATTTAAGGAACCAGCACCTGTCGGAAGATGCTACTTCTACGTGGCCTTATACTTGTCGTTGCCATCCGCACTTAGATATATTAACATTAAAGTCACCACCCACCAGAACTTTGGTATAATTGCTTTGTAATTTTAGTAAAATTTCTTCAAGTTTTTCTATGTTTTTTTTATTTAGGAGGCGAGTATACAGCATTTTCTCATTCAAAGCACTAACTTCGATACAACAAAATTGAATCACAGACCTAAAAGAAGACGTATACACACATTTAGGCTTCAATGAAGTTTTGGCATAAATACACGCACCCTACCTACACGGTCACTTCTAAACAATGATTGAAGCACTAGCATCGCTCTCACCTGAACTACTACTACTCATATTAGATCATACAAATTAATCGCTTATTTAAGTCGAAGTTAGAAGGGGATTGTGGGAAAATAGGAAGAAAAATAGACTCCTTAGAGCATACAAGATCTGTTATAAAAGTATTTGACCATCATTTTTTTAGTTAAACTAAAATATCAAAGTTAGCTATACCTGGTGCCCAGGCTCCACGTTCCACGTTCACAGCACCACTCAGTCACCAATTGGCTCTTCACACCGAGAAAAAGTTTGAAATTATTGATCGTAAGGATCATCGAATAATATTCAGAGATCCATCTAATTATGGAAGGTCTCTTTCACGTTCTCAGACGAGGTCTTAGTTGGAGCTCAACACTGAATAATGGTGCCGCGGCGCACTCCAACCCGGAATTCGGCAGCGATGACCCTATCGCCATATGGCTGTCAAGATATTAAGCTTTTGCGTGCAGTTGGTGGTATTACTCGTAGTAAGCCCACATCGTATTCTCCTTATTTTTCTGCTCGTTTTTCGGAATAGAGCAGCACAGTGTTACGGGTCTTAGTTCGCTAATACCTAAGATGTCCAGTCTTTATCGCATGAATTCACTCTCTAGCGGGAGGAATCTGGCATTGTGTGGTCCTGCTTTTCCCGAGTCACGGAGCGGCTTCACATTCCAGAATCCTATCTTTTTCCGGGTACAATAGCTAAAAGTCGTCATCATTAGATCAGTCCTTATCCGAGGCGTAATTTCAGTTTCGGTAGCTTTTTGATTTCAGTACCGCGAGGTGCTTACCTACGTCACTTAGACTAAAAACGCTAGACCGTTCGCGCTTGCAATTTTAGCCTTCGTGCATAAGGATTTATACATGTTGTTGCCTGGGGTCCACCACGAGGAGGTAAAACAGGCACTCATCACGAACTTGTTTGTTGCGCTACTGGCCCAGTTCATGTTTTGAGCAGTCAGTAGTTTCCCGATCAATCGCAATGCACATCCCCACATGGCCACGCTACAATATCGACAACAAAGCCCATTATTCATGGGAAAAAAGAATGTTACGTATTTGGTGCGATCAGCTAGGTATCGTGTATCATGAGTTGGTCAAACCGAGTGAAATCATTACTGGAGCTCCCTATCAAACAGAATTGATGAGACTGAGCCAACCACTGAAGGATCACTCCAGATACGACAAAATTATTCTCCTGCATAATAATGATCCTCCACATGTGGCGGCCGAAATCGGTTGAGATGAATTAGTGATTACTCGGCTTTCTACCATCGTTATAATCCAGTTATTTCTGTGCCGCAAAGCATTTCGTATGAAGTCATATCCAGTATTAAGAAAGCTCCGTCTATGTCCAGAAACGCGCGGAGTGCAATTTCCTTACTCCAAACGGAGCTCGGTATACAGAGGGTCCCCTACCCGATGGGGTAAAAATATGATAAATAACATTTTTACAAGGACCTGGGTGTCCAATAAATTTCGTTAAGGATTAATGTTGCTTCTTTCAGCAGGATAATTATTATTATAATGATTTAAGCGATGGTTTTGAAAACGATTATGTACCGCCACTGACAGCTATATCATCCTGCAGTGGACATGTTAGTGGAGATTTGGAAGAAGTACTCGTAGGTGAGGCTTCCGATGTAGAATACGAACCCGAGGTTGAGTTTGAAAATATGGAAATGGACGATGATGAGGATGCCGCCGCAGAGTTGCCTGCTGTAAGTGAAATCATGACAGGCAAAGATGGAATAACGCAGTGGAGTACAGTTCCACCAAATACGAGCGTTCGGACTCATGCGTATAACATCATTCGATAAAGATATGGGACTATCGCTGGTTTGGAGATTGTCATGGCTTTTTTCACTCCTCTTATGGCAGACATTGTGGTAACCGAAACTAATCGAAATGCTCTAAGTGAAAGTTCACCAAGGGTATGGAAACCACTACTTGTTTAAGAGTTGAGGGTGTACTTTGGTGTTCCCTTTATGGCCGGCGTGCACCATTCAAGTGGAGAGCACACATCAGTTCTCTGGAGCTCGGACTTCTTTCATCCATTTTCGTGCTGCAATCTCTCTTTGCCGATATTCTGCAATTACGCGCTTTATACACTTCGATTGTGTGCGCACTAGAGCCGATTGAATGTCTACTGATAAGGCAGCTGCATAGAAACATATAAACTACAGGCCATCGGCAGTCATCACTATCGATGAACAGCTATTTTCGTACAGAGGCCGTTCTATGTTTACGCAGTACATACCTTCGAAACCAGCAAAATATGGCATGAAAGTTTGGTGGGTCTGCGATGCGTCAAACTATAGTTTATCCATGGCGTGGTGAAATCTATACTGGAAGGGAGACAGGAGCAGCACACCAGACTAACGTTGGAGAAAATGTAGTTAAGCGGTGGATGCAGAGGTACGAAATGTAATCACCGACAATTTTTTCACTAGTTTGGACCTTGCGAAATACCTTCTCGCTAAAGATTTAACTTTGCTTGTCACCGTTCGCCAAAATAAACGTTCATTCCCACCACCACCACGAATGAAAAAACACAAGGATCGTGAAGAATTTTCGAGCGTGTTTGGCTTCCATGAATCAAAATACAATATGGTATCATATGAGCCGAAAAGAAACAAGGCTGTGATTGTCTTATCGTCTATGCATCAGGATAACTCTATCGCCAATGAACAAAATAAGCACATGTCAGAGATGATACTCAACTATAACAAAACAAAGAGTGGAATAGGCATGATGGACAAAATGACTACATTTTACACGACCAAATGCAAAACCAAATGGTGGCCGCTTGCAATGTTCTGCAATTTAGTCGATGTCTGCGGTCTAGCAGCCTATTTCGTAAATTCTTTCAATAACCCGGACATCACTGCGACTTATAAACGTAGGTTGTTTCTTAGAAACATGACTGAGCTGCCAGGTATAGAAGTGCGGTCGAAGATTCCAGGAGTGATGGTCAACTTCTCCTCGTCGCATTGTATCCAGCTAGCGCTCGGTAAGCAGATTCATCTACAAATGGCGGCTCTTTTGTTGCCACTCACACAAGGTTGAATCAGGGCTAAGACTTTACATAAATCCAGAAGCAATCAAACTTAACGAAACATTTTCAGCGAACTATGTCCTTATATTATAATTTAAAAATGTTTTCAATTTAATCCATGTCCACCATTCGATACTTAAACGAGAGATAGTTGAAATTGAAACAGATTGAATCTCCTGTTTATTAATGACGAATTTTCAGGTGCATCGTTTTCGATCCCATTTTCCGGCAGAAGGCAAAAGAAAATCCATTTACAAAATTCCTTTCACCACTTTGTCATCGGTTGTCATATTTTTTTTTTTTTTTTTGCAGCGCATAATGATATTTTCCATTATCCGTACAACTTGCAGTACTTACAGTGTTGTGAACGCAGTCCTTTATCAAGATACGAGTAAATACCGGTCCACCAGTTCGCTACTTAAGGTAAAGGTAAACGACAGACAAATGAGCGCTTATTGCGGTAGCAGCTTGTCGTTGCAAGATCTCAAGTGAGTGCTCGCCATCGGTAACGATGTCACTGTCAGTCTTTGCCACTTCATTTAATTTTGCACCCTCACTGGAGTACCAACTGTGTTGTCTTAATGAAGGACATTTGGGGAGCGTTAAGTAATAAAATTACGCAATGCACTTGGTGCAGAAGAAGTGTACAACATGAAAAGATATTAACTCCGCAGATGATTGATATTGAAATAATGGATGCAACATTAAAAATATGAAAATTCTAAGATGACTGATTTGATTAGGTTGCAGGTGAGGCTAGGATGTTTCTGAATTATAAGCACTTTCTTGTCTTGCTTGTAGGTGTTCCCTACTGTTCCTATTTCAACATCAGTCACCCTGTGTAGCAAGCACCTTTTTTACACCTCACTTTTCATTGTACATAAATGGTTTTCCAATAAGGACATAGTAATTTTGTATTTAAATAAAATACAGAAGAATTGAGATATCGGTATGAAATTTATTCCAGGTGAAGTACACATGTTAGATTCTTTTGACCACCGCGAGCACGTCTATGTCTTCGAAATTGTTTTTGAGCTCCTCAAATGTTAAATCGCAGGAGCGAGGCGGCCATTCAACCAGACCAATTCTCGAGATTACACGAACTGTTCCTTCAATGATCCGTCAAAATTTCATGACATTTAGTTGACATAAAATTATTTTTCCAGAACTCCTTAAACATGGAACAACAAACACCAACAAAACAACAGAAATCTTGTTTCAGTTATATTTTCCGGAGCTAGTCCGGGATATTATTTGCCACACTGTGTTCATTCCGATAAAACTCAAGAAAACTAAGTAAACAAAAGTTTGAGCTGATGGAATGCATCTAGTTTCTAATCCGAAATTAATACTGGGAGTTGATTGCACCATGTGCGTGTGGTAATGACATAATGATGTTGTATGTCGTAGATGTATGTATATGGTGTCATAATGCATCCCCGAATGCTTATTGAGCAGAAATTGCATAATTTGAGGATAGATTTCGAATCTGTTCGAGCGATAAATGCCCAAATCGCATTAGAACCTTAATTAACATGACTTAAGTCGTAAGTGTTATGGATGGTGTTAAGTAAGGACACATTTCGGTATCTATTTATGTATATCCCGCCCCTCTATTCAAACAGAACTTTGAGAAAAGTAGCAAACAATTTTTTAAATTATTCAAAAGCTTCCAGCTCGTTGATATTCAAAAACTTAGTTCTTAAGATTTTTTTAAATGAAATCAGAAAATGTAAGGGATTGGACTTTTAACTGAATTTTTTATAAACCACTTTCAAAGAAATTCAAAATTAAAGTAGGTGCACTTATTTGGAAAAGCATTTTCCTTCAAAACTTTTTCTAGAACCTTTCACAGTTTTATGATTTGCACATGTTCAGGTTCACATGATTCTTAGATCTCTGATTGATATTTGCAAGCGTAATTCTTTACGCGTGTGTAATTGGAATGGAAAGTAGATGGAGTTAGAGCAGAATGGGATTATTTGGAAGAGTTTATCTCTTTTTTCTAAGTCAGTATGAGTATCGCATGCAATCACAAACGAACCTCGTAGAGTAGAATACAATGTTTATAAGAATGTCAATATAAAAACACTGTTTACGAATATTTTCTGGTTTTGATGTTATATGTACCCAGAAAGACCAGTGGTTAAAAAGGCCAACTCACTTAGAACAATTGGCACGCCGCTGTGATGCCACGTGGATTTATGATCATCGTATGCCTTCTAGCATGTTTACCTCTGAGACAGTGTCCAGTGGTAACACTGCGATATTCCTGAGATGTCTTCTGTTTAGAAGGATCAAATTTTTAGAATGATTCAGAACCAGCTTTGGTCAGATTTATTTGGTCGCTAGAAATGTCGACCTAATAGTTCACCTAAGGTTTTCTTCTTCTGTTATCATCCAGCTTTAAAATGTTGAACTTCTCTGCCATCTCCATGAGAGATGATCAGCAGTCTAGGATGGTCTTAGACCTCAGTAAGAATGAATGGCGGCTTGACTATCCGAAAAGATGCGGATATCCTTTGTAGATATCACATTTTTCAGGACAGGGCTTCTTATATTGCCTTGAATACGCTACAGTGATTTAGATGGTTAGGAATTACAGAAAAATCACTCAAATTCATCTTTTTTGTAATAATGGGAATGCTTCTTTTATTTTTAAATTTTATGTCATTTCTGTTTGGTGGTTAACATAATCAACATGGAATCTGAATTGGTTGTTGCAAGAAAAAATATTATTAAGTGTCACTTAGCACACCCAGAGTGGACATATATAAAAATAGCAAACGAACTATAAAAGTAAAAAGAAAAACAGTTGCTACTGCTATTAAAAATTATAAAGAGAACTTGTCAGTTGAAAGAAAAGAGGCGTCTGATCGTAAAAGCCGGTTTTATGAACCCAAAAAAGGTCACATTACCGAACGTAATTTGGCAAAAAAAGGAGAACGTTCAAATTTTTTAGTTCATAAAGTGAAGAGAAATACGGACTTGGAAACATACAAAGTCTAAAAGGTTCCAGATCGGAACGACAAAAAATTTTTTGACCATATTTGGACGATGAATCGTATATTTTTGCTGATTTCGACCAGCTTCCGGGGAAGGCATTCTATACCGCCAAGGGTAGAGGAAATATTGAAGAAAAGTTCCGAATCCAACCTAAGGCTAAATTTCCAAAAAAAATTCCTTGTTTGGCAAGGAATTTGTTCTTGCGGTCTCAGAAGCCAAACTTTCATCACGACTGGCTCAATAAATGGCGAAATTTATGTAAATGAGTGCCTGCAGAAGCGCTTAAGGCCTTTTTACAGCAATCATCGAGAACTTCCATATTTTTGGCATGATCTTGCGTCATGTCACTATAGAAAGAGAGCGATGGATTGGTATGAGCTAAACAACGTTTCGGTGGTGCCCAGACAGGCCATTCCTCCGAATTCTTCAGAACTTAGGCCAATTGAAAGATACTGTTCCCTGGTCAAAAACAGTTAAGGGCCACCAAAAAAGCTATCAACACCTTGGAAGAATTCAGAAAATGTTGGAAAAAAAGCTCTTAAAAGGTGACAGATAGGACCATAAAGCCAAAGATGGAAGGTCTTCCTGAAAACATTAAAAAAAATGTGTTAAAAATAAGGATTAAAGTTTTTTGGGAATTTTTGCAGATTTTTTAAGTTCTATTCTTCGGTGGGTACATTTTTTCGATGGCACTCCTTATAGGTGGACTAACTTATCGTCCATGAAGGCATCTTCCTCCCAAAAAGATCGGAGGGGACGCTTACATAAAAGCCTTTGTCAAACCAATGTTTCGGCATGGTGTAGTAGATGTTCTCTGGAAGGATTCCAAGTACATAAGGATTATAAGCATTTATTTGTCCACTGTTTTGTTACCCTTAGGCGAATGGCTGTGTTAGCAGCTACTTGGCTCCTGAAAATATCGAGGAATGTCAAGTCAAGCAGAACATATAATGCGGTGGAGGGAGTAGTGCGTAAGACTCCGCTTATCCCAAGACATGACGTCTTTTGGACTTTGTTTAATTTACAGCTGTTGGCTGCTTTGGCTGTTGGCCGTCCATCTTTAGATTTTCATTCTACATAAGTTGCCATTGACCCGAAAACCAACAGTGAAAAGTTTGTCGGGTGTTCGACGATGTAAGTTTAATTATTTTTATTTTTATTTTCTAGAACCAGTCCGGGATATTATTCGCCACACTGTGTAATGTGCCGTAAAACAAACCCGAATGCTGTGCTCGCCGTGATATCGATAGATTGGGGTCTTTTTCATCACTTTCTCTAACGGTAGGCATATTTCGATGATAAATAGGCCTTTAGACATCTGTTATAGGTGAAGTCCAAATTTTAGAACAGTTTTGCCTATAAACCATCCAGATGGACGACTATGTCAACCATAATCTAGTCGTAATGGGCGAAACGTGTCTACAACAGAATTACAATTTCTTTTAGTAAATTTTCGCAATTTTAACACGTTCAGGGACTGTCAAGCGATCCATATTGTAAAATGGCAAACCTTAAGCTAAACACATGCAATCTCGGATGACAGTTCGGTGTGACGTATGGTATATGATTGAAATATATTTCGCATATTGAAGAACGTTTTTTTTTGAAACCAGGTTTGTTTCAAAATTCATCTCCTGTGTCTACTCATGATTACCTTCAAAAGAATACAAATGGGTTTGTCAAAGATATACATGAATTCAAAAAAAAAAAATAATTGTTATGTTCTCATGTCAGAAGTATTTGTTAGATCGTAATAACTGTGCAACCAAATTATCTCTACCTAATTGAATCTTTCTCTCTGTCGGATTGGATTACATCGGTACAGCAGTATACCGGCGCACTATGTTGTCGCAATGCAAATATTTAAATTATTTTCATATCTCTTCGTTCCTTGCTTTGCAGAATATCGCGAAAAACAGAAATATCCTTTCCAAATGAGGCGTTGCCTTAATTTGCGCGGACGTGTATTTCACCGAGTATTTAATGAATTTTTTTTTTATCAGATTTGGACGTAGACTGCTACGAGGAATTTAAACAAGGAAAACACGTTGTGTGGCCAGACTAAATTGAATACCTGGATTTTGGATGTAATAATTCAGTTGTAATGAGAAAAATGTTGCACAAATCCGGAGGAAATTTAATTTTCAAAATCTATTTCACTTAAATAAATGCTTCTCACGACAATCAACTGAATTAATACTAATCTTTCTAAGTGATTCTCTTGGTGTTTTGTGTTTTGACTTTCGGTTCATTGGTTTCTGTTCCAATTTCTTGTAATCATTGCTATCACCAGAACACCTTCCGATTCCAGACTATAAATAACACACACTAGAGCTTGTAATTACATCATCAGTGATAATGAAACGAAGGAAGATACTTCCGCCTGTGTAATGTCCATATATCCACTTCGACTGGACAAGGAATTGACTGTAGGTCGTGTATCATGAAAGGACTATGTGTTCACTCAGAGCAGGTACCTACTCGGATTGTAGTGTTTGGACATTTTCTTAATTAAATTTAAGTACTAGGGTTGTGATTTTGTGGTGCAAGTATCGGAAAGGTGTGAGTGCGGGTATACATTGGGAAATGATTTAATTGATATGGTGTTGTACCCAATGACATTGGAGGTTGAATTTCTGTCTTAATGAAGATGAATTTGTGTCATTGCTGTCATATGACTTTTTCACATGCAAACACCGGAGGCACAATATTTCAACACTCTGTGCACATACGCTTATAGGCACGCCGCGCCGATGATATCAGCATAATTGAAGGAATTGACACAGTCGCTGCCAAGATGACGGTAAATGAGGGCAAAATAAAGTATATTCTTCCAATAAGAAGCGGCAAACAATGTCGGCGAATAGGGCAAAGCTGCACAGTCGACAAATTTTGAGATAGTAAGGGCTTTCGGTTCTGATACAAATTATGCTTGTAAGTCGTCATAACTTAATTACATGTTGCCGTTGACCAGAACCAAATATATTCCCAAAAATAAGAGTATAAAAGTGTTTAACCAGAAGAGCCAACTAACTGGTATATTTTAGGAAATAAGACGTTCACCGGACTTCGCCTTGAATTAAAAGACCGTCCCACGCTTTGGTTTGCATGGAGCAATCGTAGTCTTCGTTGACCAAAACCGATTCATTGTAATTATGGTATTTCCGTAGAAATACGATAATGATACTTCTGGGATTAGAACCACATACAACATTCACCATTTTCGTGGCTATTGTAGCTACTGATGGAAGACATCTGCCTAATCGCTTAATGAAATACCCCAATTTTGCCTATTAACCAAAAATATGACTAACGACGGCTGTTGATAGTCAAGCTAGTTGCGCGTCAAGTTTCGTAACAATTGATCCCATAATAAGGTTTTTACGAATTTCCTCTCGAAGCAACCAAGAACACCCTCATCCATTTTTGATAATGTCCATGCCTCTGCGCCATAGAGCAGGACCGGGATTATTAAAGTCTTATAAAGGGTGATTTTTGTTGTCCGAGAGATTGCTTTGCTACTCAATTGCCTTCTTAACCCAAAGAAACAGCGGTTGGCAAGAGTTATTCTTCGCTTGATCTCTGCGCTGGTGTCGTTGTCTGTATTTATAGCGGAGCCTAGGTAGACAAAGTCCTTAACTACCTCAAGGTTATATCTGTCGAGGGTGACGTTCTGTCCGAGATGTCGGTGTTGGTTGTCCTTTTTGCTTGACAGCATATACTTGGTCCTGCCCTCATTGACTGCTAAACCCATTTTCACCGCTTGCGTCTCAATACTCGCGAAAGTGCCACTGACATCACGCTGCTTTCTCCCAATTATGTCAATATCGTCGGCGTATGCAAGTAGTTGGACGGACTTTTGAAAGATAGTGCCTCTTGTGTTTGCTCGTGAGTTTGCACATCGCCTTGTCTAAATACTTTCTGGACATCAAAGGTCTCGGTGAGATCTTTACTGACCTTGATGGAGCAGCGTGCATTCTCCATCGTCATCCTGCACAGACGGACGAGTTTCGCAGGGATGCCAAAACTAGACATTGCTCTGTATAGCTCGTCTCTATAGATGCTGTCATACGCGGCCTTAAAATCGATGAATAGGTGGTGTGTATCGATCTGAAGCTCATGGGTCTTCTCCAAGATCTGCCGTTGTGTGAATATCTGGTCGATGGTGGACTTTCCTGGCCTCAAGCCACACCGATATGGACCTATCAGGTTGTTGACGAACGGCTTTAGGCGTTCACACAATACGGCGGATAAGATCTCATATGCGATGTTAAGGAGACTGATGCCTGTGTAGTTGGCGCACTTCACAGGGTCTCCTTTCTTGAGAATCGGACAAACAATGCTGAGGTTCCATTCATCGGACATATTTTCGTCCGACCATATTTTACAGATGAGTTGGTGTATGCTCCTTACCAAGTCATCGCCTGCCGCTTTGAAGAGCTCGGCAGTCAGGCCATCTGCTCCAGCAGCTTTGTTGGACTTAAGCTTCGATATGGCTATCTTCACTTCATCCAGGTCGGGTGGACGGAATTTTTGGTCATCATCGTCCAGGTTGAAAGGTTGATTCTGCCTGACAGCGGTATTTGGTCCGTCATCGCCGTTATACAGTCTGCAGAAATGATCTTTCCAAATCCTCAGCATCGACTGCGATTCTACTACGATGTTCCCTTGTTCATCTCTACAGGCTTCGGTTCGGGGTTTGTTTCCGCGGCATGTTATTTTTACCTTTTGGTAAAACTTCCGAACCTCATTCCTGGAGCAGCATCTCTCAATTTCCTCGATCGCGCGCTTCTCATGCTCTTTCTTTTCCTCTTGAGAAGCCGGTGCTCGTCTCTCCTCTTCCGCTCATAGAGCTCATGAGCAGCTATGGTCTTTCTAAGCAGCGCCGCGTTATAGGCATTCATCATCGAATCAGGGGTTTCGTTGTGGTAGACGAGTGAAACCCAGCACATCAGAAGCGGCATCTATGATGGCGTTTTGGCAGTGTTTCCATTGATCAGGAGTTCTCCAAGTCCCCTTGTGTATGTCGAGATGTGGGAACCGCGTGCTAGCCACGACAATGTTTCGCCCCACCGCAAAGCCTGATTAACCTGAATCCGTTATCGGAGGTGGTGTTGTGCAGGCTATATTTTCCGATTGTTCCACCAAAGATACCCTCTTTTCCTAGCTTTGCATTAAAATCGGCGAGGACAATTTCAATGTCACAGCTAGGGCATGGCTCGTAGGTCTTGTTAAGGAGCTCATAGAAGGCATCCTTGGTGTCGTCATCTTTCTCCTCTGTGGAGGAATGTGCGCATATGAGGCTAATGTTAGCGAATTTAGCCTTGATGCGGATTGCTACGAGGCGCTCGCTCACATGCCGGAAGCTGAGGACTTCTTGTCTTAGTCTGCCTCCGACAACAAATCCGCATCCAAATAAGCACTGCTTTTGCCGTCGATAGCAATTGCCGTAGTAGATGTCGGAATTTTTCATCTTCCTTTTGTCCGGCCCATCCCATCGCGTTTCTTGAATAGCGGTTATGTCTGCTTTGCAGCAGTCTAGGGCCTGCTGTTGCTCAGCTGCACGTGGTCTATTAAGGGATCTAACATTCCACGTGCATACCCGAAGCTCATTGTCCTTAAATCGGTTGCGTGGGTTCTCAACAGTAGATCCGTCCATATCCGAGGCTTGTTGATGCTGCGTAACTTATGTTTTTTTTTTAAATGGCCGGGCAGTTACCCCGGCGGCACAACCCCCAACCTGGAGGACCAGTTCCATTTTTAATGCCCCTAGGACGAGGGGTCGGTTACACCGAAGCCAGTAACCTGTTTCGGAATGTGAGCGCTGCCGTTGGCCCATATAGGGCTCGTCCGCCACCATCTCTTTTCCAAGACCCTGACTAAGTCCTGGAAATCCTTTCCGGCCTGAGCTTCAATTATGTCGGAGTAGCCCGGAAGGGGTCTTGTTTTATTTTTCCGACACTAATCCTAGCTTATGGCCCAGGAAACTCGCCATTTGCCCCCTTACTTTGCAATCTCTAGGGAGATTCCCAGAAGGCGCTTGGGGGAGGTGTGAAGTAGGACTTATTACCAGAGCTGCAAGATGTTCGGCTGCAGATTCTCATTCTCGTCATATAAAGAATCAGCACCTGTCGGAAGATGCTATTTCTACAAGGCCTTATACTAATCGCTGCCATCCAATCTGAATCCTATCTTAAAAAAAAAGTGGAGAAAACTGAAATCAGAGACGTGATTAAAATTTTTATCAAAAAGAATATAACGCCAAGTCAAGTGAAGGCAGACTTTTATAACACAGTGGGGGAATCTGCGTTTGTATTCCATGGTAAAAGAGTGGGCAGCGTTGTTTAAACATGGCAGAGAAAACGTCGAAGATAATCCGACGACAGGCAGGCCGTCGACATCCACCACTTCTGAAAACATCTATTAAATCCATAAAATTGTTTAAAAAGACCGAAGGTTATAAGTGCCTGAAATACATGATACTATATGGATCTCAACTGAGTGGTCATATTTATCATGACAAATTAGGTTTGAACAAAATTTTAGCAAGATTGGTGCTGCATTTGTTAACCGAAGTATAAAAGTTCAATCGGATCAGGCCAAAACTTTGCTAATCTGTTAGATAAAATAGCTGAAACAAAAGAAGACTGCGTTTGGACAAAAAGAAAATTATTTTTTGGGAGTATAATACATCGGCGTGCATTGCACAAGTCACATGTTGCCATAGCTAAGCTCCATGCACTCCAACATCATCAAACTCTGCCCTGTTCCCTAATTAAAAAAAAAAACACTTCGGTTCTATTGTTATAATCGTCCCACTAGACAGACTATGCGAGTTCACTATTAAATGTTTCTGTGCCAGTGAGACAATCCACGTCTTAAACAAACGTGGCACAGAACAGTCGAGAAAAAATCGAGCTCTTTAAGAATTAGATGAGCAGGCGTTTGAAGAGCCTTATGCTCCGAGAAGGATAAATGACTTTTGAAGAAGATTAACGAACCCAACAAAAGAATTCATAGCTTCAACAAAGAGTGACACTGTGTAGTGGATTTTATGCCGAAGATGCGATTTGATCGTATTATTTTGTCGATGAAAATAGTTGCGATGGAATTCGATTCGTGCCATATTTTTGGCTAGAATCGGATGAACATAATATCAGTTGTATGTGGTTCCAATAAGATAGTGCCACATACCACACCGCTAGTCAAATAATTGATCTGTGAAAAAGTTCGGAAATTGTGAGAATCTCGAGAAATAATCCAGTCGATTGGCAACCTTGCTTCTCCGAGTGCCGAATGACACTCCAGGTAAACTTGAAATTAAATTCCTGGTCACAATCTCTATGAACTTCGTATTGTCGGATGTAGTCGGGTAGAGCCAGCATTAATAAAATAATTCCCTACGTGTACCCTCAGCTATTTCTATTGCCTTTGTCCATATGTGTCTACTTCGGGCTAATTCTGCCTCTTTCGGGCCTCTAAAGGGACTAAACGTTTCAGACTATTCTGAAAATGAGATTCAGATTAATTTATTACAAAATGATCGGATTTCCTTTGAATTCGAAAATGTTGCTTACGTCAACGGCCTTCATAAACACCAGTTTTGTTACAAGTATCCTTTAATCTCTTCCGCACTGTTTGGCACAGCGACCATGTACACACTCCTATTCATACGAGTATACTTGCAAATACTCACTGCAAATAAGCTTTCATCCTTAATTAACATATCCTAATGAATAGAATTGTAGGATTATAGACACTGACGGGAACGTATCGAAAACCGCATCCAGGTCTGAAATGTTTGCCCCGTCATAGCAGCATGTTGTTGTTCAATTTGCCAAATTGCATTCAACTTAATACACAATTGCACGGTTTGTGGATTTGTGGTGCGCTGCGCCCATGCAATTTAAACTCGAATGGTACACGAATAGAATTGTGCGGAAATTAAACTTGTTTACTTGTCTAAAAGATACCGAAACGTTCGAGTATGGTTGTTCTGTGTGTGTGTTTTTTTTAATGACACCGTTTTGGATTTATTTCAAAAAAGAACGTACGAGTACGATATTTGGGTCGAATAAAATGGATTCTGGCCATCAAACGCTTTAAAACTTCAAGATAATGTGCGGCAGTTAATATTTCACCAGTTCGAATGCATTCTTTGTGGATAATTCCTTTGCTATCGAAGAATGTGATGGGCACTAGGGTGGGTCACTCATATAGGAAAAAAAAAAAATTGTCAGTTTTTTTACGGGCACAGTAACAAAACGGTGCCAAATGGTAAGTATAAATATGTAATGAAGTTTGGTAGTAATCAGAAGTATTTTTCTGCCTCCGGTTTAACATGCAAGTTGTCAAAAATGTGGTTAAATAAGGCTCAACGGCATGATACAAATTTACACCAATCAACATTATTTATAAATTAAAAACGTAAATCAATTGTATTTAATGTTTATTTAAGAGACACTAAATCAAGTAAATAAATTTACAAAACAAAAATATAGTAAAGTTATTGTATTGAAGGGTTGAATTTGTGGAGAAATCTTTTTTACTGTCAAATTTTTGGCATTGCCTTAATAAATCCTTTTCTATTCGATTTATTGCTTTAAGTAGTTGAAGCTTTAATCACAACTTTGACTGCTCTTTCTACGGCTTGTGTGTGGCAAGGAAGACGTGATAACTCTAATTCTCCTTCTCCTTTTTGCTGAACAAACAATCGAAGATTTGAATTGATTGATTGATTTTAAAATAGGTGTCTCAGTAATATATTCTTGCTAGTTCAAAGTTCATAATATGTTGATGCACTTAAGTTTACCTTTGACAATATATGTTGCAAAAATGATTGGATTTGCAGAGGCAATTTCAGTTGAAACGTACAGATGGAGAATCGTGGCATGGGACATTTTCC
Source organism: Volucella inflata (assembly GCA_928272305.1). NCBI lineage: Eukaryota > Metazoa > Arthropoda > Insecta > Diptera > Syrphidae > Volucella > Volucella inflata. Next base: position 13,517,336 of record OV743718.1, on the reverse strand, counting down.
CTAGTGATTTCTATGCTAAATCGCTAGGAAATATACCCGTTGAACTATTCTGTACAAGTACTTTTGGTCTGTACTAATATCTTCAGCAAAAAGTTCCGGTAAGTTGCTGGAATAAGTTGAAACTGAGTTATAGGTCCTTTTTCACAATTTGCAAGTTCTCTGCCAATTGCCTTTGAAAAATGTATGTGGTCCAGATGTACTAACATCAATGTGTTGAAATAGATGTCTAAATGGCAGTTCATTCATATGCAAGAAACAATTAACCCATTGTAAGGGATGGCAAGCTCTGCCAATAAGTCCTACTTCACGCCTCCCCGTGGCGCCATCTGGGAATCTCACTAGAGGTTGCGAAGTGAAGGGGGCAAATGGCGAGTTTCCTGCGCCATTAACCAGGATTAGTGTCGGAAAAACAAAACAAGACCTTATCCGGGCTACTCCGACATATTTGGAGTTCAGGCCGGAAAGGATTTCCAGGACTTAGTCAGGGTCTTGGAAAAGAGATGGTGGTGGACGAGCCCTATAAGGGCCAACGGCAGCGCTCACATCCCGGAACGGGTTACTGGCTTCGGTGTAACCGACCCCTCGTCATAGGGGCTCTAGGTGGAACTGGTCCTCCAGGTTGGGGGTTGTGCCGCCGGGGTAACTGCCCGGCCATTTAAAAAAAAAAACAAGAAGTTACGAAGCATCAACAAGCCTCGCATATGGACTGATCTACTGTTGACAACCCACGCAAACGATTTAAGGAGAATGAGCTTCGAATATGCATGTGGAATGTTAGATCCCTTAATAGCGCACGTGCAGCCGAGCAACTAGCGGAGGCCCTAGACTGCTGCAAAGCAGACATAACCGCCATTCAAGAAATGCGATGGGATGGGCCGGACAAAAAGAATATGAAAAACTGCGACATCTACTACGGCAATTGCTATCCACGGCAAAAGCAGCGCTTATTTGGATGCGGATTTGTTGTCGGAGGCAGTCTAAGACAAGAAGTCCTCAGCTTCCGGCATGTGAGCGAGCGCCTCGTAGCAATTCGCATCAAGGCAAAATTCGATAACATTAGCCTCATATGCGCGCATGCCTCCACAAAGGAGAAAGATGACGACACCAAGGATGCCTTCTATGAGCTCCTTAACAAGACCTAAGAGCATAGCCCTAGCTATGACACTAAAATTGTCCTCGGTGATTTTAATGCAAAGCCAGGAAGAGAGGGTATCTTTGGTGGAACAATCGGAAAATATAGCCTGCACAACACCACCTCCGATAACGGATTCAGGCTAATCGACTTTGCGGCGGGGCGAAACATTGTCGTGGCTAGCACGCGGTTCCCACATCTCGACATACACAAGGGGACTTGGAGAACTCCTGATCAATCAACAGCCTTGCGATCGCGCAAGACACTTCTCCATTATAATGGATGTCCGTACGTTCCGAGCAGCCAACATCGACTCGGACCATTACCTTGTTGTAGCCACGGTACGGTTGCGGATATCCCGAACTACGCCAAGACAAACTAATGCTGTGAGAAAATTCGACGTCAAACGGCTACAATCGCACGAGATCGCAAAGTCCCTTTCCGTTCGAGTGTCTCTTAATCTCTTAAGAGGTCCAATGCCGCCAGCATCAAGGATCGAAGACCATTGGAAACACTGCCAAAACGCCATCAGGGAAACGAAACCCCTGGTTCGAGGCTGATTGCCGGCAAGCACATGCAGCTAAGCAAGATGCATATAGCGCGGCGCTGCTTAGAAAGACCAGAGCTGCTCATGAGCTCTATGAGCGGAGGAGGAGAGACGAGCCCCGGCTTCTCAGGAGGAAGAAGAAAGAGCATGAGAAGCGCGCGATCGAGGAAATTGAGAGATGCTACTCCAGGAATGAGGTTCGGAAGTTTTACCAAAAACAAACCCCGAACCGAAGCCTGTAGAGATGAACAAGGGAACATCGTAGTAGAATCGCAGTCGATGCTGAGGATTTGGAAAGATCATTTCTGCAGACTGTATAACGGCGATAACGGACCAAATACCGCTGTCAGGAAGAATCAACCTTTCAACCTGGACGATGATGACCAACAATTCCGTCCACCCGACCTGGATGAAGTGAAGATATCTAACATATATCGAAGCTTAAGTCCAACAAAGCTGCTGGAGCGGATGGCCTGACTGCCGAGCTCTTCAAACCGGCAGGCTATGACTCAATGGAGCAATGGAGCATACACCAACTCATCTGTAAAATATGGTCGGACGAAAGTATGCCCGATGAATGGAACCTCAGCATTGTTTGTCCGATTCTCAAGAAAGGAGACCCTCTGAACTACAGAGGCATCAGTCTCCTTAACATCACATATAAGATCTTATCCGCCGTATTGTGTGAACGCCTGAAGCCGTTTGTCCACAACCCGATAGGTCCAGATCAGTGTGGCTTCAGGCCAGGAAAGTCCCCCATCAACCGGATATTCACACTACGGCAGATCTTGGAGAAGACCCATGAGCTTCGGATCGAAACACACCACCTATTCATCGATTTTAAGGCGGCGTATGACAGCATCTACAGAGACGAGCTATACAGAGCAATGTCTAGTTTCGGCATCCCTGCGAAACTCGTCCGTCTGTGCAGGATGACGATGGAGAATACACGCTGCTCCATCAAGTTCGGTAAAGATCTTACCCAGACCTTTGATGTCCAGAAAGTATTTAGACAAGGCGATGTGCAAACTCACGAGCAAACACAAGAGGCACTATCTTTCAAAAGTCCGTCCAGCTACTAGCATACGCCGGCGATATTGACATAATCGGGAGAAAACAGCGTGATGTCAGTGGCACTTTCGCGAGTATTGAGACGGAAGCGGCGAAAATGGGTTTAGCGGTCAATGGCGCAAAACCAAGTATATGCTGTCAAGCAAAAAGGACAACCAACACCGACGTCTCGGACAGAACGTCACCCTCGACAGATATAACTTTGAGGTAGTTAAGGACTTTGTCTACCTAGGCTCCGCTATAAATACAGACAACGACACCAGCGCTGAGATCAAGCGAAGAATAACTCTTGCCAACCGCTGTTTCTTTGGGTTAAGAAGGCAATTGAGTAGCAAAGCAATCTCTCGGACAACAAAAGTCACCCTTTATAAGACTTTAATAATCCCGGTCCTTCTCTATGGCGCAGAGGCATGGACATTATCAAAAATGGATGAGGGTGTTCTTGGTTGCTTCGAGAGAAAAATTCTTCGGGCGATCTTCGGTCCCGTCTGCATTGACGGTGAGTGGAGGAGAAGATACAACGACGAACTGTATGGATTGTACAGCGACATGAACCTAGCCAGAAGAATGAAGATCCAAGACTGAGATGGCTGGGTCATGTAGAGCGCATGGACACCAATGCTCCGGTCCGAAAAGTCTTCGAATCCGCCCCCGAGGGATAGCGCAGTAGATGAAGGCCAAGACTCAGTTGGCACACGTAAGTGCACCTCAGCCAATTTAGCGTGGAGGCAGCTGGCCAGGGATCGAGCTGGTTGGAGAAGCTTGTTGACTGAGGCCCAGGTCCACCCCGGACTGTAGCGCCACCTAGAGTAAGTAAGTAAGTCAGGGTCTATCCAATCTTTTTTGGATACGATACGTACGATTCCTCAGGATTTGCCAACATTTACATTAGTTCCGTCACATCCGATTGCAATCAAATAATCCATTTATATATCAGCATTCAAGAAGAAGTTAAATATTTCTTGTTCTATACAATTTGCAGCGCCTGATACAAGTGAAATTTAGCCTAAAAACTTCGAGTCAGGCTCTTTAATCAAAGAAATATGCTCCTCAAGTACGCGTCGCCTATAACGTTTTCTATCTTTTTAAGAGTTAATCAAAGTTTGAAGATTTAGTCCATCGAAGTATAGTATAATGCAGGTATACTATACGTGAAATATTTTGCTGCAAAGTTGTATTATCTCCCGTTTTCTTTCGTTCTCGGCGCAGATCGTTATTTTTTTTTTTTTTGATAGAAGAGCATAATCGACTGCAATTGTAGTATTACTCTCTGATTCGACCCTTGGAGTCCGGGACTGATATTCAATTCGTTCTTCAAAATCTGGCTAAGAAAATTCGGATTCAGATGGGCTTCATAACTTGTCCGTACATATTCCGGCAAGTTTTTGTTGTTTCCTCTCAGATTTTTCTCTTTACAACTTTCTTTTTAGCGTGCTAGTAATATTTTTGGTTGCGGCAACGCCTATGCCACCCATCATCATTTTTCTAGCTGTTCGTTAAGCTGTTATTAAACAATGTTCTCTTGCAGGATTTTTTTTATTTTTAAGGCAAGTACATTTAATAAAATCTCGACACTTGCCAGCCGAAATTACAACAACATTTTACTTTCAAGACGAAACTCTTCCAACTTATTTTCAGCTATTTTAGGGTGCGATTTCAGAAGTTTTTTTGCACTTTAAGTGATATGTTTGTATCATTACCTTCAATCGTTTTAGTTCTACTGTAGGAATAGAAGATTTTGCCCATATTTCCATTAGTTTCGCAACTACAATAGCTTCTATTTCTTTATAAGTTGGCTCTTTTTTACTTTGCTTCTCATATTTTAACCTGTGGTCCACTCATAAAATTTCATCACATCTTCATAGGTCGGCAATAAGTTATCTTTTAAATCACTTAACTCATCAAATAAGGGGCACTTCCAACTATTTCGAGTGTGTTCCATTGCTTTGATTGCTCAAATAAATGACTTAAATGATGAATCGTAATTAAAAAAATTATTTATAAAACTTTGTAAATAACTTAATCACACTATTTGGTCCTATTTTAGCACTGAGCCGTTTTAAAAAACGAAAAAAAAACTGTTGAACCACCCTAATGGGCAGCACTGTTTTTATTTCTGAAGGAACTGCTAGTATTCTTTTAGCTTGCTGTGAATTTTTTGACCACACTTTGACACTTGGTTTCTTTCTTTATCATATTGGAAATAGTATGTTTTAACACCCAAAGCAGTTGTTTTCATAAACAATTTTGTGGTCGCAGTGATCTCTCTGGAATGCCAGCCCCTTATCAATTTTTAACCATCATTCAATAAGATTTTGCTCAGACCTTTATTTTGCCGTAGTTGTGGCACCGTCTTGTTGAAACCACATGTCCTCCACATCCATTTCTTCGATTTGGGGCCAATAAATTCAGTAAACGTTTGGCTATTGCGATGAGAATTGACGGTAACAATAGTTACACCTTCCTCATTTTCAAAGAAGTTAAGACAAAACCAAATTGCACACTATCCACTGACTTTTTGTGGATGCAATGGCCGTTGGACAGTGACACTTGGATTTTTACATCCCAATATGTGACAATTTTGTTTGTTATCGTATCCACCGAGTGAAAAATGAGCTTCATCGCTTAAGAAAATGTTGTGCTAACATTGGTCATCCAAAACACTGATGTACAAGCCCAAATGCTGTACTTCTTTGGATCTTCTTAGACACTTTTACTAACGGCAGGCATATTTTCGGTAGAGGCTACATTTCGATGATAGACAGAACCAGTCTCTTCGAATTTTCCCTATAGTACGCTCAGAGAGACGACCATGTCGACCGTAATCTGCTCAGAATGCCTGAAACGTACCTACAGCAAATTCTTAACTTTCGTAGCAAGTTATCTCAATTTTAACACGTCCAGCGATTTTTAAACGATCCATGCTGTTAAATGGTAAACGTGAAACCAAACATATGCAGTCTTGGATGATAGTTCGGTTTGACGTACAAGGGCAAGGTGAAAATTTCTCGACCAGACGCAGAGATAGCATTCCTATTAGCAAAAATTTATGTTTCCTGCCTGGGTGCACGTGGCATTAGTTCGTATGACATATTTCAACTTTTCCCCTCAAATAGTTTATTTACACGAATTTTCGCAGTAGACGGACGGAATGAAGAAAAACAGTGAACTTTACATCCAAACACCGTAAAGCTTGTTTGAGACCATACAAGCACTTCCTATGTTTGCAAACTCGTCCCGTTCTGTCGTGAAAACCCTTTGGCTTCATCATAAAAATCACCTACTTGACGAAGGTGGATGTAATATCAAATTGTTTTAGTCTACATGATCTCATAGCAGCCAAGCACAGAAGTGTTCTGAACGAATCGAAAGTAGCTACGGGACTGAAGGTTTCTTCATAATCAATCACTCTTAACCGGTGCTGGTACCTTTTACCCTATAGATCCATTTGTTTTTAATGGCCCTTCGGCTCAAACAGTTCCCAAATTCCATTTTTCTTCAACCACCTGCATCATTCTTTCTATAATCCGTTGAGTTGGCCGATTTTTCAAGAGTTGATGGCTCTAAGAACTTGGCAACAAAAGCAAACCCAGCCAATAAGCTGAATCGAAAATATTCCACGACCTCGTTGAGCTTCGCCAACTGTCTTTAAGCGCCACATCAAGGTCATTTACCTCTTTTTCCGAATTCTTGCAGAAAACTGTTGTAAGTAGCATATTCCTCCGAAGCGCTTTGGTCGTTAATTGCATCATTATCTGGGTGAACAACGAAGTCACTACTTTTCTGCTTCATCGCATTGGTACACCGGTCTTAGGACAGTTCGTTGAAGACAATATCTCGACTCCATGTGACTGAATTCCAGGAAACATCTTTACTCGTCCATAGCGCCAAAGGTGCCTTTTTGTTTGCAGCCGTGTTAATTGCCTCCTCCTACAGTTTTAAAGGTCGGTTTTTGCATATTAGCATCGCTTAGCCAGCTTCCAATAAGGTTCTCATCTCTCGTTCTTCCCTGCTGTTCCCTGCATTTTGCTGTTGGCAATATGGCACAGGGGTCCAGTGTAAAATTTTGTATTTTTCTAGCAAAGACTTGAATTCTTTATTAATAAATTCTGAGCCATTATCGCACCTTAAAATTCGCAATTTTAAACCAGTTTTGGAATACGAATTCCAACAGTATATCCATCAGTACATCTGAAACCGAAGTATTATCTAAATCAATGATATTGTTGCTTGCAAGTAGTGTGTCTTCTCCTTCAGCATCATCAGAACTATTCACAACAGTTTCAAGATCTGACTACAACTTCAGCCTCAATAGTAATTAATGCTTGAACAAGGTGGCGCAAAAATAATCATTCGATTTTGTTTTTAAATCACTGCCCCCTAGTACACATTTGTGTCCGTTTTATCGCATTTTCCATGACTTTCCGCAGGATTTCCGATGATAACTGTTCACATTCCTGTCCAATATTCTCCTTAAGGGCTGCGATTGTCTGAGGCTTGTTGGCATAGCCCCCGACTTCAAGTAGCCCCAAAGAAAGAAGTAGCCCCAAGAAGAAATCGGGCGATCTTGTTGCCGAGTCGCAAAAATGGGAGATGACGCGACCTGGAAACGCTTCCTTCACAATATCCATTGTGACTCGTGCTGTGTGTGCGGTTGCACCATCTTGTTAAAATCACATGTTCATCAAGCCCCGCTCATCCAATTCGGGGAGTAAGAAGTCTTTTATCATGGACCTGTAGCGGTCGCTAGTAACAGTGACCGTATTGCCGATGGTGTCCTAAACAAAGGGGCTCGATCACTCCTTCTTTAAGTGGATGTAATGGCTCTTCTTGCATCACACGCGAATTTTCAGTGCCCCACAAGCTAAGATTTTACTTATTGGCCTAACCGCTTAGGTGGAAATGCGCCTCGTCGCTCATAATGATTTTCGACATAAAATCGTCCTCTTCATTGTTGACAGCGGAGTATAGCGCTCCATTGCTTGTCTGTTTGTATTCTGCAGCTGTCTAGTTCACAAATGTCAAATATGATTGACGTACTTCAACGTAAGCTGGTATTGCCACGTTCAAAGAAGATCTGCGGAATATCCGGTTAAGAGGGCACTATCAACTACGGTCACTCCAACTGTAAGAAAACGAGGTCGGAAAAAGAATTCCGGGATTTCTACTTACTACTGAAGTGAGTCAGGATCGAGCTTTTAAATACTACACGTTCTACGGTCTGCGACATTAGCCAACCCCATAAGCGGAGCAGCAGCGATGCAGTAAAAATAGGAAACTCGTTTCGCATAAGTTCGTATAACGAGGAAAGGGTTAATAAAAGTATAAGAAGATTGACGTACGATGCCATTTACAAGAATTATAACATCGTCCGATAGGATGATTAATTTTACAGCACCTTGTAGAATTCGCGGTACAGCAAATGGTCTGTGGTTCAAAACGCGTACCACCATTGTGCAAAATATTTAAATAAGGTTGGAATATTGTACCGGCTACGCCGAAAAAGATAAGCCAATCTGTTGATAACGACACCAGATCGATTCACCACGGCCAAACCGTACACTATCCGTTACTTTACTTTTCTTCCCTACATACTAGATGTAGTCTTTTCGCTAATAGTGATACAAATTATGTTTCAAACTTTTCGATGGCACAGCGAATTATGCGTTCTGTAGGCCGATTACCTGGACCATGAATCGCTCTGAGCGCACAAAATATATTCCTCACAGAACGCAGAGTTTCGTTAAACAATTAAATTACTAGGTGGGGTGAAAAGTAGCCTCCTTGACCGCCAGAATGCGCTGCTACTGCAAAAAAGGTTATGGTGCCTTGAAGTCCGTTCATATTTAGGCAGACATGCCATATTTCAGTGCGATACTATCTTCAGTTTTGTTTTGACAGCTGATTGTTGTTGACGTGTTTGGCATCATGTTGATTTCGTTCTCTCATAAAACATTATTTTTTGAGAGGCAAATCGGAGAAGGAAACAAAAGAAAAGTTGGAAAATTATTTTGGGGCTAATGCTCCGTCAGATGTCACCGTCAAATATTGGTTTCGAGAGTTTCGTGATGGTCACAACTCCACTACCGATCAAGTTCGCAGCGGCAGGCTCTCAGATGAGAGCTTGAAATGGTGTTGGCTGACCAGAAAGTGAAGGTGCGCGAGCTAGCAGATACCACAAAGATTAGATTAGTACTGATTCCTCATAATACACTTAGAAACTCATTTAGCCTACTTTGCCTATAAGTCTCATAAAATTTCTCACGGGCAAACTTTTTTTTTGAAGTGACAAAACACCACGCAAACAACATTTACTGGCCGACTTATAAAGAGGTTTTTTTTTTTGTAAAAAATTTTGTTCATAGTATCTTGGAAAAGATTTTTACTCTCTGGCCTCTTATTGAATGGCAAACTTTTCTTATTTTTTTTTTTCAGTGTTATCCTTTCATTTTCTTCTTCTCCTTAAGTGACTCAATTGGACGAGACAAACTTTTCGTTGTTTGTCAAAACTTAGGTAGTTTCCGGTTGCCAGTTCTTCCCTTTTTGTTTTTCAATTACTGACTTGCATTTTTCTGCTTTTGCTGTGTATACATGTATAAAAGTCCAGGCAAAATTTTAACGTCAATATTTGAAATTTGCAATCACAAAAGAAAATCGAGAAAAGCCTTCTTGAAAGGTGTCTTGCCACCCATTTACAGAACGCTTTTCTGCCTTGGAGCAATTTTGAAAGTGAAGACTTAAGTTTTTCTATTGGATATGTATAATATTTCAAGACGATTTGAGTGATGAAGGTTATCAAATTTGTATAACTCCAAAAGTATATGATGCCAGGACAAAATCACTAATGTGTCAAAACGGTTTGTTGACCATATGTCTAAGTTTGGTTCATGACGTTTTGGATTTGTCAAAATCGACCAGCACTTACTGCTGTAACTAACTTTTCACAAAAATTGAACTTAGTTGCACACCTTATAGATTTTAAAATGATAATTTCTAAATTTCCGTCCATGTAAATCTTGTGAGAGCAAAGAAGAAATGTCTAAGATTGGATTGGAAATACTTTTTCAGAGATTGAATACAATTTGAAAAGATCCTCGAGTCGATGATTAGTCCAAGATATTGAAATTCATGTACTTTCCCAATAAAGAAATACTTATCGTTACAACTGCAACTGCCATTGAAATTAAGGGGAAAGGGACAGTAATTACAAAAGCACTTAGTCATTCTATATCTTAGTCACTTAGGTGCATGAAAGTTAAATTCCACATCCAAATTATGCACAAGTTCTGAAGCTTATAACCAATCTTTGAGCAGACAACCAATATCTCAACATATCGAGATCCTTATTAATATCACCGACAAGGTCCAAAGGACTATTCAAACCATATGAAAAACCTATGTCAATCTGTTAAACCAAGGTAGAGCAAAATGTGAGTTGATGTAAACAAGAAATAAAACTGGTCCCAAAACCGAGCCTTGAGGCACACCTAAATTAAAATTATTAAAAGTACTTTGTGACCTGTTTTCAGGACATGACTCAAAGCAATTAAGCATAAATCCGCGAAAAACTTTTTTTTTTCAGTTACTGCAAAAGAACACAATGGTCTATCATGTCAAAGGCCTTGGTAATATTATAAAGTAAACCAGCCAAAGTTTTTTTTTATAATCAAAGGTTGGGACATAATTTGTGTATATTGGTAGCCAGCAGAATGGTCTTGGCATCATAAATTGAGGTACGGGTCGTTTTCTGGCTAGTTCTTCAGCATTTTCATTCCCTTCGTATCCGCTATGTCCTGGCGACTTTGTCAGTTGGACTCTGTTTGTAGTGGCCAGTAGTTGTAGGAGTTGAGGCAATCTCAGACCAGTTTTGATGCATTTTATGGGTTATGGCAACCTGCCATTTGGGTTAATGCGTCCTTATAGGACAGACCTGATATCGACGAACTTTTGCTCTACTTGCTTCCACTCTGGGTCCTTACTAAAAAATTGAGCGGGTTTATTAGTATAAGAGGTGTATTTTATAACTTGCCTCGGTGCACTTGGTTTTGCCGGATCCCCTTATGTCTTAACCACATCTGTGCGTCTTTGGTGCCCTGAATGAGGTCTGTGTTTTTTGGGCAATTAATCCATCCGACAGTTGTCGGCTGCTTGGCATTTTTAGGAAATCCAGGGTTTGTCGCTATCTTTAGCTTGTTTCTTTGCTTTTTCTCTACCCGCATAGTTCTTTTGACTTGCCGTCCCTGATCTGGTCTCAAATTCGTCTTCTTTGGGCTCCGGTAAAATAAAAGAACTTCTCATTTCTTTCTTCTTAGTTTTTTCTTCTTTCCAATATCGCATCGCTTGCTATTTTGGTACCCTGAGTGTTCTACGCATCCATCAATGTGGATGTGTTAATTGGTGGCTTCACTAGAGATGAGATAGTGTCTTCAGTCTCCATTTCTGCATATGTTAGTCCAGGACTCTTTTTGGGTCCTCAGCCAGGGTTGATTATTGGCACTTTGTGGACAATACTGTAATCCAGCCCATGATTGAATCTTAGTTTTCGGGTCACATTTAGCTCTACCAGATTAGTTTTTGGCCACTTCCCTGGTCTAACCTGCTGTTCCTCTACTTAAGCCGCCTCCACTAGACAAAGTGTGGAATTTTTGGAATCATCTGTGGTGATCTCAATTATGATCTTCTAAATGTGATCACAAAAGTCACCTACTCTTAGATTCTGCTGCTGCTTGTGTTTATCGATAGTTAACTCCTATGCTCCACGTTTTTAGCCCAGATATTCCCTCAGCCTTATTGATGTCCTTATGGTGTCCAATCGTCACAATGTTTCTACTTCAGGATCAATTGTTTCTAGCAGGGATTTCTGACCATGATTTAATTTTTTGCACGTTTCTTGGTCTCGGCTTTCATTGTCGTCGTTCCAGTTTAGAGATTTGTCTTCTGTGAGCAACCATAACTTGCAACTAGATGCAAGCCAACTCCCATGGCGTAGTTCCTATTATGCCTCAAATGTCAACGATAAAGTCAATCATCTGTAAAGTCTACTACTTTTTAATAGGCATTAAAGACAGTTGCCGTTCAAAACGGGAACTGCCCATGGTTCACGTTAGAGATTCGAAATGCCATGAAAGCCCGTAAAAAGCTGTACTCTAGGTGGGAACAAAGACCAACTATCGCCAACTGGGAAATATTTTGGCGGGCACGCAATCATGCAACCTTTATAACGCGAAGAGATAAGAAAAGATATTTTCTATCTAAACTAAGTACTGACCAATCCTCAAAAAAACTATTGAGCAATCTACGTTCAATTGAGGTCAAGAAAAATGCTACCGTCGATACAGCGACACTTGATTCTAATTATCTCAACGCCGCTGTACTTTCCGGTGCCACAAACAACCCGAATTTTATTCCTGAAAATCAGCAGTCGTTTAAGTTTGATTTTGCCTTTGAAGTCATCCCCGAAATTGACATCGTTAATACCATTCGCTTAATCAAATCAAATTGTATAGGAGAAGATGGGATACCTATCCGATTTGTGAAGATGGTTTTGCCTCAAATTTTGAGTTCTCTCACACATGTTATAAACTACTGTATCACAACCTCTTCTTTTCCAGATACTCGTAACTGGAAGTTGGCAAAAATAGTCCCTGTGTCGAAAAAGCCTCGACCTTCGTCGGCAAATTATTTTTACCCAAGTAGCATTTTACCGTGTCTGTCGAAAGTCTTGCAACTCAACTCTCGAGTCACATCAATCAACATTGCTTGTTATCACCAGTTCAATCTGGATTCCAAGCTCATCACAGCTGCTCCACAGCTATTTTTAAAATTCTGGATGGGATTATCTAATGGTACTCTGTTTGCTGGACTTCTCCATGGCTTTTGACAGAGTGGATCATAAAGTATTATGTCAGAAGCTCAGACTGTATTTTGGTTTTACCGTAAGGTCGGTGTGCCTGATGGGTAATTACTTAGCTAATAGGTACCAGAGAATTGTACATGGTGGCAGATCATCCAGATTTGCTCCGTTTCTTGCTGGAGTGCGACAAGGATTCATACTAGGACCAATCTTATTTTGTTTATTTATCAATGACCTTCCTAAAGCATGCTCTAATGTATCAATTTATCTTTACACTGATGATGCCCAGTTATAATTTATCACGGCCTATTGGTCTGATTGAGGACCTAATAGTAAGAATAAATGAAGATCTGTCAAAAATATACAACTGGTCACAATGTAATGGGCTTAATTTGAATCCAGACAAATCTCAGATAATACTGATTTCTAAAAAAACAATGCGATACGGATGAACTACCACCAGTGTTCTTAAATAACATGCAACTCAAGTTCGTTTACGTTGTAAAAAATCTCGGTTTCAAGTTGAATCGATTACTCTCTTCTCATGACCACGTAAATTATGCCATTAGTCGAATATACGCTGGCCTCCGTAAGCTCCGGTTATCCTCCAGTTTTACCCCAACAGACAATGACGATGGCGCGATAGTAAGCTCATTGGACTATCACGCAGAGAGTCTGGGTTCGATTCCTGGCTGGGTCACCAACAATTTTTTAAATCGCCATCACTCTTTTGGCGGGCAATAGCAAACTTCCGAAAGTAAAATTTCCTACGAAAAAGCTCCTAAGGAGTGCCGTTCGTGACTAACTGGTTTTATTCTGATCCGATTTATATCCATCAGAATTGCTGCGGAATTCGATACGGCAAAATTCCTGTTCCTCGCACTGTGTGTCAGTAGTGTCTCTTGAAGTTCCTCTTATTTATTTTATATAAAATAATTGTTCATTCTAAGATTTTATTCAAAAGGCCATTCGCCACCTCGTCTTCCCGGAATGACTATTAATTATCAACACTTTAGTTTTGCTGTCTTTAATTAGAAATAAATATCAATTAAACTGCACCACTAATTTTTTTTTATATTCCATCAACCGCCGGCGAAACCAAAATTAGAACCCGCAACCCAGAATCTTGATTTAATGCACTAAATCGCACAAATCACAGGTTGCTGGCCACTTTTCGAAACACTGTTAGGTCAGAGAGTTATTATGCGAATTTTAATTGAGAATTTTAATCACGTTTTGCAATTAATTTGGAACCATTATTAGCCGTCCGTGCTATCGAAATCACAAATGCATTAGCGGCTGGGTGCCGTGACGGTTTTGCAGAGCTGCACAATTAGGAACAATCGATTTAGTAGTGGCTAATTGAGATGCAGAATTAATTATTTTGGCTCCACTGATGAGGAACGGATTTAAATTGCCAATAATCAAAAATTTTCTATCCACTCGTATTTATTTTGGCAGCGGTCTTAATCGAAACTACTCATACTTGTGTGGTGATTGGGGTATTTATTTTTTACAAAACATAAATGAATTTTCGTGGGAACATGCAACGCAACGTCATCGATTTTTACTAGTCTGGCGGAAGGAATTCCGTAAAATTAATATTTAATACAGATTAAAACTTAATTTTAGTTAAAATTTAAAATAACCGTTTTCAGTTTGAAAAATGTAAAAGACTTCAACGCATTGTTATATGCGTGATTGAGTGCAGGTCTCCTTACATAAAAATTGCACCGATAAAAGCGGAAATTTATTAACAAAGCCGTAAACAAATATATCCGTATACATGATTGCTAATAATTATTCCTGGGGTTTTTGAAAATGCATGTTTAATGGCGATATTGTTATAATAACTCATAGACAAGTTGAAGCTAGTCACGAAAGAGCAACTTATTAAAATTTAATGAGCGTGGCATGTTCAAAAAGTTATAGGGCACCTTGAGTGTGTTGAATGTTAACCTTTGCAACTCGAATGAAGCAGTGAAAATATTTAAAAATAATTAAAAATTGAAAGTGGTACGAGTATTATGGTTTAATTTCCAATCTTATATTTTTTGCAAATATGGGTTACACTGGAGTCCGTTTATTACGACTCCGCCTATATACTGTCCAACCGCTTAATATGAAGTTATTGCAGTGCGAAGATTGGTTTTCATATAAACAAACAAACACAATTATTTTTGGGGAAGCGGTGATGCCAACACAAGAGGTGAGTGTTTGTATAACTTTATTGTATTTTCCAACCTCAATATTTGCAATAGAGGGAGTTCACCCACTTTTGTGGTGAGAAATAGGCAGGAGGTGATAGACATCACCCTTGCTTCAAGTACCGAAGGGCTGCAAATCAGGGAATGGAGAGCAGTTGATGAAGCGTCGATGTCAGATCACCGATGGGCACGCCTCAAGGTAAACTTTTAGAACAGGATATGTAGTTTTGAAAGAAATCCTAGGAAGGCTGACTGGGTCGAGTATACAGAAGTGGTAAGTACAGATCTGGATACCCAATCAATCACCTGTTAACTTACATAGGGCGTTAGAAGAGTAAACTTGTCCAGCTAACCGAACACCTTAATGGGCTCAACCAAAGTGGTAGCAGAACAAAGCTTCGAGGTTACGTGAGATGCTTTCAAAATGAGTAAGCGTTCCTAGTTTCCTCAGGAAAAATGATGGAACCTGGGCTGAAGGTAGCCAAAAAGTCCGGTTAACATTGTTGGAAACCCATTTTCCTGGATCCGTATTATCAGTTGACTATGGCTATCTACGGCACAATAAGAACATTAATCTCTCTCTCCGAAGAAGAAATAGGTGTTCGTATTTACAGAAAAAATCAAAAAGGAATATAGAGAATCAAAAAGGCATTAATGCTTTTTTTATATGCAAAAGAATGATGGGAACAATTTGGGGCCTTAAACCTGTTATGGTGTACTGGCTGTATACGGTGGTAGTGAGACCCATACTAACATATGGCGCACTAGTACGGTGGAAAGCAAAAAATAAGAAAAGGATTTACGGAAGCTTAGCGGCGGTTCACAGAACGTCTTCAATAGCCATTGCAGGTGTGCTCTTTACAGCCCCTAGAGCAACATTAAAGATCTGTCTGCACCTAAAACCGCTTGAATTAAGGATCAAACAACTTTCTGATAACACTCACTAATTAGGGTAACTTTAATAGCAGTTGTTTTGGACACGGCACGGTCCTAGCGGAGCGGAAGCACCTGCCAGAAAATGCAGTAACCAGGCAGAAGCAACAGGTTCACGAATCTTCTCAGAAACTACCGGATACAAGTATTATCCTCCAATAGGAGGTTCTGGTTTTCCTCAAGACGGCCGAGCTAATACAGATAAGATCGGTATCCGGCATCTACATCGACAACCAAGCCGATCTTAAGGCAATGGAATCGACAAACATCAACTCTGATACAGTCCCGGGCTGTCACATAATGCTCAAAGCATTATGCATTCATAGCCGGTTGAGTCTATGCTAGGTGCCAGGACTCTGCGGTAAAGAGGGGAATGAACAAGCGGATGAGCTCGCAGGAGGAGGAAGGCTACTCGATAAAAGTGAGGTTGCCAACATCAAAGTCCCTCTGCATAGTAAGGGGCACTATCGAGGTAGAAACCATGAACACTACTTACACAAGGTTGTCGAGTCTTAAAGAACATAGGGTATCCAAGGCCCTATGGCCACTTCTTAGAAAAGTACTTTTTTGAAAACCAAGGGGAAATAAACGGCACGTATTTCAAAGGCCTATTTGGCTTTTACAAAGAAATTGAATATCTTACCAGGGAGACTGTATTGGTTTGTGCCCTTTGAAGTTAAATTCAAATGGTCCCACAGGGATCGCGATGGTCCCGTTTTAGTGCCAATTGCTTGTGTGATGACACATCCTTATTTTAATCTAACGTATTGTTATTGATTAATGCAAAAAATGAAAACGCAACGTCGGTCGTAATATATTTACCGTTGAAGTTCTCTTTAAAGTTGTAAAGCTCCTTGGACAAAACCAATCTGCTTGCTACGCATTTTGCGTCCAGCTTAACATTTACAGATTGTGCTTTGTCTCCACCTGCACTGGAGTACGTCGAATTTTCATTAGGACGAATCCACTTTCAGTCTAGTGGTGTAGCAAGAGTACTTAAAATTTTTTTCCAATTTTCATCTATTTTCTTAAATAACTTTGAAACTGTTTGTTTCAAAATTAATAAAAAAAAAAACTATTTAAGACCGATACAAAAAGCCCTTTTAGTTGATATGTCACACGGTACAGTTTGCAAATTTTTTTTTTTTTTAATTTCCTAATTCGCAACCCAATAATGACCACCATATTCAAAATTCATTTATTTAGGATATGTGTCCGTGTTTGAGTCACTGGAATACATACGTGCACCAAATTTCAACTTAATCGGCCCATTAATTTCGGAGCAAATTGCGTGTGACAGACGGACGGAGAGACGCACGAGTGATCCTATAAGGATTCCGTTTAATTTTGTTTTACCGTTTTAATTTGATCATACGGAACCCTGAAAAGGAAAAATCGCAGCGAAAACATGCCGAAAAATTTGTGCAGTTTACAGTGAGAATGCTGTGAGTGAACGCCGGACCCTGGAGTGGTTTGTTCGATTCCGTTCCGGAAATTTCAATGTAAAAAATGCACCTGTTCGGCCTGTCACTGAAAAAGTCGATAAAATTTTGCAAATGATGGAGCAAGACCGGCACGGAAGCTGTCTGAAGATAGCGGTGGCACCATACAGTCCGTTTGATAAGATCATATACGGCAAAACTCGTTTATGAAAACCGGTTTGGAAGTGGCATTTGCATTAGCAGATAAAAAAATACTTCTGCTAAGATGCTTTGAATAAAAAAATTTTAAGATTGTTCAATTTTTGTCAGAGACGGAAGTATTTTAAAATGAGTCTCGCGTTTGCATCACATTATGAAGCAGTATTCTTGTGCACGCATCCAAAAGGACCGAAAATGTCATACGGAGCAGCTGCTAAATACATGAAAAAGTCAAAAGCATTTGCTAGCAAGTGGGTGCACCGTTATTCCCAAGTTGAAAATGTGGATGATTTGCCGGATCGTGGGTCTACGCCAAAAATAACAGAAAAGCAGGACAAAATGATTCTACGCGTGTTTGAAAAAAAAATCCTCTTCTATCGTTACGTGGAGGACAAGGGATTTTACGTAAAAGGGGTCTAAATGTGTGTTGTGATACGATACGAAGACGTTTACTAGCCAATAATGTAACATTTCGAAGCACAATAAAGAAACCACTACTGTCAAAAAAACACGTAGAAAAACGACTCAGTTGGTCCAAGGAGAATTTGGACAGAGATTGGAACAACGTTATTTGTTCGAATGAAGCTTCTTTTTGGGCATGGTCTCCTATGACTCATACCTGGTGTACACAATCCAATAAATTAATCCAGCGGACCGTCAAACACCCGACAAAGGTGCACGTTTGCGGATGCCTCTCAAAACAAGGATTTGACAATTTGTTCACGTTTACAAATAACTTAGACGCACCCAACATGGTCAAAATTTATAAGAAGGCTTTATTACCATCTGCCCAAAGGTGGTTTAAAAGAAAGAATGAGAATTGGTTACTGCAGGAAGATAATGACCCGAAACATCGCAGTCGTTTGTGAAGTGCGTGAAAACAAGAAAATGACGTCGATGTTTTAGATTGGCCATCACAATCGCCGGATGCAAATCCCATTAAAATGTTTGGGCATTCATGAAGCTAAAGCTCCAAGGAAAGAAAATCTCGGCGGTCAAACAATTATCACGAAAAATACGAGTTTTATGGAGATCTCTGTCTCAAGATTATGCTATAAGACTTAGTAGAAAGCATACCTCGAAGACTCCAAGCAATTATTGAAAATGGAGAAGAGTGGACAACATATTAATTAAAAAGAATTCAAGTAAACAAACAAAATAAACCAGTAAAATTGTTTTTTTTTACTATTATAAGTTCTTCTTTAATTTTTGCCGTACATGATCTTATCAAACGGACTGTATAACAACTGTATGACAGTTTATAATCATCATCGTAACGAAACGGAACCATTTTTGAAGCGATTCATTACAGGCGATGAAAAATGGATTGAATACGAGAATATTCAATGCAAGCGATCATGGTTAAAGGCCGGTGACTGACCACAAACGACTTCAAAGCATGGATTGACGGCAAACAAGGTTATATTGAGTGTTTGGTATGATTGGAAGGGAATAGTCTATTATGAGCTGCCAGAGCGTTGTGAAAATGTCAGTTCGATTCTCAACTGTGCACAACTCGACCGTTTGAATGAAGCTATTCAGAAAGAGCGACCAGATTTGGCCAAAAGAAAAGGAGTTGTCTTCCATCATGACAATGCTAGGCCACACATACCATTGATGACCCGGAACAAATTGACAAAGCTTGTTAGAGATGTTTTGATGTATCCACCGTATAACCCAGACCCTGCACCCTCTGATTACTATTTGTTTCGGTCTTTGCATAACTCTCTTGATAGTAAAAAGTTGGCCGACCGAAGAGCCGCTAAAAATCACTTGGCCAAGATTTTCGCTGATAAACCACAGAAGTGCTACACCGATAGAATTATGAAGCTGTCTGGAAAATGGCAAAATATCACAGATAATAATGGCCAATATGTATTTGATTGAAATTGATTTTGAATAAAGAAATTTTTTTTTCAAAAATATGCCACAAAACCGCGGAGACTTCTTATATGACCTAAAATATAACCGCCTCTGATTTGGCTTCAATTCATAAGGCTCTCATCTGCGCAAACTTTAAGTGCGATCCTCACATCATGTCAGGTGCCCCAAGACTTACTTGCACTTTCTAGATATGATCTTAAACCATAGGTGATAGGAACCAATATGACACAGTCGACACCCTCGATCATCGAAATTATATCTCCTGCCTCACCTTGTTCTATAGCTATCTTCATCACCAGTTCTCCAAAGAAATTAGAGGAGCATTACGTCCATTTAAACCTCCAACCATACACCCGTCTCGGTATGGTTTACACCGTTAAGCCCACTTTCGGATGTACCCTGAGATATCGTGATTCTTTCCTAAGCCGAGCTACTCGCCTATGGAATGCCCTGCCGAGGTCTTTATTTCCTAACTATTATAGCGTCCAAACATTCAAAACCAACTTTATCGGTGCCTCTGACGGAGGATACTCCGTCATTTTCCATCGCCCGCGCTGTTTGCAAGAATTTTAAGTTTGCTAACGACCCCTTGAGCGGGAGCCAAGTGTGTGAAAGGCAATAAATATATATACTCGTATATAGGCTTTCACTTAAAACCAGATCTGTGTTTTTAAAAAGCATACATGTATTAAAATCGAAAAGAATTCAAGAACGTGTCGGTCAATCAAACGAAAAATAATTCCACATACGCCAGAGTCATTGGCGGCTCAAAAATTTGAAATAAAAATTCCAAGTTCAGCGATAATTTGTCAATATTTGTTTTCAGTTTGACTATTTCTTTTTAACATTGCGTGTTCCAAAGCACAGTGACTATAAAAAGCCCCATACCTTACTAACCATGTCTTCCTGTGGATTTACTGATTGCGCTGTACCTAAAAACTTTGTGGAACTGATATGTGAAATATGTGGAGAGAATTTCCATATCATATGCATTGGTCCAAGCAGAAATGCCAAACTCATCCTGATGAGTGCAAGTGCATATTCTGCTTCTTCTGTTTAGAGTGCTGGGCCATCGCCCTGGCACATATAATGATGGCCATAAATACTCAGCAACTAATTTGGCTTGCCCGATAACAGAGCTGAAATGTAAAGTTCAGTATACTGCAAACTCATTGCCGTATCATTACGTCAGACACGCCCGTCCTAGATCAAAAATCTTTTTAAGAAAAAATTTCCAATACAAAATTCAAATGCAAACTAATTGGCAAAAACCGCCAGTGTTTCGAAATACGAGTACGTATACCCACTAAGTACGATTGGGTATTTAACTCATCTGACCGCATTTCTATCTCGAAAGATGGTCATCACCCAACAGAAGTATTATTTATATCAGGTTTCCAATAAGGACTTGACAAGTTTGAATTTAATTTGTGAACGTACTCTTTCACTAATCATCAAACTGTCACTGTCAATTTACTCAGTGAGCTCAACATTTTCATCATGGTAAAGTACACGAACGAGCAACGTTTGCAAATAATAAAATTTTTCTACCGAAATTCGGAGTGGTTGACTGCAACTTTTAGAGCGTTAATTCCAATTTTCGGCCATAATTCTCGCCCTAGTAGACAGGCAATGACAAGTTTAGTGCAAAAATTTGAGTCTACATATACGTTGTGTGATGTTGCCGTGTCAGTTAGACAACGGGTTGGTCAAAGTGTCGAAAATATCGCTGCCGTTCAGGCGTCCGTAGCAAACGATCCAAATCAGTCAATTCCACGGCGTTCTCAAGAATTGGGCATCGCTCAGACCACATTATGGCGTATTTTGCGTAAGGATCTTGGTCTACACCCATACAAGATCAAGCTGATTCAAGAATTGAAGAAGATGGACATTTGAAGCGACATACGTTCACCAATTGGGTTCTGGAGAAGATGCGGCAAGATGGTGAATTTCATCACAAAATCGATTGGCCGTATCTTTCGTGCGATTTAACGCCGCTTGACTATTTTTTGTGGGGCTACGTTGAGTCATTGGTTTATGCCAACAAGCCGACGACGTTGGAAGAACTCAGAAATAGGGAAATAGCGGTCGTTTCGGCCGAAATGTGTGGCCGAGGCGTTGAAAATTGGGTCCAACGAATCGACCGCTGCAAACGTGCCCGCGGTGGCCATATGAATGAAGTGGAGTTCTGTTTGATTGTACTTCAAGCCGATAATGAACTTTTTAAATTATCTCAAATGGTTTGCGTTTTATTTTAAAAAAAAGTTGCCAAGTCCTTACTGGAAAACCCGTTATAATATGATTATTAATAAAAGAAAAGTTAGCACCCATCCCATCAACATTCCCACCTAAACTGGTCATTTAAAACCCAAACCGTTCCTTTCACCTAAATAGTAGTATTAGGTTCTTCAATAAGTTTTACGGTTTTTTTAGGATTAGAGTTAAACACACATTTTCGGTATAAAAGCTTATATTTAATCCATCAGATATTGTTCATCATAGTCTATCACTTCCTTCCAACGTTTTGGAAGAGACATAATGCCTCTTTTGTAAAAATCAGC
The DNA here is from genome assembly GCA_928272305.1 of Volucella inflata. Taxonomy (NCBI): domain Eukaryota; kingdom Metazoa; phylum Arthropoda; class Insecta; order Diptera; family Syrphidae; genus Volucella; species Volucella inflata. The sequence continues at coordinate 13,495,508 of OV743718.1, read as the reverse complement.
AGACTTATGGGCAAGAAAGTTTTCCACGTACATTTTGATCTCATCTTTGGAATTGAATTGTCTTCCATCCAAATTGTTTTGCAATAAGCGGACCAGACCAGATAGTAGTCAGAAGGCGCAAGTCTGGAGAGAACGGTGGGTGCTGCATAGCCTCCCAGCCGAATGGATTCCGCATTTGTTTTGTCATTAAAGCTCTGTATGGTCTGTCGTTGTCATGAAGGAAAACAACACCCTTCCTGTTCGACAACTCTGGCCTGTTGAGAGCAGTATTAAATGGCATTCTTTGTCTGATTGCGTGGAAGCAATTTTAAGTAAAGGACACCTTGTCAATTCTTTTAAATGCTCAACATGATCTTTTTGGGATACAAATCCAGTTAACCCACCGGTTGCGGTGTTTTATCAGGAGCGCACCATGACTTCTTACGCCATAGCTTGTTCTAAGCCACTCATTTTACATCTACTGCAACCACTTTTCTCAGAGAAGCCTCAAGCTAGTCCCATCTCAACAAAGACTCACAGATTGAGTCGTGGAGAACCTTTAACATCAACCTTTTTCGACATTCCAAGGTTTTTGAGTCTCTGCGAAACGGCTGTAGAGGCGATGTTAAGTCGCTGAACAATTCCCCGTGTCATAAAGTCTGTGGTGGGTGGACATCGAGAGTGAACAGCATCAGACACATCCGTATTTCCTGAACGAAAACATGGAAACTAACGCAGACAAGTGTCAGCGCCGAATCTTCATACAAGCTGCAAATCTTCCGTGGTGTCTTCGTCGCTTTGACACCTTTTTTTAAAAAAAAGAAGCAAGACGCACTTTCTTATCATCCATTTCGAAAAAAATATTTAGCACCTAAAACACATCCAATCAAAACAAATCTTGTGGAAAAAAAACAACAAAAATTTCATAACGGTGCACACAGAGATTTTCTGAAACGATAAACACTTATTTCAAGAAAAAAAAACACTGAACTTATTGTTCTGGAATCGCCATCCTCGCACGATTGGATGTTTCTTCGACAGATCAACCTACATATTCGTATCTTACTCGCCACTTCATCCCATTTGTTTAATTTAAGGTTTGCAGGTCTATTGTGTACATTTGGATCAGTTTTTGCCTTCGTCGTATTGGTTATCTTGGGGGGCTTCAATTCTGAGGCGTTTAATACATCAGGTCAACAACAAGTTGGACAGTTTATTTCAAAGTCAATATCCTAAAACTTTTCAGAACGTGTTCTTACCACAGACCCAGTGGCTTTCATACACCACTTGAACTTAGTTTATTATAGATGCTAATTTTCATATTAGCTAAGTCTTCAAATAAAAGGAATCAACACCTCGATAAGAGCCTAAACTTTTCAAACAATTCATTGTTTTTAATTAAAATTTATCCTCTCCAGGAAGATGGTAACAATTCTGTGGCAAAAGCAATTCCCAAACAAATAAAAGGTGCCAACAAGTGACAAGGGTCATATTTATCAACGAATCCGATACCCTTAGATGACGAAAATGTTGAACTACTCGCATCATCACCTGATGTTGATTACTTCAAGATACAGGTAGGGTGAAGAATTTATCTCTAGGTTACACAATGGACAGAGGATCCTTTATATTGAATATCAACGAAGTTAGCCGATAAAACCACAACTTAGATACATAGATAGATTGCGGATAAATTTATTTTTTTCTGAATTCCTGCGGAATACGTGCAGAGATGTAATTTTTTTGCCAATAAAAGTCCAGTACACTGCAATGGAATGCATATATAGTATTCTTCCTGCAGTGCAAAGAACCTGCAATAGATGATGAGAAGGGCCGAAGTTCAAACAAGTTACACTTCACCCTAAAGTCATTACTGCCTGAGAAATAAAACATGGCAATATCCTGTTGTGGTCAAACTGGCGGGCGCTCCTACAAATGCCTACTAAAACCAAAAATTCGAGTCCTTATTAAAGTCCTTGATCTACTCGTATGTTGTACATGTTTGCCGTTGAACAAGCATCTCTCGGCGTATAGTTGGAAATGTGTAGTATTTCAATATCTAAAGGCAGGAAATTGCACACGACGAACTATGATATAGAGTTTTACCTGAACTTCCTTTGGAAATACCATTCTACTCGTATTTATTCCTCCGTAGGTGTAAATTGTTATTTCTTCAAGAGACTAACCTAAAACTCATTCTGTTTCCCTGTTTCCTTTTATTTCTCCTATTTGCAAAGAACAAACAAAGGAGAATTGTGTAAAATGTTGAAGGGTTTTCGTTGTATTTGGTATCCGTAGTCTCGTACTATTGTTGGATGGAAGCTGGAAACATAAATTAATGAAAGGATTTTGCTACAGCAGCAGTGGCAAAAGTTTGGATGGAGCATCCCGGAAACCAGTTCAATGGGGAATTATGAAATCCGGAAATAAACCGAAATTACTTTCTCATATGTTTTACTAAGCCGGAGCAGGGGATAAGCAAGGGAAATCTTTTGTTTCACAGTTGCAGACTTTTTCGGTCTCCGAGGATGTGGTCCAACAAAGGACTCAGATTTTTTTTTTATTTTTTTTTTTTTTTTGAGAGAATACATTTGTAATAAACTGAGCGAGACTGTGGTTAAACTGGCTTGAAAAATGGTCGAGAGTAAATAGTGTGAAGGGTTTTACTTTTGTATAGAGTGTGAGTAGCCCAAAATTGATCCTTTTTTTTGTTTAGAGTTTAAAGACACTGAGGTTTCCATGTGAATCAGACGAATCAGCATTTTGTCTTTTTATATCGAGCAGGTACTCAACCCTTGTCTAACTTATCTATTTCAGTAGACTGTGTGGCATACTTAAACTTTTTTGTTTACCACAAACGCCTTTTCCCCTCTTCTCACATACTGACTAACTCATTCTTTTAGGTGCAGGTGGTCAAAACACACAAATCTTCTTCTATCTATTTTTAGGCAGCCCTGAACTGGTTTCTGGTTAATTTAACCTTTAACTAGGGACGTGGAGTCTTACAGGCGTCGCGCGTTTTACAAATTCTTAGAATTGGCTACTTTCCCCCGATTGCCACGACCCCGCGTCTTGGTAGCTTTTGTTTTAGTGCTAAAACGCCCGTAGCAGAAGACAGTCGTATCATCGGTTGTGTAACACCTGAGTAATACTAATTAAAAAATCGAGCGTAGCCTGTCAGGCTACATGTCAGTTATTGTCATAAAAATGTTTTTTTGAACTAATTTTATATTTTCTAGTGTATAATGGCAGAAAACTCTAGGAAAGGTCAACGCCAGACCACGAGTTCATCAAAAATAACAATATTACGGGTAGACGGTTCGTCATTTGAAGAGGAAATCAATGCCCTCATACTGGCTTCAGACCAATCTGATAGCAAAGGCGATTTTGAAGAGTTTCTGAAAGCGAACTTTTACAGCATCATGACAGTGATCAAGATGAAGATTCAGAGGAGAGTCAGATCCTTCGAGAAGAAGATGGCAGTTAGATAACTCGAGAAGAAGTTGGCAGTGATAGTTCTGAAGAACTATGAAAATCAAATTTTCACTACGGTAAACATCGTTATAAAGGGTCAAAGACGCCTCCTAATGCTAAGGTAAGTACACCTTAACATAATATAATTACTCAGGCGATGAGGAAAAGACCCTTTCAGCATTTCGAATAAACTATTCGACGAAGAAATGCTTCAACAAATTTTGCCTTGGACAAACAAGAAAATCTCCAGTTACAGGACGAAGTTTGCCCGTCAGAACAGACCTGAACTGAAAGACATAGATATGCCTGAACTTGTGGGTCTTTTACTATTTTCAGATGTCTTAATGTAACCACAAACACTTTTTTCCTATGAATGACACAGATATTTAGATGCTGCATGTCAGAAAATAGATTTGTTGTTTTGCTACCGGGTTAACGATTCGATAATTCAGATGATCGCACTGAGAGACGAAAAAATTACAGCTTGGCAGCCATATCCTTTTTATCAACAAGTTTGTCAACAAGGATTAGTATAAGTAGCATCTTCCGACAGGTGCTTAATAACGAGAATGAGCCTGTCCGAACATCTTGCAGCTCTGCTAACAAGCCCTGCTTCACGCCTCCCCGTGGCCCCATCTGGGAATCTCCCTAGAGATTGCGAAGTGAAGGGGCGAGTTTCCTGCGCCATAAAACAGGATTAGGGTCGGAAAAACAAAACAAGACCTTATCCGGGCCACTCCGACATATTTGGAGTTCAGGCCGGTAAGGATTTCCAGGACTTAGTCAGGGTCTTGGAAAAGAGATGGTGGCGGATGAGCCCTATAAGGGCCAACGGCAGCGCTCACATCCCGGAACGGGTTACCCGCGTCCTAGGGGCATTAAAAATGGAACAGGTCCTCCAAGTTGGGGGTTGTGACGCCGGGGTAACTGCTCGGCCTTTTAAAAAAAAAAAAATAAGTTACGAAGCATCAACAAGCCTCGGATATGGACGGACCTACTGTTGACAACCCACGCAAACGATTTAAGGACAATGAGCTTCGGATATGAAAAACTGCGACATCTACTACGGCGATTGTTATTGACGGCAAAACCAGCTGCTATTTTGATACGGATTTATTGTCAGAGGCAGAGTAACACAAGATGTCCTGAGCTTCCGGCATGACAAGGCTAAATTCGCCAACATTACCCTTATATGCGCGCATGCCACTACAGAGGAGAAAGATGGCGACACCAAGGATGCCTTCTATGAGCTCCTTAACAAGACCCACGAGCAATGCCCTAGCTATGACATTAAAATTGTTCTCGGTGATTTTAATGCAAAGCTAGGAAGAGAGGGTATCTTTGGTGAAACAATCGGAAAAAATAGCCTGCACAACACCACCTCCGATAACGGATTCAGGCTAATCGACTTTGCGGCGGGGCGAAACATTGTCGTAGCTAGCACGCGGTTCGCATATCTCGAAATACTCAAGGGGACTTGGAGCACTCCTGATCAATCAACAGTTAACCAGATTGATCACATTGCGATCGACGCAAGACACTCCTCCAGCATTATGGATGTCCGTACGTTCCGAGGAGCCAACATCGACTCGGACCATTACCTTGTTGTAGCCAAGGTACGGGTGCGGATATCCCAAACTACGCCAAGACAAACTAATGCTGTGAGAAAATTCGACGTCAGACGGCTACAATCGCAAGAGATCGCCAAGTCCTTCTCCGATCGAGTGTCTCTTAATCTCTTAAGAGGTCCAATGTCTCCAGCATCAAGCATCGAAGACCATTGGAAACACTGCCAAATCGCTAGGCTTCACTAGTCCACCACAACGAAAACCCCTGGTTCGATGATGAATGCCGGCAAGCACATGCAGCTAAGCAAGATACATATAACGCGGCGCTGCTTAGAAAGACCAGAGCTGCGCATGAGCTCTATGAGCGGAAGAGGAGAGACGAGCACCGGCTTCTCAGGAGGAAGAAGAAAGAGCATGAGAAGCACGCGATCGAGGAAATTGAGAGATGCTACTCCAGGAATGAGGTTCGGAAGTTTTACCAAAAGGTAAAAATAACATGCCGCGGAAACAAACCCCAAACCGAAGCCTGTAGAGATGAACAAGGGAACATCGTAGAAGAATCTCAGTCGATGCTGAGGATTTGGAAAGATCATTTCTGCAGACTGTATAACGGCGATGACGGACCAAATACCGCTGTCAGGCAGAATCAAGCTTTCAACCTGGACGAGTATGACCAACAATTCCGTCCACCCGACCTGGATGAAGTGAAGATAGCCATATCGAAGCTTAAGTCCAACATAGCTGCTGGAGCGGATGGCCTGACTGCCGAGCTCTTCAAAGCGGCAGGCGATGACTTGGTAAGGAGCATACACCAACTCATCTGTAAAATATGGTTGGACGAAAGTATGCCCGTTGAATGGAACCTCAGCATCTTTTGTCCGTTTCTCAAGAAAGGAGACCCTCTGAAATGCGCCAACTACAGAGGCATCAGTCTCCTTAACTTCGCATCCAACATCTTATCCGCCATTTTGTGTGAACGTCTGAAGCCATTCGTCAATAATCTGATAGCTCCATATTAGTGTGGCTTCAGGCCAGAAAAGTACACCATCGACAAGATATTCACACTTGGAGAAGACCCATGAGCTTCAGATCGATGTACACCACATATATATCGATTCTAAGGCCGCGTATGACAGCATCTATAAAGACGAGCTATACAGAGCAATGTCTAGTTTCGACATCCCTGCCCAGACTTGTCCGTATGTGCGGGATGACGATGGAGAATGCACGCTGCTCCATCAAGGTCGGTAAAGATCTCACCGAGACCTGACTGTAGCGTCACTTGAAGGAAGTAAGTAAGCACACCTCTCCGAAATCTTCATAGGGGACTTCTCTCTTCTGGGATGTCCTTTTTTCTTGTATCTAAAAGTTCACAGTCATCTCGAACCTGTTTTGCTATGCCCCCTACATAGAAATATATAACTTAATGTACCTCCTTGCACTTTTCGCCAAATAAGATTAGTGGCCCGATGGTTTGAGGACAATGTTGGCACTGCTCTGTTGAACTATCCACGATAATTGTAACTGTTTGACGTCAATTTTTTTCACTGCTCCTGCAACTTAAGAGCGCTGCTTAGCTTGATCTTAGCCTGAAGAGATAGAAGCGGCCGGAAAAGGTGCAAGAAAAACAACAAAAAGACGAAACATTATGTTCCACATCTGAAAGGACTGCAGAAAAGGTTTAATCACTCACTATTGTAGTTTTTACTCAGCAAAAACCAATTAATCAGAATTGCCATCCCCTTTACCATTTGCACATAGACTTATACGTTAAATATTTCACTTCCGACGAAGTTGTGTATTACTATCTGATTTTTACCCTAACTTTCGTATCGTTTAGGTCGAAAATCTTCACAAAAATACATCAGAAACATTTATGGTCTATAACATGTGTTTGTATTTATGTACGTTTGCAAACTTGTGTATATGTACGAGTATGTATGTACATTTCTGATTATAGCCAGAGTTCGATTGGCAGCTTGTCAATTATTGATAGCCAAATGGGCAATGTTCGAATCGATAATTAGCAGTACAGACACGTTTTCTCACTTATGACACTCCATCCATAGAATGCGGGCTATTTAACACGTATTTGGGAGCTACGGTCATTTGGAAAACCCAAAATGGTTTTATTGTCATTATGCATGATTTTCCACATCCCTGTTTTGTTAATGAAGGATTTTCGCTCGATCTAATTATGACCCTCTAACAATTCGACATTAATGTGATTCAGATGAACCAAGTTCCTTCCACAAATGGAAGTGAATCAGTCCGGAATGATAAGATACTTAAGCACATATTTGTATCTACTCGTATATATGCATGTACTATAAGTACTAAGCACTTATAACACATTTCGTTGTACAAATATTTTTGAAATGCATTTGGATTAATGATTTGCTTAGACCATGAAAGTGGACGGGAAACATGTTTTTTTTTCTGAGAAAACTTCATATGAAGATACGTTTAAAAGTTTTCAAAATTTTGTTAAAGTACTAAAATGCTAGTAGAAAAGAAAGTGCTTAAAATGACCCAAATAAAATGAAGTCCCTGAAGATCGAAACTAGGATAACTCCTTACGACAAAAAGTCTTTCTATTTTTCAACATAATTTTCATAAGCTCGATACACACCGTTTCTCCAATTTGTTGACGCCCTCCAAATAATACGATTTCTCAGGGCCCTCAAGGTAGGAGGTTGTTTTACTGATGAAACCTCTTCATTCGAGCCAAATCTCTTACCGCCGAACCATTTCTTCATGTTATGAAACAGGAAATATTCGCAGCGGGCTAAATCTGGAGAAAACTTTATGTTGGATGAGGGAGCATTCCGTAACCTAATTCATGTAATTTCGGCATTGGATTGCATTTTTCTCGCCAATTGCGGTCGTTCTTGCTTCAAATTGGCGACGAATCGATCAAATAGCTCTACTTATCGTTGGTTTACCCTATTCAAAGTAATCGAGTGGATGACACCGTGTGCATCCTAAGAAAATGTGCCTATGTGCCTATGTGCCAACAAATATGCCTTTGTTGGCCGTCAGAACCAGTTTGGCTTTGGCTTTGATTCGCCAGGAGAAGTCCATTGCCTCGTATGTTCTTTGGTCTGTGGTGTGTTGTGATGAATTCATTTTTCATCCACGGTTGCGAAACGGCGCATAAACTCATTCGGATTGTGATTGAACATCGCCTAACACCCCTTCGAAATTGTCAAACGATTGCGTTTGTTGTCAATTGTAAGCAAGCGCGACACCCATCCGATGGATAACTTTTTCATATTCAAATATTTTTGATAAACTGAAATGACTGATCCATTTGTTAAGCCTGTAGCATCTTCAAGTTTGCGCACCTTTATTTGCCGATCGTCCAATGTCTTTACTTACTTTAGGTGGCGCTACAGTCCGGGGTGGACCTGGGCCTCAGTCAACAAGCTTCTCCAGCCAGCTCGATCCCTGGCTAGCTGTCTCCAGTTTCGCACGCTAAGTTGGCTGAGGTCCTCTTCCACTTGCGTGCGCCACCTGAGTCTTGGCCTTCCTCTACTGCGCTGTCCCTCGGGGGCGGAATCGAAGACTTTTCGGACCGGAGCATTGGTGTCCATGCGCTCTACATGACCCAGCCATCTCAGTCCTTGGATCTTCACTCTTCTGGCTAGGTCCATGTCGCTGTACAGTCCATACAGTTCGTCGTTGTATCTCCTCCTCCACTCACCGTCAATGCAGACGGGACCGAAGATCGCCCGAAGAATTTTTCTCTCGAAGCAACCAAGAACACCCTCATCCATTTTTGATAATGTCCATGCCTCTGCGCCATAGAGCAGGACCGGGATTATTAAGGTGTTATAAAGGGTGACTTTTGTTGTCCGAGAGAGGGCTTTGCTACTCAATTGCCTTCTTAACCCAATGAAACAGCGGTTGGCAAGAGTTATTCTTCGCTTGATCTCTGCGCTGGTGTCGTTGTCTGTATTTATAGCGGAGCCTAGGTAGACAAAGTCCTTAACTACCTCAAAGTTATATCTGTCGAGGGTGACGTTCTGTCCGAGATGTCGGTGTTGGTTGTCCTTTTTGCTTGACAGCATATACTTGGTCCTGCCCTCATTGACTGCTAAACCCATTTTCACCGCTTCCGTCTCAATACTCGCGAAAGTGCCACTGACATCACGCTGCTTTCTCCCAATTATGTCAATATCGTCGGCGTATGCAAGTAGTTGGACGGACTTTTGAAAGATAGTGCCTCTTGTGTTTGCTCGTGAGTTTTGCACTATTCTTTCAAGTACGATGTTGAAAAAATCGCATGACAGCGCATCGCCTTGTCTAAATATTTTCTGGACATCAAAGGTCTCGGTGAGATCTTTACCGACCTTGATGGAGCAGCGTGCATTCTCCATCGTCATCCTGCACAGACGGACGAGTTTCGCAGGGATGCCAAAACTAGACATTGCTCTGTATAGTTCGTCACTATAGATGCTGTCATTCGCGGCCTTAAAATCGATGAATAGGTGGTGTGTATCGATCTGAAGCTCATGGGTCTTCTCCAAGATCTCCCGTTGTGTGAATATCTGGTCGATGGTGGACTTTCCTGGCCTCAAGCCACACCGATATGGACCTATCAGGTTGTTGACGAACGGCTTTAGGCGTTCACACAATACGGCGGATAAGATCTCATATGCGATGTTAAGGAGACTGATGCCTCTGTAGTTGGCGCACTTCAGAGGGTCTCCTTTCTTGAGAATCGGACAAACAATGCTGAGGTTCCATTCATCGGACATATTTTCGTCCGACCATATTTTACAGATGAGTTGGTGCATGCCCCTTACCAAGTCTTCGCCTGCCGCTTTGAAGAGCTCAGCAGTCAGTCCATCCGCTCCAGCAGCTTTGTTGGACTTCAGCTTCGATATGGCTATCTTCACTTCATCCAGGTCGGGTGGACGGAATTGTTGGTCATCATCGTCCAGGTTGATTCCTCCTGACAGCGGTATTTGGTCCGTCATCGCCGTTATACAGTCTGTAGAAATGATCTTTCCAAATCCTCAGCATCGACTGCGATTCTACTACGATGTTCCCTTGTTCATCTCTTGGTTCGGGGCTTGGGGTTTGTTTCCGTGGCATGTTATTTTTACCTTTTGGTAAAACTTCCGAACCTCATTCCTGGAGTAGCATCTCTCAATTTCCTCGACTGCGCGCTTCTTATGCTCTTTCTTCTTCCTTCCGAGAAGCCGGTGTTCGTCTCTCCTATTCTGCTCATAGAGCTCATGAGCAGCTTTGGTCTTTCTAAGCAGCGCCGCGTTATATGCATCTTGCTTAGATGCATGTGCTTGCCGGCATTCATCATCGGACCAGGGGCTTCGTTGTGGTGGACGAGTGAAACCCAGCACATCAGAAGCGGCATCTCTGATGGCGTTTTGGCAGTGTTTCCAATGGTCTTCGATGCTTGATGCTGGCGGCATTGGACCTCTTAAGAGGTTAAAGGAGACTCGATCGGAAAAACATTTAGCGATCTCTTGCGATTATAGCCGTCTGACGTCGAATTTTCTCACAGCATTAGTTTGTCTTGGCGTAGTTTGGGATATCCGCAACCGTACCTTGGCTACAACAAGGTAATGGTCCGAGTCGATGTTGGCTCCTCGGAACGTACGGACATCCATAATGCTGGAGGAGTGTCTTGCGTCGATCGCAATGTGATCAATCTGGTTGACTGTTGATTGATCAGTAGTTCTCCAAGTCCCCTTGTGTATGTCGAGATGTGGGAACCGCGTGCTAGCCACGACAATGTTTCGCCCCGCCGCAAAGTCGATTAGCCTGAATCCGTTATCGGAGGTGTGTTGTGCAGGCTATATTTTCCGAATGTTCCACCAAAGATACCCTCTCTTCCTAGCTTTGCATTAAAATTACCGAGGACAATTTTAATGTCATAGCTGGGGCATTGCTCGTAGGTCTTGTTAAGGAGCTCGTAGAAGGCATCCTTTGTGTCGTCAACTTCCTCCTCTGTGGGGGCATACGCGCACATGAGGCTTATGTTGGCGAATTCAGCCTTGATGCGGATTGCTACGAGGCGCTCGCTCACATGCCGGAAGCTGAGGACTTCTCGTCTTAATCTGCCTACGACAACAAATCCGCATCCAAATAAGCGCTGCTTTTGCCGTGGATAGCAATTGCCGTAGTAGATGTCTCAGTTTTTCATATTCTTTTTGTCCGGCCCATCCCATCGCATTTCTTGAATGGCGGTTATGTCTGCTTTGCAGCAGTCTAGGGCCTCCGCTAGTTGCTCGGCTGCACGTGGTCTATTAATGGATCTAACATTCCACGTGCATATCCGAAGCTCATTGTCCTTAAATCGTTTGCGTGGGTTGTCAACAGTAGATCCGTCCATATCCGAGGCTTGTTGATGCTTCGTAACTTCTTGTTTTTTTTAAATGGCCGGGCAGTTACGCCGGCGGCACAACCCCCAACCTGGAGGACCAGTTCCACTTTGAGTGCCCCTAGGACGAGGGGTCGGTTACACCGAAGCCAGTAACCCGTTCCGGGATGTGAGCGCTGCCGTTGGCCCTTATAGGGCTCGTCCGCCACCATCTCTTTTCCAGGACCCTGACTAAGTCCTGGAAATCCTTTCCGGCCTGAGCTCCAAATATGTCGGAGTAGCCCGGATAAGGTCTTGTTTTGTTTTTCCGACACTAATCCTGGTTAATGGCGCAGGGAACTCGCCATTTGCCCCCTTCACTTCGCAACCTCTAGTGAGATTCCCAGATGGCGCCACGGGGAGGCGTGAAGTAGGACTTATTAGCAGAGCTGCAAGATGTTCGGCTGCAGAGGCTCATTCTCGTCATTTAAGGAACCAGCACCTGTCAGAAGATGCTACTTCTACGAGGCCTTATACTAATCGTTGCCAATGTCACACTGTGTATTTTAACGACCATTTGTAGTGTGATGATCTTAATCGGGCGACCAGAAAATTCGGTGTCAACTATGCCGGTTCCACCGCACCCAAATTGAGTTTACCAGCGGTGGATGATTCCATTCGGTGGTGAAGATAGTGATAGTTTTCTTGCGGGAAAAGTAGTGGTTAATGAGAACACGAAATCCGCTCTTTTTTCGAAACTTCTCGTAGGCGTCTGTTTCAAATGGCTCTCACAACAAAACTACTATATTTGACAGATCTGTTTGAAAATATGGGAGCGATATTTTGAAAGATGTTTTTTTTTTGAGGAATGGAGAACTTAAAATTGAAATAAAGTACTGATGTGTCATCTGTTTCTCGTGAACGCCTTAAGCTCACGGGATGCCCATACATCTATCGGAATGACGATAAGCCTTGCCATCGCAACCTATATTAGATTTTTCCAATGCGAAACTGTGTCCCGCTTCACCTTTGGTATGTGTCGAAGCTTACCTAAAACCTCGTACTGATTTTAGGGTCTCAGTACCCAGCACTTATAGCCACTCCACTCTGGGTATGAGCCCTGGCAGGGTCACCCTCTTTATTTGACAGATTATTTAATGAGATTTTTGAATATGATATCGGGCTTCTGGCCGCCGCGTCTTGCTCGAACATGGTCTGGAAGTCCAATTTTATCATACTCTTCGCAGTAAATGAGCTTGTATTTATCATTCAAAAATTCATCGAAAGTTGACTTTCAAAAACTCAATTGTTTCTGATTTGTCGACATAAATATGCGACTCAACATATCGCCAGACAAAATAATATAATGGCATCAAATCTCACTAACGAGGTAGCCAGTTTATAGGCCTACTTTGTAGAATTAATCGTTCGTCAACTGTTTCATTCAGTCAATTAATAGTACCGCGCTCTATGTGACATATGGCACCATCCTGCTGAAACCGCTTGTCTGCAGCATTAATGCCTTCCAATTGAGGCACGAACAACTTAGTTATCATGTCTCTGTACCGTTGACTGTTGCGTTTTGACCATAATCGTCTTTGGAGGCATATGGACCAATGACCTCACCGTCCCATAAAGCGCACCAAACGGTGACATTTTCTGGATGTAATGTGATTTGTGTGGCAATTTTGTTTATTGACATAGCAACCAACCAGAAGTGTGCTCCATCACTGAACAAAATTTGCAAATGAAATTGTGGTTCAATAACAATGTTTGCTTTGACTCATTCACCAAATGTACGCCGCGAACTATGATCGTGTGGTTCCAATTCCTGTACAAGGTGGATCTTGGAAGCACTTAAACCGAGATCTTCAGGCGTCATTGCACCAATAATCGAACCAACATCAGCGGTTAGCTCTATGCTAATCATAAGGAAAGGAAACTTTGAGCTTGTATGGGTCGCATGGAGTTAAACAAAAAGATCCGACAGAGACACTACCCACTGAAAGCAGTCAAAGCCAAAATCAGCGGCAGCAAATTTTTCACAAAATTCGACTCCGGATGCCATATGATATATCAGTGTGATAGAAACGGACCATAAGCCCCTCGAGACTATCTTTAAAAATATTATCCAGAAGGCGCCTCTTCGACTGCTGCGTATTTTGTTTGATGTTTTAGTAAACTCTACTTAAATCTACGTAAAAGGTAAAACTGTCCCAGTGCTCGATACCCTTAGCCGAGACTCTGCAATGGAAGAAGAGGCCGCCAATGAAGAATAAAGAGTGAAAACCATCTCGGTTGATAAAGGAAACGATGAATAATACGATGGCGTTCTCAACTGTCAAAATCAAGAAATAATATTGCTGCATGGGCATTAGATTGTTGTTCCGAAAAGTGAAATACACAATAGTATATGGGCAACGGAGCTTAACGCGCTTATCAAACACTATATAGGTCTGATCAAGCTAAGGATATCAATAATTTTTTAGAACGATGCACAGTTTATCAACAAACACAACGTTCGAACCAGCAGCGGGAACCGATGATAATGCGCCAAATACCATACTACCCTTTCCAATTAGCGTCAACAGATATTTTCAATTACCGGGGAGATGACTTTTACTGATAGTAACCAAAAGGTCCAATGGATTTGCAAAAAGAACGTACTTAAACGATGCTATCTAGACAGTACTGATCCATGCTTGACTATGTTGATGCTTCGAAGCACACCCCGAAGCATTGTTATGAAGTCCGTGTCAACGACTAGAACGAGAACGACGGCACCAGAAGTCTTTAAGGGAGTTCCCGAAGAACTAATAGAACTGCTTCTGAGCCAAAAATATGTAGACCGAGCAGCAGCAATTATGCCATCACTGACTGCTGGAGACCATGTGCGCCTGAAGACGGCACATCACGAATGGAAGGGTCTTACTCTGTGTGACAAATCCGAATATTCGCGATCAGTTATCACCATTTCATCTTCACGAAACAAAAACAACCAATTCTTCAACAGTGACTGCAACAGAAGTGCCAAATGAAGTACAAACGTTGGAAGACACAATTGAAACTAAGTACTTGTTCTTTGATAGGCACCAGCTCGTCGGCTCTAACGTCTTCAAGACAACCACCGATTCAAGAAGATGCTGGGTGTGAAAGCATCACCGAATAAGAATAGATATAGTTATGTGTATAATTCAAACAACGTTCTCCCTTTTGTCAACAATACATTTATTCACTCTGATTGTGTCTGTTGCTTTTGCTTCCAAATCTGAAACTGCAACCAAGCCCTACTTTCTCATCAGCCTGATCTCTTACAAGATCAGGTAAGAGAAGAGAGCTGGAATGAGCGAGACTCCATACACACTCAGCGCTTGTTAGGCAAACGCTAAGTGTGAAGAGAATGCCAATTAAGCCAAGTACGGATAGTACATAACTTTATGTAACACCTCCCCCACTTAGTCTTTTTGGTCCCCAAAAAGTATCTTACAGATAGTTAATTACAAATTATTAACTTAATATGATAGTAACAATATTATTAACTTAAGTCTATTTTTTTTTTATCAAAAGTACAAAATCATTAGGTTACAGGTACTTAATTTAATATTTGTTTGGTTCTTCAATTCTGTTATCTTAGACTAGATTATCAAATTGGTAGGAAGTAATCAACTAAATAACAAGTTCAATTCATTTTTTTTTTTAACAATAAAAAAAAAAATTCAAAAGTATCTTTTCTGAACAAACTAAAATATCGCTTTCATTGTATTGTAAGTGTGGTATAGGATAAAAAAAAAAAATTGATTTAACATCACGGTTATTATGATATTTATTCTTTTCTGGATGATCTCGTAACCATCTCCCGCTCTCCTGTATACATATTTTTATTTGAAATTGGAAATAGGGAAGGGCCAAGAAACCCAAAATTTAAAGGGTGGATAACATGGGCAAAAGGATCATTGCGGACAATCGAGTAAATAATTATGTTGGGTTACATTTGCTAAATTACGAGTACATGTCAGTTTTGGTATTTATATTTCCTTCTTAGTTGCTTTTTGTAATACTTTGTATTTCTCTTTGTTGAGGTGTCTGTAACGTAATTTCCTACATCATTCAATTTGTTAAGTCTTCTATACTTTTCTTTGCATTTACCAGATGATCTATTTTTTACTATATTCCTGCAAAGCTTACTGTTTTGCCTGTTATTCGTCTTTCTATTTAAATGTTCTACCCTATTTTCCTTTTTAAATCTATCTGCTAACGAGTCGATTTGTTCTCTAGTCATATTTTTTATGATAAAATCTATCGGTCTCAAATTCGTTGTTGAGTGAATTGTACAATTGTAGGCATTTATCGTTCGGAATATTTTGTCGTCCAATTCTGATTTGCCATTCAATGCATTCCTAACCCTTAAGTGCTCATTTCATTTAGCCTCTCTATGTCAGCATTACCAGTCTTTAGTTAACCTGTCGTCCTATGAAACGCTATATCGCTTTCTTTAAGAAATTGTTCGATCGCGGAGTGCAAAATACAAGTTTCGTTATCTGACACTATCTTGTTTGGTTTCCCTAAAAATTTGATCCCTTCTTTGATTGCATTCAGGATAGCAATCCAGTTCCTATCATGCAAATTATGTATGGTCGCATACTTAGAGAATTTGTCAATTGTTGTTAGATACATTTTGTTTCTTTCGGGAAACCAAATATCTATGTGGACAATGTCATTGAAAAGCTTTGGTGTTTCAGTAATTTGCATGGGTATCCATAGAGGTTTCCTATCATGCTTGGCTATGATACAAATTTCACAGTTGTTTACAAACTTTTGTATTTCTGTTTGTAGGTTTGGGTAGAAATAGAGATTTTTCAACCCAGAGAACATTTCGTTGATGCCGCGATGATTTTTACTAATATGTTCTTTTTTTATAATATTTAGCGTTTCATTTTTATCTGTAATATCAATCAGTCTGATATTGGACTTTACTATATTTAGCCTTGTGTTCATAGAAAAGTATTAAACATATAAGTTCTGAATTTCTACGAACAAGGGTAGGTCGTCGCAAAACAAGCAGAATCTCCCATTTTTAAGCAGAACCCTTTGCAATATTTCCATGAGATTACTTTTACCTCTAACTATCTCTATGTAGTTTTGAATTTTTTTGTGGATTATCTTAATAAACACCCTTTCTTTACTTCCATAGGACAAATATATTTGGTTTTTATACATGTTAATGGGCCTCTCAGAGATGTAAATGTGATGTATGGAATCTTCTGCTGCGCTGTGCACAGTTGCGTCTGTCGACGAAATATCATTTTCTGCGATACAACCGACCGCTTCATTCGCAACATCGCTGGATTTTTCAAGACAGAAAATACTTTTTAGGCTAACCGCATCGGCGTCTGACGTGTCCGTTGTATCGCTACTATTAATATATCTGCTGAGACCATCTGCTACAGTATTTTCCCTTCCTTTTAGGTACTCGACATGGAAGTCGTATTCGGTCAAAAAAATCTTCCACCTTTGGAGTTTCATGTGTGACTCTTTGATGTTGTTTAGCCAAACGAGCGGCTTGTGGTCGGTGCGCACCACAAATTTCCTAACATATAGGTATGTTCGAAAATATTTGATTGCCCACACGATTGCTAGCAATTCTTTTTCAATTGTCGAGTATTTTTTCTCGTGACAATTGAGAGTGCGAGAGGCGTAACAAATTGGGTGATTGTTTTGACTTAGTACAGGACCTAAGGCATAGTTGGAAGCATCCGTAGTTAGAAAGAAACCTTTGTCGAAATCCGGACTCTAAGTAAGGGCTCACTTGTTAAAAACGTTTTTAAGTTTTTAAATGCCCTAATGTATTCTGGGTCCAACGTGTTAACTTTTTCAGCCTTTTTTAGGTATTTTATAAGAGGATAAGCCACTTTGGCATAATCCTTCATAAATTTGCGATAGTAGCCCGTTATACCTAGGAATTGCTTAATGTCTTTTTTATCTTTGGGAAGTTTCATCGAAGCTTTTGCCTTTATTTTACCCTCGTCCGGTGTTATACCATTATTCACAATAGTGTGTCCTAGATAATTAGTAGACAGACCAGCAAAACTACATTTATTTATTTGCATTTTAAGATTTGCTTCTTTAAGAGTTTGCAGAACTTTTCTCAGCGATTCTAGGTGTTCCTCAAAACTAGTGGAAAACACTAGAATGTCGTCTAGATATACGACGCAGATCTTGTTTATTAAATTTGCTAAGACCGAATTCATGAGCCTTTGAAATGTCGCTGGGGCATATTTCAGCCTGAACGGCATTCAAATGAACTCGTAGTGACCGTTCTTAGTCGAAAAGGCTGTCTTCGGTCGATCACGCGGTTCTACTTCTATTTGATGGAATCCTTTCACTTAATCGAGTGTTGAGAAATAATTGCATTTCCCCAATTTATCGAACAGGTCGTCGGCATTCGGCATAGGGAATCTATCCTCTATCCTCTGCTCGTTCAACTTCCTGTAATCGATTACAATTCGCCACTGTTTTTGGCCATTTTTGTCATCCTTTTTGGGAACTACCCAGATGGGCGAATTGTAGGGGCTATTGCTGCGTGCAATTATTCCCTGCTCCAGCATTTCTGCGATCTGTCTATCGACTTCTTCTGCATGAATCTCGGGATACCTATATAATTTGCTATAAACCGGAACTTCCGTCTTCGTTTTTATTGGGTGAGTTATAGCATTTGTAAAACGCCCTCCTTAAAGAATACCGATTTAAAACAATTTAGCAAGGACTTTAAGCGAGCTGAATGGGCTCTGTTTAAATGGGCCGCAAATATTTGGTCACTAATTTTGTCTTCTAGAGCTTCAAAGGAAATTTCGAAATCCCTACCAATATCGCTCTTTTTTGAATATTTTTCTTCGTCCTCATTAAAATATAATCTTAATGTTGCATGATCTGTGATAAGAGATCTGTTTTTATAATTTATAATTGGGTTTAGCTGAGAAAGAATATTGTTGCCT
Organism: Volucella inflata; assembly: GCA_928272305.1. NCBI lineage: Eukaryota > Metazoa > Arthropoda > Insecta > Diptera > Syrphidae > Volucella > Volucella inflata. The sequence goes on along the minus strand of OV743718.1, from coordinate 13,477,164 downwards.
ATGAGCCCGTCGAAAAAGTTGTAAAACTAATATTCTATTAATTCTACGAATATATTTCTTTTAAACTCGCTAAATAGGGGAATTTTAAATTTAGTCCTCGATTGAATGGTGCGTCCAAGCACTTTAAGATGACATGCCTCAGACTCTAACTTCCATTTTGAATGGCAAATATTTAGTTTAACGATACTATGTTCTGCACCACAATCGATCAAAAACCTGAGAGGAACATTATTGCATACAACAACTACTCGTATATAGGGTAGTTGTCTTTGCGGTCGTTTCGAAAATTTTGTGGAGTTTTACAGTTGTCACATCTAACACACTCATTATTATACTCGTTATTATTTACGTCCATAAGTTCATTGCCCCTATGTGGGTGTCTATTGTTTTGTTGGGATGCGTTATTTAAACTTTGCCTAGAATTCTGGCGGAATTGTCGACTACCTGGGAAGTTGCTCGATTGTGCTTGTGATTGGAAAGAGTTTCTGTTGCTATAATTGGGTCTCTGAGTAGCACGTGCGTTATTATTCTGCGTGTCAACGTAACTATTTTGTTGTGACCGATTAAGTGACTGAGAAAAACCCGTATTTCCCGAATATCCCCTTATTCCACTTTCATTCGGTCCAAATAATAAATGTCCTACCTCAACAATAATTTTATATGCCTCTCCTAGGCTCTGAGGGCTTCTGCATAAAATAATAGTTCTGATCGGTTCAGGTAAGTTGCTTTTAAACGACTCTAAAGCAATTCTATTATTTGATTCAATAATTTGTGGGTTACCCTGGTTATTATTTAAAATGTATGCGTTGTTGATTCGACCTAATAAATTGCTGATTTCCTCATAATAATTCCATATTGTGGTTTTTACCCTAGCTGTTCGTATTTTGTCGATTAGGTTATTTATTGGTACTTTTTTCCCAAAACTGTTCTTCAAGAGTTCCTTTAATTCTGCCCATGTATCCAACCTTCCAGACCTTTGAACTTCGCACTTGGCCCTGCCAGTAATCCTATCTTTAATGTAACCTAACAGAATAGCGTTCGACGTTTCGTCGAAATCATTTAAAATTGGTAACAGCGAGTCTACCCTGTTCAGAAAATCCACCGTACAAGTTTCATTTCCATCGTATTGCGGAATATTACTAATTAAATCTAGGGCTAGTCTAAACTTTTTATAGCATGTACAGCATCCATATTTTAGCGGCTTACCGGTGTCGTCTCTTTCTTCCTGCTTTACGTTGCTGGTGTTTTTTTGTTGTTGTTTTTCTTGCTTCTTCTTTTTCTGAGTTTTCCTCGCTTTTCGTGTGGACTTTGGACTTTGTGTTTTGGAGATTGGAGCACCACGTACTGATTAGGTGTTGTTCAATGTTTGCTAATTTGATTTTTTTTTTTTTTTGTGTTCTAACTTATGAGCGAGTTTATTGCCGTTCACGACTATTTCTACCGTTACTTATGCTTTTTCATATGTCGGCATTTCACAGTCTTATTACTGTCTTCCACTTTTCTTATTGTGTTTTTTTTTTCACCCACTCATAAATGTTTGTTTTGCGTGTTGAATGTATTTATTTTTCGTTTTCTATTTTCTGAAACCCGCTTTATTTTTCCGACTGCGCCAGTTATGTGTATAATTCAAACAACGTTCTCGTTTTTGTCAACAATACATTTATTCACTCTGATTGTGTCTGTTGCTTTTGCTTCCAAATCTGAAACTGCAACCAAGCCCTACTTTCTCATCAGCCTGATCTCTTACAAGATCAGGTGAGAGAAGAGAGCTGGAATGAGCGAGGCTCCATACACACTCAGCGCTTGTTAGGCAAACGCTGAGTGTGAAGAGAATGCCAATTAAGCCAAGTACGGATAGTACATAACTTTATGTAACAATATGGATGTATAATTTAACGGGTCGTGCGCTATAATAGATAATTTTTCAAAAGAAACTAAACAGGATACGGCGGAGGATCCCCATATAAACTGAATCCCATGGGAATTAAGAGAGAAGTAAAGATGCAAACTTTGGCCAATGCTTAGAATTTGAAGATCATGTCTTACCCTGTGCTCACTTGGAATCCGATGACTTACGGTTTCATATACCCAAACCTGTTGTATTGAGTCAAGCATGTCCAGAAATGGCTTTCGTCGATTTGTTGATAGGAGAAGAATGGTCTTTTACTAAATCATTTGCAATCCATGGCTGTATAAAGAAAATCTACTCTCCTCAGTTGACCACATTAGAATTCGAGAATGCTACGGTTCGTCATCAAGGCTTCATCGCATCCTCGTTAAACTTTTCTTTATCCTTATAGACTCGTTAAGGTCGTCATTAAAATGGTGTGTGCATATAATCGAAAGCTTGCGGATACTTTCAAACAGAATAGTGTTCGATATTAACACAGACTGTAGGATAAACTTCTGCCCCTAATGCCCCAAGACATGGGGTGATATAAATATTTTTTGGATCACTAAAAAAGGCTGGTAAGAAACTGCCATCCTTTGAGGGACTAAAGTCGCAAATGTACTTAAATGTCACATTGTTGCATAAAAGAAAAAAAGTGGTTCACGGCAGTACATTTAGAATTTGATTTGTGAGATGAGGATTCATTTTGAATTCTGTAAACCAAATAAACCGTTCGATAACTAATTAACTCCAAACCACATAATTGGGACCAACAAACGTACATAGCTACCTGAACGTTCGGTTTGTAGATACGAATACTCGCAAAAAACTTTCGATTGAAAAATGTAATTTTCATTCGGACACCGTGACGGTGGTCGTTTGAATGAATGCGCACAAATCAATGGTTTCCGGTTAGATGCAGGTAAAACAGATTATCGAGATATTTACTATTCTACCATTAGAACATTCTAAGCATCATTTGCACGGCAATTTGGTTGTTTTGACCACATCCACCCACTAATATTGGTTTCAATTTAATTTCCAAATCGTGATTTAAGCTTCTCATTAGGTGGAATTGATTCATTTTTCAGTTAATAGTTATTTATTGACAGGTATTTCGGTGGGTTTTTCACTTTGGTTGCACAGAATGGAACCATCAGTCGTGTGGTTGCAGAGTGTATTGAAGGGATGGTAGTTAAAATAGTAGCGTTTCCAAATCAGTTTGGAGTTTTTGTTATGTATTCCTGCCGTTTATAAGCATTGTTTTGGGTTATGTTGATTTTCTCATAGAGAACCAAGTAGTAGGTTCAGAGTCGGTGCTGGGATACGAAAGAATCATTTCTACCCGAATTTAAATTCCTTTAAAATTTGATCAGAAAAATGTATCCCATATCAATGGAACCTCTCCGGCCGGAAAACGAAACACTTTGGTCTGCGCGAACCATAGAAGTAGTCTCCTCAACATCTTCTGTGCCGAATATTATTGAGAAACAAAACGCTCCAGGTTCACAGGGAGAGGTAAGCGAACTTTGTTCGTTAACACTAGTTTATTCTTTAACATATTTTCCTTTTCCCCTTCAGCGGATAAGCTCAAGTAGTCATCTTGCTCTGGAAGAAGGGCTATATGTGATACACCGCGCTTGTCCTAGTATGCCCCGTTTTTAGTTCTTGCATTTACAACTCCAATCCTCCGAATCCCTCCGAATGTGTTGTAACTTCTGTTATTCGGCCATCATAAGTGGTTCATTTGACCTACTTTCTTCAACACCACCACTATGTTTTGTGTTTTAAATCGCCATTTGGACCCTGTAAGTATTCATTATAGAAGCTGTTCCACAATTCCTGTGTCGAGTATCACATCCACGGAGCTAGGAAATCGCAATTGAGATTTAAGGTCACACGAGCTTCGGGCGTAAGTGGCTCCAAGTCATTGAGGTCCACTGATATGAGAGTTATTGGTCTCGGACTCATTATAACTCGAGCCTGACTCGCCGACGTAAGAAGCTCGTCTTCTGCTAATGGCATTCATGCTGCGATGTTATGTTTCAGGCGCTTCATGACTTTAACCGATCACTCCCATAAGCTCTAAAGACAAGGTGTGCGTGCTGGGTTGAATGACCATTCTATGTATTTTTCGTTGAGTTCTTCTTCAATAATAGCTTCGTCTCTTTGCATGTTAGCCCTTATTTTCCGGACGTATTTGGAAGCGTCAGCAAGGTAAGAAGCATTCTCAGAATAAAACTTAGAAACCCTACCTCTATCTGAAATAAATCTTTTCAGTCCTCGTAGAAAAGCCTCTGTAAAACGTTCGGTAACAAGCTCTATGTGCACCGCTTTTGTGACGATACAAACAAATAAAATCAAGTGCACCTCCTTATTTTGACGGTAGCGAATGTGATTGCGAACGATTGTAGTACCGGCAAAGTCTACAACAGTGACTATAAATGCTTTGTGTTGTTGTGGCACCAAACGGTAGGTCACCCATGAACTGAAAGAATAGTCAAGGATGCATGCGAGCCCATAAAATGATGATAAGAAGACATAATAGAATTGGCCCGGAATCAACCCTTCTTATTAATGTTGCAAGAGTCGATTTCCAATAAGCGTTGTACTAACTTGTTTTAGGACTCCAGATCTGAGATCGCCTAAGATGTATAAAGGGTTTTTAAACAAGGTAAAAGAGGTGAAGTAAGAGGTCCAACGATTACTTACCTTAGGTGGTGCTATCGTCCGGGTTGGACCTGGGCCTAAAACAACAAGCGTTTCCAGTCAACTCGATCTTTTGCCAGCATCCTCCATTTTCGTACGCTAAGTTAGGTGAGGTTCCCTTTCACTTGCGTGCACCACCTAAGTCTCGGTCTTTATGCTCATTCGACTCAGTCAACTCTGTCGTTAGATATTCACTCTTTTGGCTAGGTCGATGTCGCTATACAGTCCGTACAGCTCAGAGTTGTATCTCCTCCTCCACTCACCATCAATGTGGAATAGAAGAATTTTTCTCTCAAAGCAACCAACAGCACCCTCATCCATTTTTGATATTTTCCATGCATCTGCGACATAGAGCATGACTGGAAGTGTTAAGGTCTTATATAGGGTAACTTTTGTTGTTCGAGAGATGGTTTTGATGGTTAATTGCCGTCGTAGCCCTAAGAAGCAGAGATTGGCAAGAGTTATTCATCGTTTGATCTCAAAGCTGATGTCGTTGTCTGAGTTTATAGCGCAGCCAAGGTAGACAAAGTCCTTTACTACCTCAGAGTTATGTCTGTCCGAGCCGTCGGTGCTTAGTGCCCTTCTTACTTGACATTAAATCCTTGGACTTGCCCTTATCGATCGCTAAACCCATTTTCCCCGCTTCCGTCTCAATATTGCAAAAGCGCCACTGACAACACGCGCTGCGTTCAAACCGATTATGTCAATATCATCAGCGTATTCATGTAATTGGACGGACTTCTCAAAGATTATACCTCTTGTGTTTGCGCAGGAGTCTTGCACTTTTCTTTCAAGCACGATGTTGAAAAGCTCGCATCCTTTTTGACATCAAAGGTCTCGGTGAGGTCCCGGTGAGGTGTTTACCGACCTTGATGGAGCAGCGTGCATTCTCCATCGTCATCCTGCACAGACGGAAGAGTTTGGCAGGGATGCCGAAACCAGACATTGCTCTGTATAGCTCGTCTCTATAGATGCTGCTATACGCGGCCTTAAAATCGATGAATAGGTGGTGTGTATCGATCTGAAGCTCATGGGTCTACTCCAAGATCTGCGGTAATATGAATATTTGGTCGACTGCCCACTTTAAAGAGCTCGGCAGTCAGACTGTACGCTCCAGCAGCTTTGATATTGCTATCTTCACTTCATCCAGGTCAGGTGGACGGAATTCTTGGTCAACATCGTCCAAGTTGAAAGGCTCATTCTGCCTGACAGTGGTATTTGGTTCGTTATCGACGTTATACAATCGACAGAAAGGTTGTTTCCAAATCCTCAGGATCGACTTCCCTTTACGAGACCGAATAGATATCGGTTCGGAGTCTGTATCGGTGGCATATTTTGTTTATCTTTTGGTAAAATTTCCGAATCCTGAAGGAGCATCTTCCAATCTTTTCTACCGGTGCTCATAGAGCTCGTGAGAAGCCCCAGTTTTTCTTTGCAGCGCTACTTGGTGTGCGTCTTGCTTAGATGTATCCACATTGCCGGCATTCGTCATCAAACCAGAGGTATTGTTGTGGTGGTCGTTTGAAACCCAGCTCATTAGTATCGGCATCTCTCATGGCTGGATTAAGAGAGGCTCAATCGGAAAAAGATTTGGTGGTCTCTTACCATTGTAGCCGTAATAACGTCGAAATTTCTCAAAATTTAAACTTGTCTTGGCGTAATTCAGTACACCCGCGACCGTACTTTTTCTACGACAAGGCAATTGTCCGAGTCGACGTGTGGCTCCTCCATCCATAACACTAGACTTGTGTCTTACGTCGATTGCAATTAGATCCATCGTGATGATCGAGATGGGGGAACCACGTGCTAGCTACGACAATGTTTCGCCTGAATCTGTTATCGGGAGTGGTGTCGTGTAGGCTATATCTTCCAACAGTACTACCAAAGATGCTCTCTCCTCCTAGCTTTGCATTAAAATCGGTGAGGGCATTGCTCTAAGGTTTTGTCCAAGTGCTCATAGGAGCTATCTTTGGTGTCGTCTTCGTTCTCTTCTATGGGGTGTGCGAGCATAACAGACTAATGCTGACAAATTTAGCCTTGATATGGATTGCTACGAGGCGTTCGTTCATATGCCCGAAAATCAGGAGTTTTTTCCTAAGTCTGCCTTTGACAACAAATCCACAGCCAAGTGGGCGCTGCTTTTTGAGTTGATGTTCGGCTGCACGTGGACTATTAAGGGACCTAACATTCCATGTGCATATCCAAAGCTCGTTGTCCTTAATTCGTTTGCAAGGGGTTAAAATCCAAATTAAATAAGTTTCGGCACTTCAAATAATCAAGAGGCTTCAGTTCAGATCTTTATGCAAAACTCCGCGCAATGTAGATTGGGAGATTCTCAACTGCTGCAAATGGCGTAGAATCCACTGAATTGGCTTATTTTGAACTGAAGCACATCTGGTTGCGATATTTTCGGTACTTCACTATAGCACCCAATGCCTGACTAGTGGGAGCATTATATCGACCGAAAATTGGAGTAAACACTGCTAAAGTTGCGACAACCGATTTAGGTCGTAAAAAAGCTTAACGGTTTGTATTAAAAAACTTGTGTTGTCCAATTACGAGTACGATACGATATATTCGAGAGTGTACCAATATACAAATTGATCCCGTAGGGCTATTACCTCCGTCTTGTAATAATTGGTGCGATTCCATCAAGTTCAGGGGATTTGAAAGCGGAAAAAGAGTCTATGGACCAGCTCAATTATGGTATCAATATTGAATTTGAGGCCAAGATAGCACTTTTCTACCGTTTTCATCATTTCAAACATGATTTCAAATAAAACACGAAAATTTCTAAGAGCATTGATTCCATTTACTTTATTTGTTACAGCGGCGTTCAGGGATAGATTCTACGTGTAACTCAGTATAAAATTTTAGGAAGGATGTGTCCCTTAATTGATTTGATCCGTCGTAAATTCCTTCCTATTGACTTCTGTGCACTATCGCTAGTGTTTGTGACTGTGACACGCCAGCACAGGAGACTGTCATTTGCTCGTGTTGCATTTGTGAAGTACTCCTGTCACTTTTCTTAAAGTAATTGGGAGGAGTGACCTTCTTTTCAACAGTTTTGTCCCATAGTTCACCCCAAAATCTCGTCAGTGTCGAACTTGAAAAATTATTCAAAAAATAGAAAATAAAATTTCGAAAGTTTTAATTTAAAATTCAGCGTGTAATCCAAGTCCCTGAACAAGATGTTGAAAACTGTGCAGCACATTTATAGTTGGGTATTAGAACAAAAGCTAATTCAAATTGAAGTGCCAGGGATAACTTCAGAAAACATCGTGATATTGTTGGAATATTTGCATACAAATTGCTTCTTTCTTAGAAACAGCAGATGCAGTTTGCATGGAAATACAGATATACACCCGTATATAGATAAAAGATGCATGCTTTTGTTATTTTAATATTTTTGAAAGTGGTTGATGCATCGGAGGGAATGGGGTTTCACTTCAATTTAAATGTAACGAAGGGAGCGAATTGCATTTGGTCAAGTTTCTATTCAAATTTCTTAGGAATAATTCCTTCCAGTTACATTAGATAAGTGAAAGTATATTTGAAAGAGCTGTGAAGTCCTTAACATTGAAAGCTTGCCGTAGGCACATACCCATTCATATTTGCTGGTTACATCCCAGAATTTCTCATTTTCTGAAACTGTTGTAAGGTTAAAACTCTGCTTGCATTCAATAATTGGAGGGTTGACTCCAGACTTGTTCTTTTTCTACTTATACATGTCAACTCATTTAAATGTCGGTGTCACTTCTTATTGGACTATCACGCAGACAGTGTGGGTTCAATTCCTGGCTGGGTCACCAACAATTTTTCAAATCGCCATCACCCTTTCGGCGGGCAATGGCAAACTCCCGAAAGTAAAATTTGCCTACGAAAAAGCTTCTTAGGAGTGCCATTCGGACTCGGCGATAAACCGTAGGCCCCGCTCAGATTTGACTAAAATGACAACATGAGCAACACAAATGAGTGTCAAGAAGCTAGGCCATGGCCCATACCGGGCTGCCAGCGCCACAGTGTTTATTTTTTGTTGTCACTTCTTATTATTCTACAAACCGTTCTTACGGATCCTGAGTCTAAAATCTCCAGCGTCTTCATTAAGCCGCAACGTCAGTTATAGATCTTCCGCGTCCATACCTTCGAACGAAGCAGCAACCGTAAGGTTTAAGGCCATATTGCTTTGTTAAATTCTGTCATTGTACAGAACTTATCTACTCGACTCGACTTGATTTTTGGCTATAGCAGCTTATTCTGTTAGGAAACCTAGGACCATAAGGGACTACCTGATCATTTTAGTAGGAGAAGCCCGGAATAAGATGTCTTTCTTGAGTCATATCACGCACTGAACTTCGGTAAATCGTCTGCAAGTCTCAATAAATTTTAAGTAACCGGTCTAAGCCACAGTATGCTGTGTTTTGTGAACGTCTATAACTCTTTGTGAAGAATCTGACAGACTCCGCAAGGTGTTTGTATGATCCGAGCGAAAGCCTTCTTGTTCATCATCAAGATTTACTCACCGAGAGCAGAAAACGTATCCCACTCCAATTTTCGCAATCTATCAGATTACCCTTTTCAG